>PVJL010000021.1:180845-617766 GCA_004026885.1 Lyroderma lyra
AAAAAAAAAAAGAACATAGAAAATCACAACAAAGAAAGTATAAACAGATAATGGGACAAAAAAAAAAAGCTTACTGATTCATAATCAAGGACACAAAATATTCAAAGATAGCTACTTTTTGCCTACCAAATGAACAATTTAACAAATTAACAATTAAAACTAATGATAGTGCTATATGTCCAGAAACTTAAAACAAACATACCCTTTAACTTGTGAATTTAAATGAAAAAACAGATTTGAAAATTAACATCAACTTTCATTCATCCTAATGGGAATGCAAAATAGTACAGCTACTTTGGATAACAGTTTGGCAGTTTCTTTAAAACTGTTACCATACAATCCAGCAATTATGCTCCTTAGGGTTAAACTTATAGTCACACAAAAACCTGCATATAGATATTTATAGCAGCTTTATTCATAATGGCCAAAACTTGGAAGCAACCCAGTTGTCCTTCAGCAGGTGAATGTATAAACCGTGGTACATCCAGATAATGAAATATTCAGTGCTAAAAAGAAATGAGCTGTCAAGCCATGAAAAGACAAGGAAGAACCTTAAATGCATATTACTTGGTGAAAAAAGCCAATGCAAAAAAGGCTATATACTGTATGATTCCAAGTACATGACATTCTAGAAAAGGCAAATAAAAACTATAAAGATAGTAAAAAGATCGGGGGCGGTGAACAGATGGAGCAGAGGGGATTTTTAAGGTAGTAAAAATACTCTGTATGATACCATAATGGTAAATAAATGTCATTATACATTTTTCCAAACTCATACACCTATAGTGAAACAATAATGTAAACTATGGACTTTGAATAATTCTGATGTGCCAATGCAGATTCATCAACTGCAACAAACGTACTACTCTGGTGGGAATGCTGATGATTGGAGAGGCTATGCACATGGTGGGTGTGCAATGGGTATATGGGAAATCTCTTTCCATCCTTTCAGTTTTGCTGTGAACCTAAAACTACTCTTAAAAAAAGGTCTTTAAAAAAACATTGAATGAATCTAAGTTTCCACTACTCTGACAGAAAGTTATAAATATGGACCAAAACAAATTTTAAAAATTAACATGCAAGAAAACATGCAGTGGAAATTCACTAAAACATAGTTGTCTTTAGACAGCAGAACACTAGCTGATTTGTTTTCTATTTCTCTGTATTTTCCAGTATCCTAGGGTATATTAACTTTGATAGTGACAAAAAATTAACTCTACAAAATAATAAACCTAAAATATCAACTCTCATATTATTGCATATTAAGCCTTTAATGAAGTGATTATCAACTCTCTAACCAAAAAAAGTAGCTAAAACTATTATGCACATTTGAACATGTTCCATTTTCTAAATCTATAAGCCTCCAGATTTCTCTCTTTGCTTCAAAGACAGTTATGCTTACCTGAAAGCAACCCAGTACCTAATAGTGAACTACACTGCCAGAATAGCACACTTTTCTATTCCCCTTCCTCCCAGAGAGACACATGACCCAAGCTAAAGCAGTTATTGGCCTTCATTCCCATGAACATAACATTTGAGGGGTGGGACTTGTGAAATGGTAAAAAGCAGCTCTTACTGCAGTTACTAAACTCAGAGGATATGAATTTGGAACTGCCTGTGACCATCTTTCCCATTTGTCAAGGATACATGGGAACTCAATCTACAAACAGGAAAGTCATGCAGAGACAAGCAGTTCCAAGCTCCTCAGTCCTGATTCTTCCAATTACTGCTTTGAATCTGTGAGTTACTCCAATAATCTTCCAATCCAGCCAAGGGAGCTTAATAAATCTTTTTCTTAAACTAGTTCAAGTTGGACTTTGGTCACTTGCAATAGAAAGTTCAGACCCCTATAGCATTATTCCAAACTACCATGCCAACATAAGCTAGTCAATAAAAATAAAGATAGCCCTGTATAGCAGTAGTTCTCAAACTGTAGCTGTGTGGAAATCACCTAAAGGTCTGATGACCTAGATAACTTACCCAGGTAATGCTAATTAATGCTCTGGTCTGGGGGGTTAAACTTTGAGAACCAGTAGATACAAACATCTCTTAAAATCACATAAAAGGTGCTCTCTGCCTTTAAAGTAGATTTAACTTCCCAACTTATTTTTTTAAAAATTCCACAGAATTTCTAATTACTCTTGGGACTGGTTCCTCTAATGTTTTAATATTATGTCTCATCCACATTCTCTTAGAAATCTTAAGTGATATGTGTGACATGACATAAGAGACAAGTATATCTTTATCAATCACAGATTTGTAAAACATTACGTTTTCCTTACTAATGAAGTCTCACTTTCATTTATTTCCACCTTTAATAGGTTAGCAGCTTGCAAAGCAAATCATATTTATAAGCATCTGAGTCAAGTATCCCAAAGACATTGGGGTTTTATCAAAAATAGTTAAGATATAAATGCATCCTGTTCTAAATCCTCAAACAAGCTTAAAATGGAATTTAAGTGGGTTTAAGAGGATGCAATCTCCTTTAAAAGAAAGGTAAATCTCAGTTCCCTGAGACTGAGAGAGGGGAGGAGAGGCAAGGGGCGAGGTGGCCAAAGAGTCAAAGATACCAAGAGAAATTTATACTGCAATAAAATTTAGTGATGAACATTATGGATAAATTACTGACAATGTTTAGTTCTTGGTTGGATAGTAAGTTCATTAGTATTTATTACCTAATTTTTATAACATACATGTATATTAGATATAATGTTTGATATACACAAATGTTGTATTTTAAAAACTGTAAGAAAAAAACAGTATGGAATAAATTTTCCTAGGAAACATATTTTCAGGTAGGCCTGGATAAAAAGAAATTGCAAAGTATATTATTTACCCAAAACTTTCCTACAGTCCTTCTTCCAGGGAAAGTCCAGCCTCATAATACACTTACAGGTCAATAAAACCTGGGAACAGACTTGAAAACAGTTCTACTACACTGTAAATATTTACAGCTTTGAGTTATCAGAATTCATTGAACTGTATGTACAAGTTATTCAATGAATTACTAGAACAGGGCATATGACAAATACTTCTATTAATCTTTCAGTCTATCATTTTTCTTCCAAGAAAAAAATTGCAACATTTTTAAAAGTTTGTCTTTCACAAATAAAAAATTAGTAAGGGAGACTAAAGAACGCTTGATATTCTAATCTAAACTTTCTCTGACACTAAAAATTCTAACAGTCTCACAATACCTTCCACAACTGCTCCAAACCTTCTTTATTTTTCCTCATTTAAAACTGATATTCAACTGTTTGCCTTCCTGACATCTGTGTTAGCCTTTAATCTCGTTGACAATTTTTATGGCCAATGAATTAGAATACAATGTGGTTGGTATACGTCAAGACTAGGCATGTCTCCTCCATATAAGCAGATGGATTTTCTAAGACAACTAAGAGTGATAGAACTAGTTGTATTTCTGCTCTTTCCTATAATCCCTCTGCAAATTGCCATTTGTTTTAACTTAATTCCATGAATTCCAGTCATACTTTTGCTCCCAGAAAGAGTGAACCACATCTCTAGTACTTAAAACACAATCTGATGGACAAATGCTTTAATGGTATGACCAACTTTTCTATCAAAAACTCAGAAATCATGCTAGCCTCTTTCCCACAGCTTTCTGTACTTGAGCAGTGAACCTAATAGTTGGCATAATTCCAAATGAACAGCATTTCAAGATTTGGTTGGAAAGAAGTTCTAAATCAAGATACTGCCCTTAACTCAAAGTGCTATACAGGCTGTTTCTGGGAGGTTCTGGAGGTTCTTTCAAAGTTCAAAGTCCTCCTTGTCAGACAAAAAGCTGAAGATGAAATCATTTAAAAAACACAAACCTCTGTTTTTATCCTTATAGCATCTATACCACCCCTACTCTCTTTCTTCTGGAAATTTCCCCCTTCTACCTTTTTTATCGCTCCAGTCTATCTTTAATTCATCCCCAGTTTCAAGAGTCATGTTACATAGCATGATACTCCTCCCTAACCAGAAGGCTATCAAAGTTCTTTACCAAAAATTTTGAAAATGAAACTGAGAAAGAAATGGTATGCACTCCCTGAACTATATAAAGTTAGGGACCAAGTTTTGACATTGTGGTCAAGATGTGAATGAAGCTTATCTAGAGAGATTAAAAGATCAAGCAGATATGCAGAGAGGAACACAGACAAGAGACTAGAGAAAACATTCTGATGTTAGCTATTCTTGAAGTCTGCTCACATTCCTGACCTCAGTTGTTAAGACAACTCCCTATCCCCACAACACTTAAATAAATTCCAGTATGTCCTAGTATAAATTAGGTTTCTGTTCAACCCAGAGTCCTAATCCATATAGTTACTTTCATCAACCCTGTAGTTAATATTTCTGTAGGCAAAATAATAATATTCTTGTATATTTATTCCTCTCTCTTCCTATCACCAGAAAGCAACATTTTTCAATGATATTTAAATTTTTTTTTTGCTTAATTATTAGCCAATAAATGCTTCTTCTATATCAGAGTTTAAGAATAAATGTAGGAGTTCCCTGGTGGTATAGTGGCTAGGCTTCAGCGCTCTCAACGCTGCAGCCTGGATTCGATTCCCAGCCAGGGAGCTACCAAAAAAAAAAAAAAAAAAAAAAAAAAAAAAAAAAAAAAAAAAAAGAAAAGAAAAAAAATGTAACTTTAATTCATATTTTAAAGATTTAAATTGGAATTTGGATTCACAATTGAAGTTAAACTCAATGTTTGATGTTTCTGTTTCAAGAAAGAAAGTGAGGTTCTCATAAACCAGAAACATTTTACAAATAAATGTAGTTTGAGAAAGAAATTAATCCTATTTATTATTTAAATGGTGCCATTCACCACTAATTTTTTTTTTTTTTTTTTTTTTTTTTTGTATGTGGGTAGTTCCCTGGCCAGGAATCGAACACAGGCTGCAGCGTTGACAGCACCAGCGCCAAAGCCTTAAGCCACCACACCACCAGGGAACTCCACCACCACTAATTTTTTAAACTGCACAAAATACCTCTCAACTATTTCCAATACTTTAGTTAGAAATGCATACATTTCCAAATTTAAGAAAAAAAGTCAGAATTATTGTTCCCAGGATAGAGAATACAAAATATTTACAAGTGATATTAATAGCCCCCAAATTAGTAAGATTCATAAAGAATGTTCCTTTAACAGTAAGCATAATAAGCAAAAAGGTTAGGTATCAAAATAGGAGGCCAAATTTGACCAGCAGCAAGTAATAAAAAAAAACAGTGATTTAGATAAAAATGCCTAGGATGATACATGGTACATGGAAGTCACCTAAGAAATGTTACTTTTAGATGTGGGGCAAGCATTCAAGAATAGCTGATTTGTTACCAAGGGGTTTTTAGGGATGAAGGAAAGAAAAAGACTGGGAGAATGGTGGGAAACCTAGGCAATCTCAAACCTGGGCTAAGACAGTGAGAAGAAACAAATAGCCCAGTCCATTAGCAGACAGATAGACTCTTTATAGTTTAGGAATTTGAGTGGGAGAAGACAGTGAATAGAGACAGTGGAAGGAAAGAAGGAAAAGAAGTAAACCTCAAATTACACGTGCTTTCCTTGTTGCTTATAAATGCTGGTATTTCCAAATATTAACATAGTCTATAGTTTTCTCATTCTAAGAAAGAATTTGCAGTATCTTTTCTAGGTTGTATAATCTGGTTAATTAATCAAACTATTTCATAACATGAATATCAAAACACATTGGTTAGAATATTAAAAAGCAGTAATATAAAAATCAGCAATCCTTTAGAAACTTAAATTCTTAAAACTAGGTTTGTCTTCTAATTTGGAGAGTGCTAATATACATGTGGGGAAGAGTTAAAACCTAATTTCTACATTTAAAGAACATATTTAGATATCTATACATAAAAACTTTAAAGCTTTATACAGTAATTAAAAGAACAAAAAATATTAACAATGCCTGAGAAGGGGTTCATAGTTAATTCTCTTCACTCAATTTCTGCATTTTCTTTATAAACATATTTTAATAGAATCTCTCTATAAGTAAACAAAAAAGGAGCTAAAAAACAAAGTCAAAGTAGCACTAAAGTGAAGATACAAATTTAAATCATGGACAGAGTTAGCAATGATCAATGATCATCTCCATAGCTCTACTAGCTGGCATAATACCACCATCAATCCCTTTGCTCCAAAACAAATTTCATCTATTTTTTATTTACATAGAAAGAGCTGATAAGACAACTTTAATGTCTTCACCACCCTAAGGATATGAGTAAAAAGTAAAATTTTGTACAAGATACACTTTAGATTTTTTAAGAATACGAGGTGAAGAGAAACTATTCTAAAAGCAGTTTTGGGGAGTTCCCTGGTGATGTAGTGGCTTAAGGCTTTGGCGCTGACACTGTCAACGTTGCGGCCTGGGTTCGATTCCCAGCCAAGGAACTACCCACATACAAAAGAAAAAAAAAAAAAAAAGAAAGAAAGAAAAAAATGATTAAAAGCAGTTTGCAATGAATTTTTCAAAAGAATTTTTCAATCAAGTTATATTACTTAAAAAATAATCTGTACAAATGAAAAAAAAATTTTTTAAACATAATAATCTAAAAAAAATGGCATTCCCTTTAGGAAAGGATCATTTTTATACAAACAATGACCAATAACAAATCACAGGAAGCAATAAAAAATTATATCATTTGCAATAGCAATGAATTAAGTACATTAATACATTAATTACCTGGGAATAAACTTAAGAAAACTTTAAATTAGCCCCAAAATGTTTAACTCAAAATGGATCAAAGACTATTTTGAAATTTAAAACTATATACCGCTTAGGGAAAAATATTGGTGTAAATTTTCATAACCTTCACTAGGCAGTTAGACATAATACCTAGGCAAGTTTCTTGGAATGACACCTAAAACACAAGAAGTCAAAGAAAAAGGGATAAATTGGACTTAATCAAAATTTAAAACTTTTGTCCTTCAAGAAAGTGAAAAGAAACTGAAAGCAAAGAAAAAAGAAATGAACAAACAAATAACCCATGGACACAATCAATAGTTTAATGTTTATTTGGGGAGGAGTGGGTTAGGGAGGGGAGAAAGGGGAGGGGGTGGGAGAGGAGGGGGGGAAGCTAAATATAAGGTGATGGAAAGAGAAGTTACGTTAGGTGGTAAACTTATTATACAACAAATTGACAATGCACTGTGGAATTGTATGCCTGAAACCTATGTAATCTTTGCTAACAGATGTCACCCCAATAAGTCTAACAATAAAAATGAATTTAAAAAAAAAAATGAAAAGATAGCCCACAGAATGCAGAAAATATTGCAAATCATATTTCTAATAAAAGTTTAGGACCTGGAATATATTTAGAATGCAACAATAAAAATAAAAATAATCCATATTTTAAATGGGAAAAGGATTTGAAGAGACATTTCTCCTAAGAAGATATACAAATGACCAAAAACACTCAATATCACGAGTCATTATGGAAATGCAAAGCAATACAATGAGATACCACTTCAGAGCCCCTAGGATAGCTATAGCAAAATAATAAGTGTTGACAAGGGTGGAGGAACTGGAATACTTATACATTGCAGATAAGAATGTAAAATGGTATAGCTACTTTGGAAAACAGTTTTTTAGCTCCTCAAAAAAGTTAAACATAGAGTTACCATATAACCCAACAATTTCACTCCTAGGTCTATACCCAAAAGAAATGAAAACACATGTCCACAGAAATATTTGTACATGACTGCTCATAGCAGTATTTCACAATAGCCAAAAAGGTGGAAACAACATAAATGTTCATCAGCTGATGAATGGATAAACAAAATATGTTATATGGAATATTATTCAGTTATAAAAAGAAATGAAGTACTGATACATATTACAACATAAATGAACCTTGAAAACATTATGCTTAGTGAAAAAAATCTAGGGTTCCCTGGTGGTGTGGTGGTTAGGCTTCAGCGCTCTCACCTCCACAGCCTGGGCTTGATCCCACTCAGGGAACCCCCCCCAAAAAAAAAAATCTGGAGATAAAAAGCAGATTAGTGGATGCCTAGGACTGGAGGAGGGAGAGGGGGGGATTGCTAAAGGATCTGGAGTTTCTTTTTGGAATGATAAAAATGTTTCAAAATTGATTGTTGTTATGGTTGCATAATTTTGTGCATATATTAAAAGCCACTGAAGTATACACTTTAAAAGCTCAATTTGTGAATTATATCTCAATAAAGCTGTTTTAAAAAGGTAATTAACATAAATTCTCATGTTGCTGGGTAAATACCTAGGAGTAAGAATGCTGGGTGTGATTAAAAAACATGGTTAAAGTTCACATTTAAAAATATTTATTACAGGGGGTTCCCTGGTGGTGTAGTGGCTAGGCTTCAGCGCTCTCAATGCCGCAGCCTGGGTTCAATTCCCAACCAGGGAACTACCCCCCACAACCCCCCAACCCAGAAAAATTTATTACAGTAAAAGGCACTTTGCCTTTAATCCCCCTCACTTCAAACACACTTATCCCATAGTTCTTGCCACTTTCTGAAGCAGTTCTGGAAGTCCTCTTTCACAAGTGTCTTTAGTTGCACTGCCCTGGCTGCCTCAATGTCCTGAATCGATTCAAAACGTCTACCTTTTATGGTCATTTGTGACTTTGGGGAAGTTCCAAAAGTCACATAGTACCAGATATGGTGAATAAGGTGGATAAGGACATACTGTAAAGTTTTTATTTGACAGAAATTGCTGTACCAGAAGCAATGTGTGACCAGAGACACTCATGAAAGAGGACTTCCAGAACTGCTTCAGGAAGTGGCAAGAACGATGGGATAAGTGTTCAAAGTGAGGAGGAATATTATGAGGAGGATTAATAGTAATGTGTCTTTTATTGTAACAAATATTTTTTATTTAAACATTTACAGTATCTTCTGATCACACCCATATGTTTACCTTTATAAAGAACTACCAGAGTTCCTTGGTGGTGTAGTGGCTAGGCTTCAGCGCTGTCAATGCTGCGGCCTGGGTTCGATTCCCAGCCAGGAAATGTATCACTTGCATTGTCATAAACAATGAAAGAAAGCACCAATTGTTCTACATCCTCATTGGCATTTGGTATTATTATTTTTCCTTTTTTTCTTCATTTTTCTTAGTTTAATAAGTATACAGTGGTATCTTTTTAAGAGGTGAAACAGAGAGATAGTTTATTGAAGAGACGGTACACTCCAAAGAGGTAGGAGCAGACTCGAGCAAGGAGAGTGGCTCAAGAGCCTACAGTGGTAACTTGCTGAGGTTTTTATTTGCAAATTACTAATTACTAATGATGTTTAATATTTTGGGGTGTGTTTATCCATTCACCTTCTTTAGTAAAGTTTCCACTTAAATTTTTTGCAAAATATTTAATTAGGTTGCTTGTTTACTTATTATTGAATTTGAGTTCTTTATATATTCTGGATACAAGTCCATTGTCAGATATGTGATAGAGGAATACTTACACCCAGTCTGTGGCTTATCTTTTCATTCTCAACCCTGTTTCCAACAACAGTTCTTAATTTTGATGAAGTGAATTTATCAATTTGTTCATTTATAGATAATGCTTTCAGTGTTATATCTAAGAAAACCTTGCCTGAGTCAAGGTCAAAAGGATTTTGGGCTCTCAACGCCACCGCCTGGGTTCAATTCTCAGCCAGGGAACCAACCAAAAAAAAAAAAAAATTTTTTTTTTTTTTTAATTTTCTTCAAGATATTCTATAGCTTTAGGTCTTACCTTGAGGTCTATAAACCATTTTGAACTAGTTTTTGCAGAAAGTATGAGGTATTTTTTTGCATCAAGCTTGTAATAACAGAAAAGATTCCATTTTGATGTTTGAGTACTAAGGGCTCTGAAGCCCTGCTTCTTTCTCCTTTTGCCCCACATCTGGGTAAAGCAGTAAAGAAAGCCCAGCCATTCACTCCCTTGGTGTTGGTGCGAAGTTAAAACCATATCAATCCCAACACAGAACTATCACACAGGGTCCCTCCTTCTAGCCACAATAAAAATTAAACCAACCACACTGCTTCATTCTTGCTTCATTCTGGACTAAACCTAAGCACTTGTCCTTGAGGAATCCTTTTGCAGCTCACTGTGTGAGTAAACTCTATTTCATATTTCATGTCCATTGGTGCCTTTGTGTCATTTGTCCAAACATATAATAAATTCCTAGACAGGGGCTGTCCAGTGTCCAATAGAGAATACTAGGTGCCCAAATAAAACAGAGATGTTTTGGATATAAATATCCAACTTCCAGACTATGCTTTCTCTATTAAATTGCCTTTATGTTTTTGACATTTTTGTGTTTCTGGATTCTCTTTGTGTTTCTGGATTCTCTTTGTTCCATTGATATGTATAGCTATCTTTTCTCCAATACCACCATGTCTTGAGTATTGCAGTGCAGCTATATAGTAAGTTTAAATCAGGTAGTGTGAGCTTTCCAACTTCTTTCTTCCTTTTCAAAACTATTTTGCCTTTTCTAGTTCCTTTTTTTAATATCAATATTAGATTCAGCTTGTCAGTTTCTGTAAGAAATCCTGCTGGGATTTGTACTGGAATTGTTCTGAATCTACAGATCAGTTTAGAAAGAATGGAGGGAGTTCCCTGATGGTGTAGTGGCTTAAGGCTTCGGCGCTGGCGCTGTCAGTGCTGCGGCCTGGGTTCGATTCCCAGTCAGGGAGCTACCCACATACCAAAAAGCAAAAAAAAAAAAAAAAAAAAGAAAGAATGGATATTTTAACAATAGTGAGTTTTCCAATCCAGGAAATGATACAGCTCTCCATTTATGTAGTTCTTTGGTTTCATTCATTGGTATTTTATAGTTTTCAGTAAACAAATCTTGGACATATACTGTAAAGTTAATACTTAAGTATTTTGAGTTTTGGTGCTATTGAGATGATACTTTAAATTTTTATTTTCTGATTGTTCATTGCTAGTATAAAGAAATACAATTGGTTGTTGTATATTGATTGTCCTTCAACCTAGCTGAATTCACTTATTAGATCTAGAGCTTTTTTAAACAATCTTTAGAATTTTCTACACACATTGCCATGTATAGAGATAGTTCTTGTTCTTCGAAACACAGTGTTTAAAAACAAAAATGAAGACAAGCCACAGAGACTTGTACATGAACGGTCATAGTAACTTTATTTATAACAGCTAAAAACTGGAAACAACCCAAATCCCATCAATTGGTAAATGGACAAAAAAACTGCAGCATATCCATACAATGTAATAATACTAACAATAAAAAAGAACACATAACATGGATGAATTTCAAAATAATTATGCTGAGTGTAAGAAGCCAGAATTCCCCCCCTCAAAAAGTAAATACATACTACATGATTTCTTTATAGAAAATACAAACTAATCTTAAGTGTCAAAAAAAAAAAAAAAAATCAGTGATGAGGAAGAACAGGAAGGAGGGATTAGTCATGTGGAAACCCTTGAGGATGATGATATGTTTCTTATCTTGATCGTGTTGACAATTTTGTGGGTATATACTTTTGTCAAAACATCAGTTGTACACTATAAATATGTGCAAGTTATTACATATCATTATACTTCAATAAAGTTATTAAAACATATCAATTACTTTACTAGTAATCATAAGTATGTCATACATTGGTGTTTTACTTATACTATCAACTGGTAGCTATGGTCACTGTTCACTGTTTTCAAATAACAACTTTATTTAAAATTTTTTATTCAAACATTATAAATTGAGATCTACTTTCAAAATATCTTTAAGTTAAAAGACTGGTAAACTTAAGGATATAAATTTGAGAATGTCTTCATGTAACTTCTGAATATGAATAAAATCTTGCCTAGGTTTAAAAAAAGGGGAGGTTGTTGGAATAAGGGCAAGAATAAGGCTATATATACACAGCAAATAATGCTGTGTAGTACTATATTCAACAGCTAGGTTTTAGAATATTCAGCTAGGTTTCAGAAACACTGAAATAAACACTAGTCATTTTTTTAAGGAATTAGATATGCAAATCCAGTTAATAAATAGAGTATAAGATAAGTCTTGAGCTAACTTAAAACCAGTTAATCAATATTTACTAAGTGCTCTCAAAAAAATATTTAAACATAAATGAATCTAACTGTATGAAATGTATCTAACTGTATGTTATTTCAAACATGAAATGATGATTCTTGCAGCACAATGTTCAGTACATAACAATAGATGCTCAATAAATACTTAATGATCACAAGGAGACTAACAACTTGCTTTACTAGTCTTCTTCTTCTCTAATCTTTAAATCTCCTTCTTTTTTCCTAATGCCAGATCCAAAGTCATAAAGTGACGAAAATATATACAAAATAAAACCACATATACTAGAACAGGGGAAAACAAATTCATAGTTGGAGAGGATGTGAATCTAGATATGGGTTTTTATTCAGAACTTATTTAGAATTAATATCAAATAAAATGTTAGTAACATGCTTATTTATATATGTAACTTTCATGTCCCATTTCTCCTATGGGACACTTCTTATCAGTCTTTTGACTCTCCTACAGTCTTATCAGTCTTGATTCTCCCATAGTCTGGACACATTATAAATGCTTTTAAAATTTAATTGAGTGGAATGAGTACGTTAATTACTACTAACCCGGAACCCTATCTCGTCTCAACTCTAGATGTTGAAAACATTTCTAATACATTGTTAATGTGCCATTAAATTGATTTTTTCCCTTCTGTTACCTCAGAGTCGGTCTGACCAATTATCAAGTATGAAGTATAAATCAGAAAACAGAGAACCTGGGCCCAAGTCCTAGTTCTGCCACCTACTGTATTGGGCAAATGATTTGACTTCTGAGTCTTACTTGCAAAATGGAAAAGATTTAAAACCACCTCACAAAACTATTTTAAGGATCAAGTTTTATAAATTATAGAGTGCTTTGTTATCAAGTAGATTAATAACAACTAAAGCACTTCATAACTGGACTGGGCAGCTTCTTAGAGTCCAGTCCAATGCCCCTAGAGAATTCTTTTATGGGGAAGAAAGAAATTTCTGATGTAAGATTTTATTGTCATGTGTTTCTTTTTAGAGAGAAAACTGGCTCAAGGTCACTGTAGCTATACAGGTGGACAAAATAAAAAACTAAATTAAAGCCTTCTCTTTGCACTACTTAAATGGAGAAGCAGCTCAAATGCCCAATGAGATAGAAAGGCTGAGTATATTAATTTGATATAATATTACTATTTAAATTAAAAATATGTAAACCACCAAAACATGGACACATTTATCTGAGACACTAAGCAGGAAGAGAAAGAAGTCCAAGATACTATTCTTTCACTGATGACAACTATGTAGAACCATGAATCTCTATGTATGTTGTATTTTTTTGCCAGTGCCCAACCAAATGTACTAATAGCCATTCTGATCATCCAAAGCAGTATCAGGAAAAGGAATGATTTTCATTATATCAAGTTCAAAAAACTGCTGGAGTAAACTTTATGAAGTCTTTGCTTTTCATTAGTTTTTATTAAGGGACAGTATTTTGCTAAAGGAAAACTAACGAGGATAGCTTTAAATTATACAAATAAATTTCACTGAGTAGAAACACAAATGAAGCTTGAACTAGTTTCACAAATGTACATACACAGTTCATTTGGCTTGTCTCATATATTCTTATACATACACACACACACACACACACACACACACACATACCCCCCATTATGATGTAATTATAAGATTCAAGATTTCACTGTAAGAAGAGCAATAAAACTTAATGCCGAGAGCCTGTGTAGAATCAAAAACACATTATAAACCATGTGAGTGACAGGGTGAGGAGACAGCCAATATGACATATGATTAACTAGACAATTTAGCAACTCAATGATTCTCCTACTAACGTATTAACTTTTGTTAAAAGCCTTTTGGGCAAAAGTTTATTAGGATCCTCATATATTCAATCCAGTCAGATTTACAAACCTAGCTCAACTTTCAGAAATATTCAAGAAATACTGCCTCAAGGTACCTAGATAGCCTTAAAGATTAACTTCCTATCTTTATTTTAGTTCTTATAATAAAGTTTACAGATGTGCCTGGAGGCAGGGAAAAGAGTATCTATAAATAGTATACAGAATTCCATGCAGATATGTGTATGTAGTTGCATTTTCTGACCCAGGGTTCACACCTTCTATCAGATTCTCAATGGATTTCAATGACCTCAAAAGAGGTTGAGAACTGCTACTATGCATTTCACAGGGTACACTTTTCAAATCTAAGAGCAGTAATTAATCCCAGTTGATGACTAATTGCGGTACAAAATAAGGCTTTCCATCCACAGAAATGAAGGCTCACAAGCTTTATGGATGTATCCCTGGAATAAAACCAGGAGCTTGAACTAATTATAATTGCCCTATGAAAGATACTGCTTGTCAGTACACAACCCACTCCAAAGTATTAGAAAAGGTTAACATCTCCTTACGAGGAAGCCAAGATTCACCTGCAACAACCTGGACTACCTAGGTGATATAAACTTTCTTTTCTCAATAGCCTTTTACAATGTCTACATGCCTCTGCAATAATTAAAAGTTGTATATAATTTTTTCATCTATTTTACTACCTTAGTTACCAAGACACAAAATGGCCAATGTAATTATCTCCTTACCAAAGCCCTGGCTTTCAGTACTTCAAAATAAAACTCATTTTAAGATGCAAAGGAAACGTCATTATCCATCCATAAGACAAAGTAGTCCTTTTCCTAGTTAGTCCATGTTAAATCTATAGGAAGCATTTGCCATCAGCTAGCTATCTAAAATAAGCAGGACTTAAGGTATACGCATAATGTTCCAAAACCAAAAATGACATAACTTTTAATGGTAAACTGTAAAAACCTATGCTTCTCACAGAAAGAAAATGGTAAAATTTGAAGTTAATATTTAAGATTCTGAAATCACACCCATAGGCTAAAAACAAAGTTAAAGAAAAATCACCGAATGTCTATTTAAATTTCAAATCAAGGCCAAATCTACTTAAGGTTGTTCACTTTCAGGTTCTCGAATAGTTTCTGCTTAAAGATATCTATTTTCTCCATAGAAACTTGATCAGAAAAACCCCTTTGAAGTGTTTTATAAATTCCAGTGCTCCTGCTATGCGGACTGAATATTTCATTTGATTATTTTAGGAGAAGACTAGCCTCATTCATAAGCTACGTCTAAACCTAAAAGGGGAAACGTTTCTGCCCAGAACCTTAAAAAAAAAAAAAAAAGGCAAAAAAGTTGATGAAAGAACACTGCTGCCACGTCTTTTCCCCTCCCCCACTCACGTAGTGGCTACTTCATCCCTTTAGAGTGCATTCCAAGGGAAAGTCCAAGAGCCACAGCTCTCGGAGAAACCAGAAACAGTTAAGTTGAAATTGGCAAGCCTCTCTGGCCTTTCAGATCGATTCCTAAAAGGAGATCTACCTTCTTTCCCATCCCTTTCGTTAAAGCAAACTGTAGAAAATTCCAAGAGTCCTCTCCATACTATCCGGAACGCATAAGATGTTTAGTGTAAAAACTGAATTGTATTTAATACAGTCAATTATTTAGGAAAATAGCCTCCTATTTATGGTGCCATTCTTCTTCTCCCTTAAGACCTAAACCTGGGGGCCGTTCGTGAACTCCAAATCAAAGTTCTCACACACCCATGGAACCGGTTTTACCGATGTGGACTTCAAAAACAACAAACTCTGAGGAGAGAAAGAGGGAAGAGAAGGGGAAAGCTCCTGTGCCTTTAAAAAATTCCTGTGGAAGAAGAGAGAAGGAAGAAGACTAACTTGCCCTGCGACTGACTGGGTGATCTGACAGCCGACTTCCTCAACGAAACAACCCAGAAACTCGCCGCCCGGGGCTGCATCTAGCTGTTCAGGCAGCACCGCTGAGCGCAACAGATGAGTTAAGCCTGAACTTCTGTGGGTAGGTCCACTCCCCAGACCCGACGATTTTCGATAGAGTAAAAATGCCTGGAGAGCTTCACCTGAGCTTTAAAATCCGCTCTTCATTGCCACATTCTAACCATCTGCTGCTGTGGAGGCCAAAAACCCATACCCCGCACTCGTTTTTCCATCAGTTTTGCAGGGAGGACCAGGTATGAGAGGAGTTCAGAAAAATCAACAGAGTGGTGATTCCACCCCGGGAAGGAATATTCAAGAAAGTCCTGGTCCCGGGGCGGGGACAGAGGCAGCCGCCCAAACGGCCGGGGGCGCCCACCAGGGAGGAGGAGAGAACGGTAGCGTAGAGAAGGGTAGAGGGGCCTCTGGGGCAGCCAAGGGTCGCGCGGCGAGGGGCTGAGTGTCCACAGAAGGTGCTGAGGTTGGGGTGGTAAACTGGAGAACCGCCGCCCCTAAGCCATCCCCCTAGAGTGGACAGGCACCGGACCACCAGAGCCGTCCAAGAAGGAACACGGTTGCTCAAGGGCCTCAGTTCAGTCACGAAGGTCGGGGGAACGTCTCACCTGGGAAGTAGAACTGGAAGGGGCTCCTCAGTCCTCTGTTGCCGGCACTCACAAGCAGACTACCTACTCCCTTCCCTCTGCCCGCTGGCAGCGCGACTGGGCAGCAGAGGGAGCCAGTTAGCCCTTTTATAACCTCTAGGCCGCAACAGCAACGCCGGGGAGGAGGCGACTACAGACCTCGCTACGTGAGCTCGATCACACCAGCGCCCCGCCGACTGCGCAAGCGCAGGCTCCGGCCCACACCGGCGGCTCACACCCAAGCAGAGAGGAGGGACTGGCAGGCGGGCCTGGGATGTAACACGCCTGCGCAAGGTTCTTGCCGCGCCACGGTCACCGTGGTTACCTCGAATTTGCCCAGCTTTTTTTCATCAGGTTATTTAGCGCCTTAATTTCAAGATCAACCTCAGCCTGAGTGATGAAGCTACCAGCAGTGAAATATCTTAAATATGAGGAACATGGTAGCATAGAAAATAAAGCAGAATGGAAGCCTCCGGTGGAAAAATAATATAATGCATCCTGTCTCAGCTGTCTTCACCCTGGGCTTTTTGCTTTACCTACCTTCCTCTGTCTTCCCATCTCTGTCTGCTCATCTCACTTCATCACCTTTTATACTTATCAGTAGATAATGCTCCAGAGACAGGTTTTCTGGATTCAATTCCTGGCCCAGTCTCATATAATGTTGGGCATTAATCTATCAGTTTTCTCTCTAAAATGGTAATAAGGGTACGTGCCTCGTAGGATTGTTGTGAGAATTAACTGAGATAATACATGTAAAGTACTTAGCACAGCATAGCACCCAGAAGAACTTGATAAATATTATGTTTTGTTGTAGCACCTAAGCTACCCAATGTTGTTTTGATCTTAGTCAAACATTTGCCTTAATCATTGTTTTTCTAAAAGAAGTCAGCCTTATTATCAGGGAGCATACAATGAAAGAGAATGCTTTCCTTTGTCAGTGAAAGGAAAGAATGACTTCTCTAAGACTTACTATTCATTAAAAGTTGTTTCTAAAGTTTTCTGTGCATGCTAAAAAGCCTAATAATAATTAACATTTGATTCTTATGTAGGAGGTAGTTGAGAGAGCATACTTTGGGAGACTTAGGAAACCAGAAAGTAAATACAGTAGTCCTCCCTTATCTGAGATTACACTTTCTGTGCTTTCAGTGGTTTCAGCCGTGTTCTTAAAATATTAAATGGAAAATTCCAAAAATAAACAATCCAATAAACAAGTAATAAGTTTCAAACTGCACCCATCTGGGTAGAGTGATGAAACCTCAGGACATCCTGCTCCATCCCGCTTAGGTCATGAATAATTTCTTTGCCCACCGTATCCTCGCTCTGTAAGTTACCCACCCATTAATCAATTGTAGCCCCAGCTTGGTTACTTGAACACAAGCACTGTCACTCTATCACAGTGCTTGTATTCAAGTAATCTTTTTTACTTAATGGCCCCAAAGCTCAGCCGTAGTAACACTGGAAATCTGGATATGTCAAAGAGAAGCCGTAAAGTTGTCCCTTTATGTGAAAAGGTGAAAGTTCTTGACTTAATAAGGAAAGAAAACAGTATTTTGAGGTTGCTGAGATGTATGATAAGAATGAATCTTCTGTTTGTGAAATTGTGAAAAAAGAAAAATTCATGTTAGTTTTGCCATTGCACCTCAAACTGCAAAAGTTACAGCCACAGTGCATGACAAGTGCTTAGTTAAGATGAAAAAGGCATTAAATTTGTGGGTAGAAGACATGAACAGAAACATTCTGTTTCAACTGATGGTGATGTGTTATATCAGAAAACATTGAGCTTATACAAACACTTAAAGGGATCCCCTGAAATGAGTGACCATATTAACATAACTTTTGTTATAGTATACAAGGGCTGTCTGGAAAAAAATCCAGTCATAAATGCCTCTATTTTTCATATTACATGGCTGGATATTTTCCAGACAGCCCTTGTATTGTAATAATTGTTCTATTTTATTGTAATTTTTCTATTTTATTATCATTAATCTCTTACTGTGTCTGATTTATAAACAACTTTATCATAGGTATGTATGTATTGGCAAAAATATAGCATATGAGTATATAGGGTTTGGCACTATCTGGGCATCCATTGGTGATCTTGGATAAGGGGAGACTACTGTTTAGATATCTAAATCAGCAGTTCTCAAAGTGTTATTGGGGATCCACAGGGTCAAAATTGTTTCATATTAAGACGTTATTTGCCTTTTCACTCTAATGAACGTACAATGGAGTTTTCCAGAGACTACATGTTCTGTGCAACAGATTGAATGCAGAAGCCGATATGAGAATCTTCTGTTAGGCCAGATGCAGAAATGTAAAATAATGCCACTCTTCCCACAAAATTATTTTGCTTTGGAAAATATAGTTATTTTTCTTTTAAAAATGTTATTTTTGGTAACATGTAACATTTATTATTGTTTTTAAATGAATTAATAAAAAAATATTTTGCATGTTTGATTTGACTCCAAATACAGTAAATGTTGATAGCTATGATCCACATAAAAGCATTTCGGAGTCCTCAATACTTTTTAAGCGTGTGAAATGGTCATGACTATTTCTAGTCTAAACAAATAGCAGGAATCAGTCCTTTCACACAGAGGCAAGATCTGCTAGAAAATCTTTGCCTCAAATGGAGCTGTAATCAACTTATCCACTGACCCTATATAGAGCTGACTTTGAAAATGGACAATTTGTCAGGTAGGATAATCTTTACGTGTTCCTCCTTCGGGAGGGCAGATTAGAATATGATGATTGGAGTGCGCATGATTCGTGATTAGCAACTCTGCGTAATCAGGACTTGCAAGACCCTGATTGCTCCTATCTGATTCTTCCTGAAAATAAAAAAAAAAAAAAGAAAAAGAAAATGGAAAATTTACTGTGTAAATAAAATAACTCCAAACCTTGAGATATATTTACTGTAAAGCTAAGAAAGCTTCAGCTTTAGGGGCTTTCACTAGCCATTCCTGAAACCCTAAAAGAGGCCTTGGCAATATGTTCACACAGTCATATGCTTTTGTAAAATTTGTAAAAGTAAAAATTTTAACTGCAATCTTTAGACTGTAAATTCTTTCCTCACTGATTTCCCCTCTGTCACTCTTGCCCTTATCTAGTGATGGAGTGTTAGCAGGCATTTAAAAATTTTAGTTGAAGAGAAATTGAGTTAGAATACATTTGGTATGAGTTTAATGGGATATATTTTTGCAATTCACAGTCACTTCCATGTATAGTTAAGACATTGCCAGCTATCCCAGTGTAAGAGTGGCATTCAAGAATACTCCTACTACTCATTGTGCAGACCCACCTAGCATTGTAAAGCAAAGGTGCAGGGCCAGACATTTTATTTGAATCTGTCCTAGGTTCTGGCATCAGAAATACATGGATAGTGGAGGAAAAGCCAAGTTGAAATGGTGAACAACACTAACAACACTAGAAGCCATGGCAACAATTTTTATGTAACTAATGGGTATTGCTTTACCAGCTTGAGGGTACAAAACAAGGTCATATGCCTTTTAATATTAAAATTAGAGGTCTTAATGCTCTTATTCTGCTTATTGAGAGGTCTTTCTTCCTCTCTGGAGTCCTCTTCCTCAGATAATTCCCATGATCTCAAGAATGCTTATCTGGTGTGAGGGGTCAGTCCTAATTACTACACTCAGCTCTAGGAGAGAACATTAGGAAATTTATTTAGACCCTTGAGAAATGTCATTGTCTTCAGCCATTGTTTTAATCACAAGTGAGTGTATTACCTTCTTATTAATGCTATGACAAATTACCACAAACTTGGTGGCTTAAACAATACAAATTTATTATCTTACAGCTCAGAACTCTGACACTGGTCTCACTGAGCTGAAATAAAAAATATGGGCAGAACTGCATTCCTTTCTGAGGCTCTAGATCTGGGGTATCCAACCTTTGGCTTCCCTGGGCCACACTAGAAGAATTGTCTTGAGCCACATATAAAATATATTAACTCTAATGATAGCTGATGAGCTTAAAAAAAAATTCATGCATAATTTTCATAATGTTTTAAGAAAGTTTACCAATTTGTGTTGGACCGCATTTGAAGCCGTCCTGGGCTACATGTGGCCGCTGCTTAGATAAGCTTGCTCTAGAGAAAAATCTGTTTCCTTGACTTTCCTAGTTTCTGGAGGCCTCCCACATTCCTTAGATCGGGCCCCTCTCTCTCCATCTTTAAATCAGCAATCTAGCAAATATCTGACTTTGCTTCCATTCTCACTTCTCTTTCTCTGATCATTGCCGGGATAGGTTCTCAGCTTTAAAGTATTCATTTAATCAGATCTGGCCCACCTGAATAATCCAGACTAATCCCCCTATGTAAAGGTCCTTAATTTAATCAGATCTGCTCACATCTGCAAAAGTCTTTTGCCATGTAAGATTTTAAATACTAGGATGTGGCCATCTCTCAAGGGCCATTACTCTGCCTGCCACAGTGAGTGGACATCTCTTACTGAGGCCACATGATGTACATGATCTAGCTACCCCATTGCAGCCACTTTCCTCAATGCCACAGTGAAAGGATGTTAGTGACTGGAATGGTTTCCAGTTTCAGCTATTATGCATTCTGGAATCCCACATTGCTTGACCTTCTAGATAAGTCACCTTCTCATAATTAAGGAGAAGTCTCTATCAGTCCTAGTTCCAAGGCTCATTCCTATGTCCAGTGACATGTCATTCAAATGAAAACTCATATTCTTACATTGCATTTTTCCTTTGTTAAAGGTAAATTACATAACGTTACTCCACTGCTTAAAATACTTCAATGCCTTCCCAATGCACGTGTCACAACACTAAACAGACCCTGCACAATCTAGCATTTGCATACCTATCATACCAGTTTTGCTCCCTTGCTTACTACATTACAATCATGCTGAATTTCCTTTGGCTCCTCAAATGCATCAGGTTTGTTCCTGCCACACGATCCTCACAAATACTGTTCTCTTTCTTTAGAATGCTCTTATTTACACATTTCATCTGGATAACTCAGGTCTCAGTTTATATGTCATTTCTTCAGCGAGACTTTCCCTATGTTATCAATCTAAATTATGTCCTTCCTATAATTCTTTTTTTTTTTTTTTTGCCTTTTTTTTTTTGTATGTGGGTAGCTCTCTAGATGGGAGTCGAACCCAGGCCGCAGCACTGATGGCACCGGAGCCTTAAGCCACTGTACCACCAGAGAACTCCCCCTATTATTCTTTTCCATAGCATTTTGTTATTAAAGTTATTGATATTTATTTATTTAATTACTTAGTTACTCATTTAGTGTATTATTGGTTTCCATCAAAGGACTCTAAATTCTATGATGGCAGGAATCATATACCCAGCACTTAGAATAGTGTGGCTCATATAGGCATGCAAATATTTATTGAATGAATGAATTCCCATTGCCACAAGTGCAGATTTTAACTCTATCCAATAAGATTTTAAACTCCTTCAAATCAGAGATTAAAGTTTGATTTTCCATAGCCCGGCAGGCAGTGTCTTGTACACAGTAGGTAGGTGTTCCATGAATATTTATTCAATGAATCTTGGCTTACTAACCTTAACTTTCCTTCTCTTTTAATTTATGTAGCAAGGGAGTTCCCTGGTGGTATAGTGGCTTAAGGCTTCAGTGCTGGCACCGTCAGCGCTGCGGCCCGGGTTCAATTCCCAGCCAGGGGACTACCCACATACAAAAAAAAAAAAAAAAAAAGGAGACATTTAATTCATGTAGCAAAAGTTTCCAAAATATTGCTTCTAGCATCTTAATCCCCAGCTAAAAAGCCTGCCCACTATTCCCTATTTAATCAAATTAAATTTTACTGGAAAAAAAAAACACTGAATTAAATTTTACTCATTCTCCTAACTCACAAGCAAAGGTGGGCAGGATTTTATAATCTTCACAATTCTCTATTCTCTCAAGTGATTTTTAATTGTTTCATATGCGTGAATGCAATTTGGTTAAAACTGCCTTCAATAACAAGACTCGATGTTTTCTATTAGGGCTTTCATTTTTGTTAAGCACATAACTGCTCGATGTCAAAGGAAGAAACTATCATTCAAAATGTGAAATAAAAAGCAATTTTTATTATTTTCTATGTGTAGAAGCACTATGCTTGTTTGGCACAGTCTCTTTGCTGATCTTACATGGTATTTTGTGAAAGGTGGAGTTCAGGGATTGGTTGACTTTCAAGATGGGAGTGGGTTGACATCAGCTGTAGAAGCATGATGACTTTGGTGGAGAGACTGTTGACAATTGGAACACAAATCATTTCAGAAATGCATTCCCTTAAGTAAGGCTTTTGCTGTTTGGGTAACTTTAAAAAGTAGGAGGCTGTCACTGCTTGGCTAGTGTTTTAGAGTCTTATTCATAAGGTTGAGTAGTCATTGATCTATTAATTGAGTTTAAAATCACTTCTCGTTAGTTGTTACCATAACTATATAATAGTCTTTTCCCTAAGAATATAGGACTTGTAATACTTTCTTCAAGAAACAGTCACTAATTGATAAGCACATTAAACTTTTTCAGATGTAAGAAGAGAGTTATTGGAGGTTTATAGTACTAAAGCTATAGCAGCTTTGCTCTAATGTTTGACCATTTGGAAGGGATTCACATTATTCTTTTTCTATTCCCCAAGATATGTCTCCTTTTCACTGTAACCAAGCAGGGATGATCAGATTGAGTTGATATGTCATATGATTTGATACGAAGTGTCCTTTTGGGGCAATCAAATGATATTAATAGGGACAGGTTAGAAGTTTCATTCAGCTTCGCAACTCATTATTGATAATGTCATGTAGATTTTCAGGATCGTTATCACATTTGAGAAAATCTCAAATAAGACCACTTAATATATGACTTTAAGGATTCAGGGCACATCAGTTTTTCTTTAAACTGATAACACTCTAAATAGTTTGTTGTGGATGTCCTGATTAAATTCTGACCAAAAAGAACAGAGATAAAGTAGTCAACAGAAATGGACTCAGAGATGAGCCAGATGTTGAAACTATCAGATAAGGACTTTAAACTAACTAGTGAAAAAAAGTAAACAGCATGCATGAACAAATGGGAAATTTCAGTAGAGAGAGGAATACTGTAAGAGTCAAATGAAAACACTAGGGGAAATAAGCCCCATGATATTTAGAGATAAATTTTTTTTTGATGGATTCATCATAGTATGCAACACAGCTGAGGAGAAAAAAATCGAGTCATCCAAACCGATATACAAAGAGAAAAAGAAGTGAAAAACAAACAGAACACAACATCCAAAAGCTGTGGGATATCAAACAATCTTACATGTCATGTTGGAATCCCAGAAGAAGAGAGAGAAAAATGGGGCTTTAGAAATATTTGCAGAGATAATGACAGAAAGCATACCAAAAATGAAAAATATACAAAACTGCAAATCCAAGAAACTTACTTTGCTCCCAAATCAGGGGTGGCCCCTTTCCCTGATAAGCCTCATGCACATCAATAATGTAACAACCTGTCTTGCCACAGTGCTTGGTTTAGGGTTGGGCACTTAACCCAGGTCCTAAACAGTTCATGACATTCCTTCGACCTCAGGAATTGTTTGATTGTAGGCTCAGAAAGTAGAGATTGTAGCCTAAATTGATTTAAATAAAGTGAAGACCAATAATTTTGTTTCATGGCTGAGGGTAGACAATACTCTCTGAATAGCAAGAAGAAAATAAATAGCCCTAAGATCTTCTGGCAGCCATTTCCAACCAAAAAAGAAGCCAGCTTGAAGATAAAGCCAACACATGAAATAGGTCAGAGCTTAGAGAAACTGAGTAAAACCTTAATCCAATGGTATCTGAGGTCTGACCTACAGTTGGATATTTTAGTTATACAAGCTAATAAATTCCTTTATTATTTAAACAAATTAAATTTGAGTTTTCTCAAATCTCAGTTGCAAGTAACCAAACACATCGTAACTGATGTAGTACTCTAGTGCTAATATTATGAGTCATTTCAGAGTAGGCTCCAACTTGGTTCTCAACTGTTCTCTTGTTTTGAAACAAATTTCTAATTCTCAAAGGGAATGAACTTGTTTTCCAAAAGGCAAACAATGGTGTCCAGAGAATACTACCATATACCAAGCAACTGTTGTAATAAGGAGGCCTATTTTAGTTATTCATTCAAATATTTTTGAGCACATACAATATGTCAAGCATACAATTATCAGGCATTGGAAATATATTGGTGAATAAAGCACAAGTTATTTATTGATTTTGGTTGTGAATAATTCATGAACAACATGACAGCTGTATCAGATCCCATTTACTCCTTTTCCATTTTCTGGTATCTTCCCTTAGCAATCTATCACTCTTTGAGTGTAAACAGCTTGAGTCCTAAATATGAAATATTTTCAAGTGCATAGTTCAGGGGAATATCCAACAGCTATTTTGTCAAGCATAGGAAATGTTTACAAATTTAAAAAATATTTACTGCAAACAATAAGTTACATTTCAGAAGAATGTTTTTGTTTATAAACAAACATTTGACTTGACTGTCTGAAGGATTTGTAGATCTTGGCCAGTCCATGCATTCTTCCACCCAAATGAACTTGTCAAGAGCTCAAATACACCAGGAGAGAATGCCAGAAACCTCAACTTTATTTAGTGAAGCAAGACTCAAGAGTTTAGGACCTGGGATACATTCAGTCACAGAATTATAGTATTTGATGGGGAGAAAACTTTTTTTATTTATTTATTTATTTATTTATTTTTGCTTTTTGGTATGTGGGCAGCTCCCTGACTGGGAATCGAACCCAGGCCGCAGCGCTGACAGCGCCAGCACCGAAGCCTTAAGCCACTACACCACCAGGGAACTCCTGGAGAAAACTTTTTAGTCAGAAAGAAGCACTAGTAGAATCAGTGAGCCCAGGCTCTAGTACACAATCAAGAGTAATGCAGGGTGAATTGCTTTCATTTTGATGATGAAATTTCTTCATCCATCAAATGGGGGAAAAGTCATTTTGAGAATCAATTGAGAAAGTTGTTTTAAAAATTCTTGGAAAAGTACAGAGTACTTACAATGTTTATGTAAGTAATCATTATTGGATGCTATAGTATAGAACTGTGTGAAGTTTTGTTGTTGTTTTTTTAATTATAGAGTCAAAGTTAATGAGCTTTACACCTGTTTCAATGACTTTGGGGAAAAAAATTATGAAATAGAATGATTAGTCTCAGTCTTAATGGATATGAAAGGTAAAGAAAAGGATGCTGAGGGAGATCCAAGATGGCGAAATACATAAACACTGTGCCTACTTCATTCCACGAATGCATTAAAATTACAATTATTGAACAACCAACATGGAGAACCATCTGAAGGCTAGCTGAACAGAAGCTTTATAACTAAGGATACAAAAAAGAAGAGGCCATGGTGAGACTGGTAGGAGGGGCATGGACGCAAAAGAAGCCAAACCTCTGGTGGTGGTAGAATCAGGAGGGAAATCTCAGCTGCAGAGGTTCCCCTCAGTGGAGCAAGAGACCCCGGCCCCATACTAGGCTCCCTAGCCCAGAGAACTGGTGCTGGAAAGTGGAGCCCCACATCTGACTGTGAAAAACAGTGGGGATTCTGACCCTCTGGTTGGAACGGAAGGTTCCGAGAAACCCAGACATCTTAAAGTGCCCACATAGACTCAGTCACTCATGGGTGCTCACCCTGGGCTCTGGCAAAGGAATGGTGACTCAGGGGGTGTTGGAGGCCTAAGAGGGGCAGACTGAGGTTTGTGGCTTTGGAGTGAGGGCTGGAGGGCAGTCACCATTTTTCCTGGGTGCACCCTCCTCCCATGAAGCCAGCTGGTGGGCCATCTTTTCTGTGTTGCACCCACCCCCACACAGCCAAATCTGAACCTGACTGGTCTGTTGAGCTTTACTTGCTCCACCCTGCTGACTCACTGGGAGCCCACCTCATCAAACTCCACACCAGAGGCACTGTCTCCAGTAAGCAGCCAGTTCCACCCACATTGCAATCTTCCTTGGAAAACTATTTAAGTCTGCAGGCCCCAGGTTGGCGGTGACTGGCGTTGGTGTGCTCTGAGGATTTTGCTGAGTGGCTCTAGGCACAGCACTGACATCAAATCAGAATCTACAGGAGCACCCAGCACAGGTGACCAGGGAGACAGTGCCAGGGCCCCACAGGGCACCTACTACATATGGCTATCCAGCAATATTGGGAGATGTAGCAGATCTACCTAATACATAGAAACAAATACAGGTATCCAAAATGAGGAAACAAAAATATATGTCTCAAATTAAAGAACAGCATAAAATTCCAGAAGAACTAAACAAGCTGGAGGCAAGCAACCTATCAGATACAGAGCTCAAAACGATCATTTTAAGGATGCTCAAGGAACTTAGTGAAAACTTCGAGAGAGAGATAGCAAGCATAAAGAAGGACACAGGAACCATAACAAAGGACCAGTCAGAAATGAAGAATACTATAACTGAAATTCAGAATGCAATAGAAGGAATCACCAGCAGACTAAATGGAACAGAGGATCAAATTAGCAAGTTGAAAGACAAGGTAACAGAAAACATCCAGTCAGAACAACAAAAAGAAAAAAGAATCCAAAAAACTGAGGATAGTTTAAGGGGCCTCTGAGACAACATCAAGCACAACAACATTCATATCATAGGAGTACCAGAAGGAGAAGAGAGAAAGCAAGGAATTGAGAACCTATTTGAAGAAATAATGACTGAAAACTGCCCTAATCTGGCAAAAGGAAACAAGACATACAAGCCCAGGAAGCACACAGAGTCCCAAACCAGATAAACTCAAATAGGCCCACACCAAGACACATTATAATTAAATTGTCAAAAGTTTAAGACAAAGAGAGAATACTAAAAGTAGCAAGAGAAAAGCAACTATTAAAAGTTACTTATAAAGGAGGTCCCATCAGATGGTCAGCTGATTTCTCAAGAGAAACTTTGCAGTCCAGAAGGGAGTGGCAGAAAATATTCAATGTGATGAAAAGCAAGGACCTACAACCAAAATTACTCTACCCAGCAAGGCTGTCATTCCAAATGGAAGGAGAAATAAAGAGCTTCTCAGACAAGAAAAAGCTAAAGGAATTCATCACCATCAAACCAGTATTACAAGGAATGTTAGAGGGATTGCTTTAAGATGGGGGGGGGGGAAAAAGCAAAATTATGAAAATAAAACAGCAATAGGTACACATCAACAATTACCTTCAATTTAAATGGATTAAAAGCATCAATCAAAAGACATGAAGGATATTGCACTGAGTGGAGTGTCAAACAGAGAAAGACAGATGCAGGTTGACTTTGCTTATAGGTGAAATCCAAAGAAGAAAATAAACAAGTAGGACAGAGAACAGATTCAAAGATATAAAAAACATCTGATTTGTTGCCAGAGGGGAGGAAGGCTGGGGGAGGGAGTGAAATAAAGGAAAGAGATTGGGAAGTTCAGTTTGGTGGTTTCAAAGTAATAGTTATGGGGATTTAGGGTATATAACATGGGAATATAGTCAATAATGTTGCAATAACTACGGGTGGAGTCAGATGGGTACTAGATTTGTTAGAATGATGGGAGGAGGGTAGAAGGGGTGGGTGAAAAAGGGAAAGAAATCAAGAAGTACAAATTCATAGTCACAAAATAGTCACAGGGATGTAAAGTGCAGCATAAGGCATATAGTCAATAACATTATAATATATATGGTGTCAGATGGGAAAATAAGGATTTTGTAAGTTATATAAATGTTTCATCACTATGCTGTTCACCTGAAACCAATATAATATTGTATGTCAAATGTAATTGAAAAATAAAAATAAATGAGAAAAGAAGAGAAGGATGCTTACTTACAGCAACTATAATTAGTCTATGGTTAATGTTAGTTCTTAAATCAGTTGTGAAGTTAAAGAACACTGCTGCATTTCCTATACTTTTAATAGAGCTACTGTGCTAGATTGATTGCACTCTTAGTCCCAATTCTTCCCTACTTCCTGTATGTACTCCTGGATAGTAAAAAAGTTTACCTTGCCCAAAATGATGTCTAGCCTTTGCCCTCAGTTTCTGGGAAGTAATCTCATGCTTGATAGGAGTGTTTTTATTTGCCCAGGAGCTTTGAGTCACAGTGGATAGTATAACAATGTATTTAAGGTGAGGATTGACCACGCCCAATAGTTTTAGAGTAGGGCTTGGCCACACCAGAAAGACAACAGTGTAAATTAGGTTAGGGGCTTTGGGTAATGGAACCTCAGTAAAAACTCTGGACACCAATGCTCAGGTGAGTTTGCCCTGGTTGGCAACATCTTATATGTACAGCCACACACTGATGCTGAGAAAGTAATGCATCCTGACTACGGGGAGAAAACAATAGAAGCTTTACTTTTAGTATTTCCCTAGGTTCCACCTATGTGCTTCTTTCCTCAGCTGATTTTAATCTGTAACCTTTCCCTGTAATAAGCCAGAACCATGAATATAATAGCTTTTAGTAAATACTATTGAGAGGGGTTTTGGTGAGAACCCCTTGAATGTGCAATTGGTATCAGAAGTGAGGGTGATCTCTTGTGTAGACTGTTCCCTCTAACTTTGTAGTTGGCCTAAAACCCTTACCACACCCTTTGCCACATAACCTTGTAATACCCTCCCATTTTAACTCTGGGCGTGACTGTATGACATGCTTTTACTGTGATGTAAGCAGAGACTTGCATATTTCCATTTGTACTTTTGTCCTCTGTGATCATCATAAAAAGAATGTGCATATATTAGCTTGCTAGAAAATGAGTGACACATGGAACAGAGCCAACTCATCCCCACGGTCCTAGCCAATACCATATTAGACTATCCAATTAGGCAGCAATTGGATGTAAAGATTAGCAGAATCACCTAGCTAACCACCCCAGATATGAGTAATATACTCTTGTATGCCTCTGTGAGTTTGTGGTTGCTTTATCTGACAATAGACCACAGATAACATCTACTTCTTAAGCTTTCATTGTAATGTAGGAATAAAGAGTGTATGGATAATGTAAATCAGGGGGAAATCTCCAAATTCTTTGCATCCAATATTAAAAACTTAATCATGTATTTTTATAAGTTTTACATTATAAAATATTAGAGATATAGGAATATTTCCAACTGAGACCTAGAGAAGTGAAATAATCACCAGATACGTACAGAAAAAAATTACATTTGTTCTGGGAATATAACTACACACAGTGTAAACTTTGTCTAATACTCAGAACTCCTCTGGATATTGGGATAAAGATGAAACTATACAAGACACTAGAGAAGTGAAAATATTGAAAGCCTTTGCCAGACCTTTTAACTGACAATGAAACTGACAATTTTTTTACTTTTTCTTTAGCTTCTGAAAACTTTCTGATGAAACTGCTAGTGACTACAATGAAATAGCCCACGGTAATTATATTTTAAAAAGGAGGGGAAGAAGAAAAGCAAAAAGTTCAATTGCTAGGACACAGAAACCATACTCAGTCTAGTGACTGCATTATATTATCAAAATCATATGTTCAAATTACTTTTGACTTTGGTTTTCCTTAATTGTTCTGTTTCATCTTGCCTTCCAGCTGAGTGTGGCCTTTAGCCTTGGTTCTGTTCACTGCTGTATGTTAAGCATTACTTCATATTTGAGAAGGAACCTTATTATTCTTTGCTCTTGAAGAGAAGCATAAGGACCTTCCAGTGTTTATGGTACCACTGGTTATACAAACAGACAGGGCTCTTTGCTTGTGGCTTATTATTTAAGGTGCTCTCATGTAAACCCCTTCCTGTCACTGTCTGCTAAGATCTATTTCTTTTCCCACATGAAGTAAGACAACATCAAACTATAAGCCCGCTTACAGAATGAACTTGTAATTTCTATGCCATTTTGCTCAGGTATGCCCTACATCCTAATGTCCACTACTGTTATTGGTCAAAGACTGAGTAAATGGGCAGTTGTCTCACATACTTGTGTGTTTATGAACACAAACATACACATACACACACCATGCACATATGTACATGCATAATTAATTTATTTTTATTTTTATTTTTAATTTTTTGTATGTGGGCAGTTCCCTGGCTGGGAATCAAACCCAGGCTGCAGCGTTGACAGCGCCAGTGCCAAAGCCTTAAGCCACTACACCACCAGGGAACTCCTCATAATTAATTTTTTATGGCAGAGACAATATGTTTGTTATTCACCATTGTATCCTCAATTAGAGTATGTGTGCCACATCATAGGCTTGCAGTAAGTATCTGTTTAATGAATTAATAAACATGTATCTTTATTATTATTTTCACCACCTAAAGCTAGGCTGGATTCAACAATTTGAGGCTCAATTCACACCCTTAAAAGAACATACAGTATTGATTTATTATGTGATTAACAAATGCCAATGCTTTTAACTTAAGTGTGTCCAAGGAAAGATTATTTTTACCTCATGACCTAAAAATACTATGAGGATTATAATTATTTATGCTATATTTGTTATATTTACTGACCATGCATTATGATTGTTTAACACAGTTAATGATAAATATTTTTAATAGTTTTATTGAGCTATAATTCAAATATTATGCCACTCACCCTTTTCAAGTGTGTAATTCAATATTCTCTAATAGATTCACAGAATTGTGCAATCATCACCATAATCAATTTTATAACTTGGAAAAAAAACCACCTCTGATCCCATTAGCAGTCACTGCCCATTCTTTCTAACACTTCCCCCATCCTCACCCCTAGGCAACCTCTAATCTACTTTCTGTCTCTATAGATTTACCTATTCTAAACATTTTATATAAATGCAGTATGTGATCTTTGTGAAGGGATTCTTTCACTTAGCCTAATGTTTTTATGCTTCTTCCATGTTGTAACATGTATCGGAACGTCATTCCTTTATATTGCCAAATAAAATGCCATTGTATGGATATATAATATCAATGTTTTGTTTACCCATTCATCAATTGATGGACATTTGAATTATTTCTACTTTTTGGCTATTTTTGAATGACGCTATGAAAATTTGTGTACAAGTTTTTATGTAGACATACGTTTTCATTTCTCTTGGTTATAAACCCAGGAGTGGCAGTCTTGGGTCACTTGATAACTCTATGTTTAACGTTTTGAAGAGCTGCCAAACTGTTTTCCAAAGCAGCTACACTATTTACAATCCCACAAGCATTATATGAGAATTCCATTTTCTCCACATCCTCACCACTCCTGGTCATTATCTGCTTTTTGATGTGGCCACCCTAGTGGGTATGAAGTGGTATCTCATTGTGATTTTGATTTGCATCTCTCTAATGGCTGATGATGTTGAGTATCTTTTCATGTACTTATTGGTCATTTTTCTATCTTCTTTGAAGAAATGTTTATGCATATCCTTTGCTCATTTAAAAATTCAGTTATTTATCTTTTTAGTACCAAGTTGTAAGTGTTCTTTACATATTCTAAATACAAACCCTTTATCAAATGTATGACTGGCAATAATTTTTTCCATTTTGTGGGTTGTCTTTTCAAGTTCTTGATGGTATTGTTTGTTGCACAAATTTTTTTTTTATTTTGATGAAGTCCAATTTTTTCTTTTGTTACTTGTGCAAAAAAAAGGTAACTGAAATTTTGACGAGGATTTATTGAATCTGTAGATCAATTTGGGGAATATTGCCCTGTTAACAACATTGAGTCTTTCAATCTATAAACATGAAATTATTTCTATCACTCCATATCTTCCAGTATTTATGTTCAGGTTCCCTGCCCCACAAACCCAGTCAAAGTTATAACACAGGTTTAAAGTACATTACAGTAGTCCAAATGTATAGGTTCTGTCTGGAGTCAGGCATGTGTTAAAATCTCAGTACTGACTGGCTAAATAAATATGGGCAAATTATTTTACTTTTCTAAGCTTCTGTTTGCAAAGTGAAAATAATAATGCATATCTCATAGGATGTAAAGATTAATGATAAATATGCAGAACACTTTACATAGTGCCTAGAACACAGTAAATTCTCAGTTAATCTTAGCTATTTGTCTTAGTCCATTTGGGCTGCTATAACAAAATACCACAGACTGAGTGGCTTATAAACAACAGAAATTTATTTCTGACATTTCTGGAGGCAGGAAGTCCAAGGTCAGGGTGCCATGGCTGGATTCTGGTGAAAGCCCTCTCCCAGGATGCAGACTGCAGATTTCTCTGTAACCTCACATGGTGAAAGGGTCAAGGGAGTCTCAGGCCTATTTAATAAGGGCATTGGGAGTTCCCTGATGGTGTAGTGGTTTAAGGCTTCGGTGCCGCGATAGGCGATATCAGCGCTGCGGCCTGGGTTCGATTCCCAGGCAGGGAGCCACCCACATACCAAAAAGAAAAAAAAAAAAAAAAAGGGCATTGGTCTTAATCATGAGAGCTTCTCCCACATGACCTAATCACCCCGTATAAGCTTCACTTCCTAATAATATTACACTGGGTATTAGGATTTTAACATACGAACTTTGGGAGGATGCAAGTATTCAGACCATAGCACTATGTTATATTATTATAGCATTTAATTGTTCAAAAATGTAGTTATCTTGATTTTAAAAAAATATTACAATCCTAACTTTCCCTAAGCATGCTTTCCCATCTCTTTGCAATTCACTGACTTTACATCTTATTTGCCTCATATTTTCTCTACCTTCCTGGAGGACTGTCAAAAGCATGCTTCTGTCCCACTTTCCAGAATCTTCGTAGACATGCACTCGGATAAAAAGGTTGGGTGCTAATGGAAAGGTCCAAAAGAAATGGCTGGTCAGATAATCAGAGCTATCACCCTTTCTTCCCATGTAACCTAGAGGTATATCTTAATTTAATTTAATAACTCTTATATCCTACAACCTAATTTCCATACCCAGAGTGGTTTTCTTAAAATGTAAGTCAAATAATCTCACTTTCCTATTCAAACTCTTCTGTAACATCCTATCCCTCTCAGAGTAAAAACCAAAAACATTACAATGGCTGTGTAAGAATTATAAGACTTGTAAGGCCCTATGTGATCTGGTGCTTGGCTACTTTTTACCTCATTTCTGACCACCATGCTTTGTCCTAGCCTTTCCTTAAAACTGCCAATCATACTTCTGCCCCAGATCCTTTGCATTTGTTGATTTTTTTTTTTCTGCCTACAAATTTCTTCCCATAGATATCCACTTGGTTTCCTTCCTCAGTTCCTTAATGGACTTTGCTCAAATATCACCTTATCAATAGGGTGACCCTCTATATAAAAGAACAAAATCCTCCCTCCTCTTGCTTAATTCTTCTAACATTTATAACCACCTGACATATTGCATATTATTTACTTGTTTGCTTATTTGTTTCCTCCTCTAAAATACAAGTTACACAAGGACAGAAATTTTCATGTTTTGTTTTCTGCTATATCCTATGCCTATAACAGTCTCAAGGATATTTGGTATTCTTTAGATTGGCAGAATTTCATGAAATGTTAGAGCTAGTTCTAAAATAGGGAGTTCACTGGTGGTGTAGTGGCTTAAGGCATCGGTGCTGGCGCTGTCAATGCTGTGGCCTGGGTTCGATTCCCAGCCAGGGAACTACCCACATACCCAAAAAAAATAAAAAATAAAATAAAATAATATAGGCAGACAGAGAATTAGAGATACAGAAAGGTTAGAAGGTATCGGATTTTCTGCCCCAAACCCCTCTCCCCCCCAAAAATAAGCCTTCTGTGTATTATGATGGGTTTAATGACTTTATCCTTTTGTTATTCAAAAATGGATCCAATGCTACTCCAAAGACACAGTAGTTCTCCTGGTCACGGATTTATAAGCTCTTAGGGGATCAGGCTTTTTACAATCATGGTTAACTTTGCAGTTGAAGGGCATAGGCACATGTCTAAAGATTGAACTATAATTCCCAGAGTGCATCGCTACCCTAGGAGGATGCTGGGAAGTGTGGTAAAGCATGCTTTTCACAACTGTAGTTAAGGTTGAAGAGCCTAGTAAATGACAGAGCTTGAACTACATTTCCCAGAGTGCATCTCTGGAAAGATTCTGGGAAGTGTGGCAAAACCCAACTTCCCAGGGTTTCCTGGTTTCTGCTGATAATTGAGGCCTAGGGACGGCACCCCCAACAGAATTCAGTGAGTACAGTGGAACAGAAACGTGTTCAGTTTCCAAATGCAAGAGGGATTCTGGGGAGGCATAATCAAAACTTCAAAATAAAAACCTCTCGGTTACAGTATTTTGCAGTATTAGTTTAGTCCCTCTACCTTCTCGCAGAAACCAGGGAATGACCACAGGTTTGCATAATAACTTGTGGAACTAACTTATTAACTACAGCTAACCATTTTCTGATGCTTTTTTGGAGAACCATTTAAAAATGGAATCTGCTAACTTCTCTACATTGTGCCTGAATTATTTTTTAATTAAGGGAGAAATAATTAGTTTTTAGAAAGTAAATCATAAAGCTTATCAGTGAGACCTAAAATCCATATCCCAGTGGCGCCTCAGTTTTGCATATTTCTCATCCCATTCTGGTTCACAGTAATGAAAAGACAGACTGATAAGGGCTCTCTAAAATATTACTGAACTTGGCCTCTTGGTAAAAGTACCACAGAGAGTCAAGATGGGTTTTATCATGCTGTAGTGCTTTATAAATTCACCTTTCTTTCGTTAAGATGAACAGGATGAAAAATGTGTGAATCATTCATTACAGGGGGTTCAGAGAAATTGTTAATCTTAAGGGACTTGCGTCATCACTTAATAGTTTTCAGTAAAACTATTACCTTTAATCACTATCAGTCTTTGTACTTTTTAGAAACATAAATAATAAATGAATGATGGAAAATGCTTTCCCATGTATTTCTTATCAAAACATAGGCTTTGAAGCCAGATAATCTTGGGCTTGACTTTGCCGCTCCCTAGCTTGTGATCTCAGATTGGTAACTTCTCAAAGCTTTATCTTCCTGTAAAATGGGATAAATTCATTCATTCATCCATCCATCCATCCATTCATTCATGTATATTGTGTTTTACACTGTGATTGGGACTGTGTTATATACCGTAGATAGGGAAGATGCAATCCTAAACTTAAAAGATTTTACAGTATAACAGATCTGATAATTAGGTATGCAAAACCTGACATAGTTGTGATATACTTTAGATCCATATTCTGTCCTTCTCTCATGAGAACTGAGACAGAAACCAAGCTCTGGTGACAGCCCTAGTTCACAAATTCAGTCAGTGGGAAAGCCAAGAATAAAAGCCTGAGTCACTCCAGTGCTTACTTCCCTGTCCCTTCCTTACTTTGGAGACATGCATTTGTATTGTAAACAAAATAGAAGGCAGGCCTCAACTTGTCATCTAAAGTAAAATAATGATGCTGGTATTTCCTGCCAAATTTATTTTGTGAATAGTGAACTTTCATCCTCAGTGTGCCAGGTTTAAAATACAGTAATAGTGGCCAATTCAAACAAAAACAACTATTCTGTTTGTGATGTGGCATTTGAGCAGCTGCATGTGAGTATGGTAGCTTGTTTACCATCATGCTTGCCAAATCTGAACCTTTGGGACAATATTTGAATAATGCATCATACTGAAGATCCCCAAAAGATAGTGAAAAAAATCACAAACCATTTCAGAAAAAGATAGCAAATTTTCATTGCAATAGATTTCTAAATAGTATAGGCCTATATGAAATTATATTTTAATTCTAAAAGTAATCTCTCATATTCTCTTGACTGTTGAAAGAGCCTCTTTTTTGTACTGAGGTTCAGTTTGAATGACTGCTTCACAGAGAAAAGTGATATATATAGCATTTGGTTCATATAATACATATCAATGATCAAATTGTGGAGAATACCATAAATGTACTTACTATAACATTTAAAAAATTAGAATGGTCAAAATAGAGTAAAATCACATTTAATAAATGAGCACAGAACATCATGCATTTTACAAAAGGGGAATAAAGACTATTAAATCTGAAAACACTTTCTTTTTTTTTTTTTTTTTTTTTTTTTTTTGGTGGGTAGCTCCCTGGCTGGGAATCGAACCCAGGCTGCAGCGCTGACAGCGCCAGCACCGAAGCCTTAAGCCACTACACCATCAGGGAACTCCTGAAAACATTTTCTATCTCTATAGTGATCAAAGAAATAAAAAGGTTTTTTTTTAAACCAAATACTATGGAATCTCGTAAGTGTTGTGATGTGTAAAAAGAACCATGTGATTTTAAAATAAATTTTGTCCCAATAATTCTACTTTGGGTAACTTATCTTAAAGAAGTAACTTGAAAATATCAGCACAGAGGTATTCAGGTGGTGTTTTATTTCTGCTAATTTAAAATTAGAGCAACCTAAATGTCTACAATCAGGGGAATGTTTAGCAAAATCAGGATAAGTCTGTTTGAATGTAATATGTAGCCAAAAAAATTATGAAGCTTTTATAAAAACATAGAAAACTGCTCATAACGTGTTTCATGAACCAAAGTTGGAAAAATACATGTCCACTGAATACAAATATGTAAAAGCTTTATGTGTAAAAAGGCTAGAAAATATGTATTAAATTATTATAAGTTGTATCTATGTGGTTATATTATGGGTGCTCTCACAGTTCTGCTTTCTGGATGTCCTTTAATGTCACTATATTAATTTTTTAATTTAAACGATCTATTTAAAGGAGAAAAATACAGATAAAGCTGAATTTTAAGGAAATCATTTCCTCTTCTTTGACTTCTAAATAGTCTCTGCACTGTTTTTATATAAGATTTATATAAGAAATATACAAGGGACCATTTAGAAAAGGAATTAGACTTTATCCTCTAGGCTTATGATATACCAATGAAGGTACAATTCTAGTTAAAATAAGTCTGGTTTTCCTCTTGATTACTGATATTTTTTCAAAGCTGTATTAAGAACTTTACTATGTTTTCTACAAGCTCTTTGACCACCATCCCACGAGTCACCAGGTCATACTCCTCAAGGAGCAAGGTTAATTTAGTAGCAAAAACTAGGCAAAGCATCAGGCAGCCAAGTGCAGTGGGCCATACAGGTTAGTTGGTAATCACAAGTACAACCAAACAGCTCTTAGGATTCAAGGAACTCACCGGGGGAATTCCTCTTGGCTCCCAGAGAATGTGGTGAGGTGCTCCTGGGAACGATGGCCTGGAAATAGCCTCATTGTGCAGCTAGTCCCAGAAACTACTATTTATTGTACTTTGTTTTATTGTAAAAGGAGTATGTACACATGGTTAAGGGTTTTTTAGGTACATAAATGTATAAAGTAAAATTACAGGTACCCTTTTCCATCCTTATCTGCATCCCATTCTGCCAAATTAATCACCGTTAACTGGTATGTGTACTTCTAGTAACTTAAAAAATATAAAAAAATTCGTATCTCAATTATATCACGCTAAACCAACCAAATATTACTTGCTTTTCTTACTTAACATTTTCTGAGTATCTTTCCCTCTTACTACATATTATATTTTTCTACTGTTACCTTATTTTCTATTTATTTTTATCAGCTATGTAGTATGCCTTTTTATCATAATTTTCAGTTAACATTTCTGTACATATCCCTCCCTTCTTAGGATAAATTCCTACAAGTAGAATTGCTAGGTGAAAGGAATATTTAACATTTTGATAAATATTCCCAAATTTCTCCCAAAAATATTGTACCAGTTTACAATACAGTTCTCAGAGCTGTATATGAGACAGAAATATTGACTTTACATACATTTCTTCCAGTGTATCACATGTCTTTGGGTTAATAAAAATAGTGATTATACTTTTAATACTCTCCTAGAATGCTTTGTAACCCACATATCACATACTGCCTTCTGTGAAAATTATTTGTTTTCTTTCTCTTGCTAGAGTCCCTTAAGGGCAGGATTTTTATCCCATATATTTCTGTATTCCTTAAAGATCCTTGCATAAAGTCAGTTGTCAGTAAATTACTTTGATGAATGTCATTTGCTAAATATAATTTACACTTGGCTAGGACAAAGGTAGTCAAAACTGTCCAAGAATTCATCATCAGTGTTTTATAATTATGCATCCAAGAAGTAGGCCTAAACTTTAGATATCCCTGGTGATTCAGTATCAAAGCTTGCTTCCCCTGGGCACAGTTAAAAGGGTGGTTGGTTATTTAACTGTATTGATTTTCTTGTTTCAGTGGAACTTGACTTTTTTATTGCTAATAAGAAATATACTTTACATAGGGAATAAAATACTTGCTGATTTACAATTTAAAAGGAATCACCATCTGCAGAATGTATTCTTAAGATAATAGCATTTTTTTCTCTCACAGTGAGATACAAAAAATTCGGAACTATCTCAGATCCATGTAGATTTACAGAGCTAATTTTTGAACTGTTTTCCAAATGGCCATGATTTTATACTTTTCTTGTCTACAGGACTCCTTCTACTTCATATTGGCTGCATCACTCTGGAGACACTCCCAGGCTTACTTGGTCTATTAGAGTAATGCTAGCTGCTGCAACAAACTAGGGGACTAAAATGGTAGAAGTTTCTCACTCACAAATCATCTTTGGTTTGTGGGTGGCATTTCTCTATATAGGGAGTGATTCAAGGTTCCAGACTTCTCCCTCTAATGACTTTGCAATTCCAGAGTCCTCCAAGCAGAAGGGGAAAAGAGGATGAAAAGGTATTCCCACTTCTCAGCTGCTTTAGACTAGAAGAGATATGCATCACTCCTATCACATTCCATTGTTAAGAATTAGTTTTGGCCCCACTTAAATACAAGGGAGGAGAGAAATGTAGACCTTGGCTTCGCAACTATCTCCCAGGAACAACTCTGCAGTATGGAGACAAGCATATATTTCTTGTTAGCTGATTCTCACAACCACTATTAGGTAGGCAGAATAGGTTTTAATTTGGTAGATTAGGAAAAAGGGATTAAAAAGTTAAAATCCCACAGCTGGTTAGTGGTAGAAATATAATTTAGAAGCCAGATCATCTGACTTCTGTTTTTCTTTCCTTCATATTAGAAAGTAATCCTATTCTGGTTTAAAGGATAAACCTCTTGGTGATTCATTACTTTAAGTTGCATATTATAATCTTTTTCTTTTCTTTTTCTTTTTTTAACTTTTCTTTCCTCTAAGGACCTGACAATGTCCCTGTATTGTGGAATTGCTGGCAGGAGAAAATCTTTTTGGTGTTATAGGCTGCTGTCAACCTATGTCACAAAGACCCGGTGAGTTCTGACCAAACTGAACTCTGATTATTCTATCTGTGGCCCATTAAATTATAAAAATTTCAAAATCCTATACTGAGGATTAAGGCTTTATGATTCAGATTTATATTTAAGGATGGGCATGGAAAATTATAATTGGAAAAATTCTCAACAATCTAAATTTCCAATAATATCTAAAGTATCTGACAAACTTAACTGTAAGTTCTGTGAAGATAGGAACCCTGTCTTTTCCACTTAGTGCATAAAACGGTACCTGGAAGACAGTAGGCACCCGAGTATTGTTGAAGGAATGAATGAATGAGAAGGGAAACATTCATTAAATTATGGTATGCCTGTATGATGAAATTAAAAACTATGCTGAATAATATGAAGTTTTCTGAAAACAAGGTATACAAATTCCAATACCCATACCCACTCCCACCAAAGAACTAAACTTTAGCAAAAGGTAGACTAGAAAAAAGAAATTACACCAATACAGGAACGTGATAGAGGTCTCCTTTGTCTCATAATATTAAAAAATGGTTTGGAGAATTCTGAGGTGTAAACAATGATCATCTCTGTTGGTGGTATTCTGATGATTTTTTTTTTGAAATTGATAACTATTTTCTGAGTTTTATAGAATGACTATTTTCTACTTTTATAATAAAAAACTTTTAAATTTTATTTGAGTTCTATGGCTTCCGTGCTATTCTAACTAAAGGAGAAAAAAAAATGAATTGTTAAAAATAGTGTTTCTGATCAAGAGGAAGGAATATCAGAAACTTTTTGGATTCCCAGTTCCAGTTTCAGTGAGGCCCGGGGTTTAAGACCTGAACCTGGGTGTTTTGCTTTTTAGGGTCATTAGGGCAAAGTACAGCTTGTACCACTCTTTTTGTTCTTTTAGGAAGGCAGCAGTGTTTGTTCTATTGTTTATATTTGATAACTTCTGAGTGGCACGTGCCTTTCCTTTGACATACATTGAGTCTTTGCCCCAGAAGGCTACAGTCACTCATAATAAGTTTAAAAATATCACAAGTATTACTATCTCAGGTTTCTTTTGTCTTCTATTCATAAGATCATTGTAAATCCTTTCATTGCAGAGTGAAAAATAGGTTCCTAAAGATGTTGCTGGGGTGTGTTTAACATTTTGCTTTGAGCCAATTATGTCCCTGGTCCTACAGAAAGTATCTGTAAACTGTGTTTCCACTTAAGTGACAAAATATCCAGAGTCTTGTTTCAGGGCTTTCAACAGGCAGAAATTGTTATCCCTTAGGCCCCAGAGGAGAACCCACATTCATTCCCCCCCGAATCATGTAGACCCTGACCTGATTCCCACGGCTCTTGAAAAGATAGTTAGGCCATCCTAATGAAGGTACTGGAAAAGCCTAGAACTTGCCTCAGTAGTATTTCTTTTACAGAAATTAATTATATGATCTTTTCTTATCCACATTGTTATTTTGGCTTCTGAAAATATTACACTTATTAAGTAATGGCTTCACTTTCTCATCAGTTGTCCCTTCAGTAAAGATAAGGAGCAAATGGTATCCACCTGAGGGACTAGATGTTTGAAATAAGGGTGCATTGAAGATAAAATGTGCTCTTTATCTTCCCTAGGTTGAATGAGAGTTACTGAGGTATAGTGTTTGCTCTTTGTCTGCAATAATAAAGTCTGCTCCCATCTCTAGGTATTCTGTGGTTGATGATTTATCACCGTACTTTTTTTCCTTTCAATCCACTGCATGTAAATTCTTGCCTCACACTGTAATATTAGCAAAGTAACTTGAGGTTCAATTCAGTCAATATTTATTGCCCTTGAAGCTCAATTCAATAAATATTTATGGAATTGAGCCATTCAATATGCTAATTACTGGAGATATAGAACTAAGGCTGACCCTGCCCTGGAGATCACAGTCTTTCAGGGGAGACAGACAAATGAACAGATAGTATAACATATGTGCACCCACAGAAGTACTGGCAAAGTATACAGTAGGACAAAGGAGGGAATGATTGCCTGCAGCCACCTCAAGTCCTTCATTGAGCAATTTAGGATGTAAATAAGTAAAAGGAAATAACTGTGGTAGGAGAGGGATACCAGAACAGAATTCTCAAATATGAATGTTTTACAAGAAACTAAATGTGGTTTTATAATATTTATTTCCCAAAATACAGGTATTTATTTGAACTGAAGGAAGATGATGATGCATGTAAAAAAGCCCAGCAGACAGGACAATTTTATCTCTTTCATAGCCTGGCTCCTTTGCTTCAGAAATCAGAACATCAGTACCTGCCCCCCAAGCATAGCCGATTAGGTAAGCCCAGAGCGGACCAGTAGAGACCAGCCCATGGCTACTAAGCAGAATTTAGTCTATACTGAATCCCTGAAAAGGATTCTCCAATTTTAGAGTCCAGATTTTTCAAACTGCTTCTGCCAATTAATTATTTAGTATATAAACCTGTGTTGCCCAGTCAAATGTTAGTTGGTGATTTTATGAACTACTACTGCCTTAAACCAAGTGTAGGCAAAACTGCTGTCCTAACCCAGGCCTTAGACCAGTGATTTCCAGCATCCACGGAGTCGAACACTGTTATAAAATTTGCATCATAACTTCATTTCTAGAACTCTTTGGGGGTGTATAAGTAGAGATATCTAAGCCATTGGGATCTGGCTTTGAAGATACTTTCAGTTTTATATAATGTCATGTCACTATACACTGACAAACTTCTAAATACACTGCCATGAATTTCCTCCAAGGGTCAGATGTTGGAGTACTTGGGTAGGTAGTTTCTAGCAGTGCAAAATATGAGGATGCCCTTAGAAGGCACTAAACATTTAGATTTAGTAATGTTATGTTGTATTACGAACAAATAAATACGAATCTTTCATGCACAAGACAGTTTTTCTTCCCATATAGCACTTGTCTTAATTCAGACTGGGATCTTAGATAAGTATTCTACTCCGACCCACAAAAGCAGCATATTCTGTAGACTAAATTATAGAACTGATTTGGTCTGTACCATTTTAAAGTGATATGTTTTGTTTTGTTTTTTCAGTTCCATACCATTAACTATCATGTATCTTTTGAACCAGGGCATATGCTCCTTTCTTTATGCCACCATGAAATAATAGTGTTACACAGAAATAATTCCTTCTTTAGTCTGAACTGTTCAGATTGCTGATGAGAAAATGGAGGCCTAGAGAGGTTAGGTGATTAGACCAAGATTATATAGTCATTTAGCTGCAGGGCAGCAACTGGAAGCCAGGTAATCCACTTAAAGCTAAAGTAGATGATTTCCTCTACGTTTAATACAGATCTGGTTTAATTAAAGGCTTTGTTTTTCTCCCTTCTCCTTTTCTGTTTCTTAGAGTTGGAAAGGCTGCTGGGTAAGTTGGGACAGGACACACAAAGAATAGAAGATTCTGTGCTGATTGGATGCTCCGAACAGCATGAAGCATGGTTTGCTCTGGATCTAGGTATAAATAGCTCCTCTCCCTTAAATGGTACGTAACATTATTCCTAATGGTTACTTTCCAGTTCTCAGACTTTGGGATTTCGCATGACAGGAAAATTTCAAAGAAAATTTTGAGAATACATGCAGGTTATCAACTTCCTATTTTTATAAAGTTAAGAAAAAAATCTACTATCATTATTATTTGAAAGAAAATAAAGGACATTTTAATGCTGTCTTTCTAAGCTAGGTGGTGGTGGGTACACCCACATTTATTCTCTGTACCTTTACACATTTTATGTCTTAAGTACTTCATAAGAAATGTTTTAAAATTTATGACATCTTTCTTCTTTCTTATCAATACAAGTGAATAAACATGTTACGTTGGAGTAGCCCTGGGTCTTCAGATCTGCATTTGGAAACCAGTTAGCTATAGGCTTCTATGAGGCTTTTCTTCTCTTTCAAGATGTGGGTGCAAATGTCATGATGCTGGGATGAGGTTCAGATAGCTTAGAGGCTCCATTTCATCTCTTTTCCAGGGTTAGTGTATGGCTAGTGTAAATGTTCTTAATGCTCTGAAGAGGCTCTTGTGAAATAGTACTATTCTGTTTCCCAAATTTGCCTGACTATAAGAATCACCTGCTGCTTGTTACAATATAAAGATTTCTGGGCCTCACTTGCTGGTTAGAATCTCCAGGTAGGAACTTGAGAACCTGTTTTTACTTTCCCTAGTTGAGTCTTATTAGGAAAGTCTAGGCAACACTGTTCTAACAGGATACACTTGAGAGGGGCCCTGAAGCAAAGTTCGACATTGGTTTCATTTCATTCTCTTTTCTAATTTTCTAGCTTCCTTTCAGAAATCCGAAATGGAGAGAGAGCTCAAGGGGTCTTTCATTGAGTTGAGGAAGGCTCTCTTTCGGCTGAATGTGAAGGATGCCTCCTTGCTATCCACGGTAGAGTCTGATTTCTCAGTTCTGTAGGCAATTTAGTACAGCAGTATAGAAGAGCAAATACATGCATGCATAACAAGGCTAGAGCGACATTTGATTTCTTCTTTTGCAGATTATAGTTCTTCCTACAAACTGTGGCAGAAGAACAATGTGCTGTGGGGAGATTACTAATTTTTCTTTCTTTTGCCCTTGTTTTTAGCATGATCACTGTTAGGACCACTTTCTCCTAAGGACACGAGGATCTATGGCAATGGGATCTGTCAGGCTCATAAATGTTTTTAATGGCCCACAGCATGATATATACAGCATCATGTTTTTCTTATGAGGAATTATTTACTGCTTTAATGACTCATCCTCACAGCTTTACATTTTCATCTGCAAAGTGCTTTTAATTGTCCATTTAATTTAAAGAGATAGCTACAAACATTTTTCGTTTGCAAAAAAAAAAAATTAAGCTTTATTGGGGTGAGTACATGTTAGGATGTTCAACTATATTGGAAATGTTTCTTTTTAAGTTGGGTCATAAATACATAGGTGTTCATTATAATACTTTATTACTTATATTTAAATAATTCATAATATGTTTTAAAATGCTTGTATTCGTATTTCAGATGCTAGAAGAGTATCTTTAGATAGTTTCATTATTTTGAAATTTAAACAGTTAACAACCATTTAAAGTAGATGAAGTGGAAAAGGATTGCCATTTCCCTGTACTAGCCCCAGCACTGCCAATAGATGAGCTTCACATGCTCTCCAAAGGAAACCAAGCCCATCTTTGTATTCTAGGCTCAGGCTCTCCTCCGTTGGCATGATACTCATCAGTTCTGCAGCAGAAGTGGACAGCCCACCAAGAAGAATGTGGCAGGCAGCAAGCGTGTGTGCCCTGCCAATAAGATTATCTATTATCCACAGGTAAGTACTGCTTTATTTATTTACTTATTTATTTATTTATTTTATTTTTTTAATAAATTTTTTTTTTTAATTTTTGTTTTTTTTAATTGGCAGGGGGGAGGTGGGGGTATGTGGGTAGTTCCCCGGCTGGGAATCGAACCCAGGCCGCAGCGCTGACAGCGCCAGCGCCGAAGCCCTAAGCCACTACATCATCAGGGAACTCCCAGTACTGCTTTAAAAGGATAGTAATCCAGGAAGGCTGTGCACTACTCTGTCCTGGGGATGGAAGCCTATACAATTAAAAGGCTGTACTTAGTTACCCATTTCTTTATCCCATTCACAGACCCAGAAGTGTCTTAAGTTTCCACCTCCTTTTCCTAGATGGCTCCTGTGGTGATCACTTTGGTGTCAGATGGGACTCGATGCCTGCTTGCCCGCCAGAGTTCCTTTCCCAAGGGAATGTATTCTGCCTTGGCAGGTTTTTGTGATATAGGTAAGGAGTTTAGGGCATGTACATGTGACAGTGGAGGACATGAAAGCTTATCAACAATAGTTCTTTGTCTTATTGTCACAGTGTGGAGTCTCAAGCCCATTCTTCCCTGTCATGCCAAGAATACTGCCTTCTGGCATTACATTTTTCCAATATTTGACAAGCAAACTTTCAAACATAACAGCATAGTTAAAAGAACTATACAGTGAAAATTCTCACCAATTAGATTCTATTATTTTTTACACTTAATTTATCATGTGCTTATCTATCCATTCCTCCATCCATCAATCCATCTTACTTTTTGATGCAGACTGCAGAAGTTAGTACGGTTTTCCCTAAATATTTCAGCATGCATCATAGTAACTAGAACTTAATATTTATTTACAGGTTTTTTTCCTGTCTATTGGGATAAAATTTGGAAATGATGAAATGTGGCACTAGAATTTTATTAAAGTAGAGGGCAGCACTAACCTCTCTGGTTGTCACTCTTACTTTGCTTTATAATAACCTAGTAGGTTTAAGTATTGTAGTTCAAAACCCAACTTCAACCTTGATTCCTATTGTTTGGAGAGACTCAGAGATTTAAGACTTTCCCAAGAGTATTTCACCGAAGCTTTGGAGGCAGTTTTGTGCTTTCACAAATGGCCATCTGTATCACCCTTCCTGCTGCAGGGCTGTCCTGAATTAATCTGAGTGCTTATAGGTGAAAGTCTGGAAGAGGCTGTCCGGCGAGAAGTTGCAGAAGAGGTGGGATTGGAGGTAGAAAGACTTCAATACTCTGCATCCCAGCACTGGCCCTTTCCAAATAGCTCACTCATGATTGCTTGTCAAGCAACTGTGAAACCAGGGCAGACAGAGGTAAGTTCCAATGCTTCCCTTATGCTATGATGTTTCCTTTGCTTCATCTAAGCTTGTCAGTAGGTACTTACTAAGCCCCGTCTAGTTCAGCATTGGCTAGATTGTACAAGGATGTGTAAGATGATTTATACTCTTAAGGAAGTTGCAATTTCATAAAGGAAATAAATAATCACCATGAAAATTGGGAGTAGACGACTGGATAAAGAAGCTGTGGTACATATACACAATGGAATATTACTCAGCCATAAGAAAAGACGAAATAGGGCCATTTATGACAACATGGATGGATCTTGAACCCATCATGCAGAGTAAAATAAGCCAGACAGAAAAAACTAAGAACCATATAATTTTACTCATATGTGGAACACAAAGCTGAAAGCAACAAAGAAACAAAAACTCATGGACACAATCAATAGTTTAGTGATTAGTGGTTATCTGAGGGGATGGGGGGATGGGGCTGGGAGAGAAGGAACAGGTTCTCAAATATAATGATGGAAAGAGAACTGACTCTGGGTGATGAACACATAACACAACACATAGATGATGTGTTATAGAATTGTATACCTGGAACCTATGTAATTTTTACTAACCAATGTCACCCCAATAAATTTAACAATAAAAAAAAATTTGGGAGTTCCCTGGTGGTGTAGTGGCTTAAGGCTTCGGTGCCATCAATGCTGCGGCCTGGGTTCGATTCCCAGCCAGGGAACTACCCACTTACAAAAATAAATAAGTAAATAAATAAATTGTTTTTTTAAATTGGGAGTGCCATCGTGATCACCATTCTTCCTTGTATATATCTAAATCTTAAAACAATTTATCTTTCAAAATCAGGACTTAACAGAGCATCTTGCATAGAGTAGGCACACAATAAATACAGGATCCAGCAGAAGTAACACCTGGATTTGAGTTATGATTTTAGTACAGAATCATGACCATACATGCTTATGACTTTGTAATAAAAGATTTGGTAGATTGCCAGCTCATAATAAAGGGGCGTTAATTGTGCCAGCCCCTGTATTTCCAATTTAATGACTGATTTCAGAATTGATTTTATTGCTTAAGTCTGTCAGGATGTTGTGGACTAGGAATTATTCTTAATAATTATTATCAATTATATAATAATGAATATAGAAAATTCTGCTTGAAAGGGACTTAGATATTGTATTATCCAATGTCATCTTGCTCTTTTATAGCATCCCTGACAGATGTCATTGTGGTTCGACAGGCTGTCCATTGTGTGTTTTGGTTTCTATAGGAGTAATATCTAATCTGTCTCAGCTTCCTGTGGAGGCAGTTTTTATGACTTAAAGAAGAGTAACATCTGTATATTCTTTTTGAGTTGAAAGTTATACAATCAGTAGAGGTATAAAGAAAAACAAGTATTACTCATAAATTTACCACTCAGTGTTAACAACTGTTAATATTTTAGTATTTGTACCTTTAGGGGTTTTTTGTTTGTTTGTTTGTTTTTGTAGTATGTGGGTAGTTCCCTGGCTGGGAATCGAACCCAGGCCGCAGCGTTGACAGTGCCAACGCCGAAGCCTTAAGCCACTACACCATCAGGGAACTCCCTATTTTTAAATAGTAAAAACAAAAACAACAACAAAAAAAAACCTTTTAAAAATCCTAGAGGTACAGGGAGTTCCCTGGTGGTGTAGTGGCTTAAGGCTTCGGCGTTGGCACTGTCAGCATTGCGGCCTGGGTTCGATTCCCAGTCAGGGAGCTACCCACATACCAAAAAGCAAAAAAAAAATAAAAAATAATAAAAAATAAAAATATGTATTTAACTCTCATCTCTTAATTATGCCTTTTTTGCTTCTGGGCAATATATAGAAATATCTCTGGGGTTCCCTGATGGTGTAGTGGCTAAGCTTCGGCTCTCTCAATGCCGTGGCCTGGGTTCAATTCCCAGCCAGGGAACTACCAAAAAAAAAACAACAACCAAAAAACCCCAAAAAAACTGATTATCTCCTAGCCTATAGGGTCCTAGGTATTATCTTCTAAGATTGTTCAGTTCTGGAACCATTTCCTCACTTTTGGCCATATTATTCTAAATTTTGTAGCTCTTAACCTTACATTCTGTTTTTCCTATGTCTTTCAGATCCAGGTGAATTTGAGAGAACTAGAAGCAGCTGCCTGGTTCAGTCATGATGAGGTGGTCACAGCCCTGAGGAGAAATGACCCATATACTCAGCAACAGAATGGGACTTTCCCATTCTGGTTGCCCCCCAAGTTAGCCATTGCCCACCACCTGATTAAGGAGTGGGCGGAGAAGCCGACCTGTTAGCCATTGCCCACCACCTGATTAAGGAGTAGGCGGAGAAGCCTACCTGTTCTATCCTGCCTGCTTAGCTCAGATCAGGCCACACAGATCCCTCCTCAGTATCCTGGAAGGGCATATCAGAGATCAGTTGATAAACCAGAGATGACAAAAGGCCATCTCCAGGCCAACTTCATAATAAAAGCATACATCAAGACACCTCTACCAGCACTGTTAATGAAAGACCTTCCTATTCCAAGGCAATCAAAAATGCCAGTGTGAGAAGAAAAACTGATGAGATGACATCAGAGGGAAGACTGAAGCATGAGTTTGGATGTCGACCCTTGTTCACCCATTTTCTCCTAGACCTTCGAAGCAAACATCTTTTGGCATGTGGCTTGTTAATGCTGGGGTTATACTAACTGTCAAAATGTGCTGGTATAATTTTGGTTGAAATTTTTATCTTAATTTTGAAAATATATAGCAAATCTCAACCTACTCAATAAGTTACTTTTTATCCTCATGGAATTAAGAAAAATAGCACAATGTTAACAGTTTTGAATTGATGTACAGGTAATTATTTTGTACATGGTGGTTAAATAAAAGCATATTTCTTTAAGTCATCTGAAGGGATGAGGGAAATGGGAGCTAAGGTAATCCTGAGAGTACTCTAATCAGATGCAATGATGCTCTGTTGAGGTGACTGCATCCCACTGGGGCCCAAGATGGTAAGTCTGTTTTGCTGTTACTTGCTCAATTTTTAACCCAAGGAAAAGATTATCACTACGCCATTCTTGTTTTCCTAAATGTAAAACGATTGCTGCCATTGGCACATCCAATGAGTATTGTAACTTAACTAAGGGATTAGGGAGGATGAACCATTTCTTGAGTTTTATGAAATAAACTAAATTTAGGATTTCTCCTCATTCATATATGCAATCTATTCCTTGTTATAGGGGAGAATTTATCTGGAGGAAATAAAATAAATTTGCTCACATGTATTTGTTCACATGTATTTTTCTGTCTTATGAAGTGAGGAAACTGCAGAAAGTGAGAATTTGGAGGGATAGGGGAGAAAAAGAATCTCTATTAGTGTGATAAACTTTTAAGTCCAAGTTCCAACTCTGAGAAATAACTGAAGCAATGTGCAGAAGAAATACTGTTAGCGATCAGTTTGAAAAGAGAAATGGCTGGGGGAAGAGTCGTATTCTCAGATAATTTTAGGCACTAACTTGTGATTAAAGACACAAGTGCTAGAGACCCTAAGATTATTCTTACATCAAGGCCCCAAAGGACTAAGCAAAAGATATTCTAGAGTTAGAAAAGCTGAATTACTGAATTTCCTTTTGATCCAAGGTCATTGCTCTCACCATTGCCAGCAAACCATCATTGCTTTGGGGGAAATCAAAACTTCATCAGGACAAGTTGAGGGATAATATGTGATGGGACTTGATTGTCCTGTTAAATTGGCAGCTTGCCCTGACCTGAGCTGAACCCAGCATGTAGAAGGGAAAAGCACTCTCAAAACAGGTCCTGAGATTTCTTCATATCTTGCAGTTAGAAGAAAACAGTTCAGGGTCCATGTGTATTACATCTCCCAATCTTTTCTATCTCTATGTGGGTGTGTTTGTGAGCACATGTGTACATATCTCCATTCTGAAAATACAGATAGAAAGGGGAGTGTGTGGAATTCCTGGTTGTGAGTTTCTCAAATTTACCATGGAGTAAATGTTTGCTTTTGGATTAATGTGTTTTGGCAAAGAAAAGATGAGCGTGACTAATAGGAGGACCTGCAACATTGAACTTTGTTTCCCAGTAGTGAGTGGGAAGAGAGCTTTGTTTTTTAGAACTCCAAGGATATTTGAAAGCTAAGGCAAAACAAGACATAGTTGGGGTACTGAAAATGGTCAATAAATAAAAGTAACTTTGGTACAGGGCTTACCTTGCTGAAGAATATTTGTGTGGCAATGAATTAGGAAGATCCTAAGGATGAAAAGAACCCATTGGGTCCATGAAGTAGAATAGTAAAAACAGGTAAAATGTTAAAACAAATATATTTGTCATTAGAGTGAGTCTGGCTCAAGGTCATTCCTAGTAACTGGAAATAAAAAAGCAACTCATTCATTCCTTATTTTTGACTACCTTTCTGTTCTCTACCCAACATTTAATCCTCAATAAAAAACACTTAATGTTCTAAACTTGGAGTGTGTAAATGTCATCTTGGAAGCTTGATCCTCTCTCTTCTGCTGACTTCAAAACCCTGTGTGCACTCTTTGGAGATCACAAAGACTTCTGCAGAAAGGGCAACATTTGGGGCTCCTAGAGAAGTCAACCTGTGAAACCTGTAATTAAGAAACTTTACTAAATGAGTACTCTAAACTAGAAATGAGCACAATCAGACTCAGTATTTATTTAAGGAAAAAAAGAGAGGCTAGGTTTGCTCATTTCGTTGGCTTACTTGTGGGCCTGTGATCCGTGTTGTCAGGCAGCTGCACTCCCATGCTTTGTAAAAGGTTGGAAGCAGGGCCTGCCAGTCCAGCTTGGGAACTATATGATTCCAATATATTTGTAACCAGGTTGAGGTCTACATCCACTGGTGTCATAACAGATGCTCCTGTACCAAAATCTTCATGATCTGAATTGCTGTTGGTAGTCTGGGATAGAGATTCCTTATTCATGGAGGGAAAAGAAAACCATAGGATAATATGCCATTAGGTTGAATGGTAGTTACAATAAAAAGCTAACTAAGCAACAACTGAAAATTGAATTCCAAATTAAAAAGGAAATTTCTTATCCCCTTTGATAAAAAGTAAAAATCAAGCCTAGTAAACTATGTAATTTAACACACATTAAAATTTGGTTCCAAAGATAATAGCACACTTGTTTCTAGGACAAGTTTCTAAAAATTAAGTGGTTTTCTTCCCTATTTTGAAATAGCCCAAGAAAGATAACCAGGGTTAAGGAAGTATACTTATAGCTTGCTTAAGAGTTTTTAAAGAAATAAACATAAAATGAACATTAAAAAAAAAAGAATCTAATTTTTTTCTAAATTTAAAAAGCTAGATTTCCTCTCCCCCCACCCCAATGGAAAAACTTAAAATAAAAACCTGAAGCTTTTTGGGGTCAAACCACAAAGACTCTGAATTGTTACTTGAGCCTCTTAAGTCACCGATTTGGGAAAGGATTTGAAAGACTGCCCCTTGATCTACAGGCCTTTGTTAGCAATGTAAAATCTCAGGTCACACCCTGACATACTTAACCAGAATCTATATTTTAACAAGATCTTTAGTTGGCTCATATTCACATTCAAATTTAAGAAATACTGCTTTTCTATTAGGTGTTGGTAATACTGGACTGACTAGTTTTAAATGTGGTTTAGATGATCAAAGCAAAGGAATAACATTAATTAAGGGCACACTATTGGTTTTACTGTTGTCTCATTTGGTTCTCACTTTAATTCTATGACATGAGGATAACTGGTTAATGAGTACATTGATGGTGGATGGCTGAGATGGCTTTCAAACCCTACTCCATGAGATCCCAGGGTCCACCTTGTTTCCATAATTTCTCTGCCTGGGATTAGACAGTGCTGATATAATAACTAGTATTAAAAACATGAGTGGAAGATGAATTCTAAATTTGGCCCTAAATTAGGGCAACATACAAAATAAACACTATTAAGACTTGAAAATTATTTGGATATTTAAGATCTCTTTTCAAAAATCTATTTAAGCTATTAGTAGTGTATAACCACACACTAATTTCAACATATCATGTGACTTTTTATTTTAAATCCTGATGATATCACAAAATATGTAATATAATCAAGCTTATGTTTGGGAAAATAAAGTTAATAATCCTTCATCTAACCAGAGTTAGGAAAACTTAACATTCTTATTTATATCAAATAAAAAAAAATCACAGGGTTCCCTGGTGGTATAGTAGCTAGGCTTTGGTGCTCTCAACACTGCAGCCTGGGTTCAATTCCCAACCAGGGAACTACCCCCCAAAAAAATAAAATAAAAAAATAAAATAAATTCTAAAAATCACTAAAAAATCATCACAAATCAAAAAGACAACTAATAAAACATGGTTTTAGCTATGCTTCGTAATAGATTCAGAAGGAAAAGAGGTTAAACACACACACATACCATTTGCTTCTGAGTGGTGAAACTTTTGCCAATGCTGGTATGTGCCAGTTCCTGGTCCATCTGGGCCATGTATGACCTGAGATCATCAAGAGTTCCTTTTACAGACGTTTCTCCCCCAGGCTCCTGGGTTTCAAGATCCAAGTCATCATCACTATCTAAACATTCAAAGTCTTCTTCATCCATGTCATCAGAGTCCGATTCATGAGGCCTTGGACCTATACCCCAACACAGAAAATGCCACTTGGTAAATTTTGTTTTGAGTGACTACATTTCTCAAAAGAATTATCATATTATCTGCAGAAAAGGACTGATGTACATAAGCGAAGTACTTCTCAAAAATCATGTCCAGAAAGTGGTACTGGAAAAAAAAAATTTTTTTTAAAAGGGAGTTCCCTGATGGTGTAGTGGCTTAAGGCTACGGCACTGGCGCTGTCAGCGCTGTGGCCTGGGTTCGATTCCCAGTCAGGGAGCTACCCATATACCCTCCCCCCCCCAAAAAAAGTGGTACTGCTGGCAGATATTTGCAGAAAAATACACAGGCTGAACTGAAAGATTTAGCTTTTTATAAAAAAAAATGTGAATTCAATTAAAATTCTTTAAATTAAAAAACTACATAATGCATGAATACATTTTGATCTACACATTGAAGCCATACAGAATTACTGTTTCACAATTCACTCTCTTCCCAGAGTTAAGCATCTTTTAACAGTTGGGTGGCTATCCAGACCTTTATCTATGTTCTATACGTATATATAAACATAGATATACATATTGAACTATGATTGCTTTTCCACTTATTTATATGTTCTTGGGAGGTCCTTCTCTGTCAAAACATATAATTGAACCTCATTCATTATTAAGTATTTCATAATATGGCTGTATAGTTGACCCATGAACAATGCAGAGCTTGAGGTATGACCCCTGTGCAAGTCAAAAGTCCATATACAGGTTGTTTGCCTCCATCTCATTTTCTGAGGTTTTCTAATTGAAAAAAGAGAACTCCACATGTAATTTTTGACTCCCCCAAAACTTTACTAATAGCTTACTCCAGAAGCCTTCCCAATAATATAGTTGATTAACTCATATTTGGTATGTTCTATGTATAATATACTGTATTCTTACAATAATGTAAGTTAGAGAAAAGGACTTGTTATTAAGAAAATCAGGGAGTTCCCTGGCAGTGTAGTGGGTAAGTCTTCGGTGCTGTCAACGCCGTGGCCTGGGTTTGATTCCCAGCCAGGAAACTACCCACATAAAACAAAACAAAACAAAACAAAACAAGAAAATCATACAGAAGAGAAAATACATTTACAGTATTTATTGAAAAAAATTCCACATATAAGTGGACCTGCACAGTTCAAACGCATGTAAGGGTCAATTGTATGATTTATTTAACCACTTCCTTCTTGGTAGACATTTAGAATATTCCAATTTTTCACTACTACAATGCTGCAATCACCATCTTAGCATACATATCTTTTTCATAGAGTAAATTCCTGGTACTGAAATTGCTAAGTCAAAGGTTATAAACATTCTAGAAAAGGCCCGGCCTGGGCAGACTTTTTCAGAGCAAGGGCTACTTCTCCAAGTGCTAGACTCCACTAGCTATTCAGCTTATTATTCAGGAAGTCACCCCAAAATTGCTCAGTGGTCCACCAGTGGACCGCAGCTAACATCTTGCCCAGCATCTTGTTCTAGCTAGAGTACCAAACTAGCCTGCAAAAAGATGACTTATACTTCTGCTCTCACTGCTCCTTTCTCCAACCCTTGAGAAAACTGGTTATTATCAACCTTTTCAATCTTTGCCAACATAGGCAAAAAAAGTAACTTCATTTTTATTGTGTATTTACTTGCTTATAGTTAACTATTTTCAAATATTTATTGACTATATTTCTTCTTCAAGGCACTGCCTGTTTATATCCTTTGTTGATTTTTTCAATTGGGCCATTTGTCTTTTTATAATTAGTGTTTAAGTGCAGTTAAGTCTAAACAAGAAATATTAATATAATATGGGAGCCAAGGTAAACCCTATCTAAATACACAGCATTCACTCATTCAACAAATATTTAATGAACAGCTAGATGTTAGGAACTGAGATGAACATCCTCTGCAAAATCATTCAATAGGGCAACAATTCATGATTGAAAGCAACTCAAAATTATGAAGAGAAAGCAAATATTTTGTCTTCTGAGAGATCCAATGCTTCAAAGCTCTAGCAACAGCCATACTACTTACAGTTTCAAAATGAAAATAAACATCACACTGTAACTTACCTAAAACCTTATCAAAGTAATTAAGAAAAGAATCTGCATCAAAGGTGATTGGAGCCTCAGAAGGTTCTCTGCAAGATTAAAGGAAAAAGACAATTTATCCCAAACACAACTCTTTGAAATTTTTTCTAAAGTGGTGCTATTGTTAGGAACACTACCAACGATATAAAGAGGCGCAGCAAGGAAAATTAACTTACGCTGAGTTAGAGATCTACCCACCCTCCACCTCCCACAAGATAGATCTAACATTAGCAAAAGAAATTATTTATCTGAGTTAATTTAAATAAAGTCTATCTCTTTAATAGTCAAATCTTTAAAAATTAAGAATGTTTCCTTACACTTGCTTCCTTAAAAAGAGAGAGTATTGAACATAAATTTTAATCTTCTCATGAGCTCAAGAGCAATACTAATAAAGATAAAGGAGTGCTTGGTGTGCAAGTAACAATTCCATCTACATTTTTCCCCATTACTTGCCACATATAACTTGCCATTTCTTCTATCACTATCTTCCTCTGATGAACCCTTTTATCCCACTCTTTTGAATTTGAAGCTTCCAATCTGCTTGTGGTGGGAAATCAGAAGTCTGAGCTCTCTGAGAGCTAGGTGTTAAGAGCCCGTAAGGTTTTGAGTATAAGTCTAAAGAGTAAAGTGCACAGATGCCTTGCTTTGCTCTGGGATGGTGGCCTTTAAATCTGTTGAGTGGTCTCTCTAGCTTACTTCAATGACAGCAAAAGATAAGGTTACTAGAAATCTGACAGATAAGGAAGTTATTATGGTACAAGGCACCAAAAGAGGGAAACAAAGCAGCATAAATAAAGCAGTATAAATAATTTACTTAAAAAAAAAAAAGGATGGAACTGGATTATAACTATAGATATTTATACTTTTAACACAAATTACCGAGGCAACTCTGCTCCTTTGTGGGTTGAGACTTTGGATATGAAAGCTTTCATGCTCTTTGAGACCTGCATTAAGTCATAGTTCTCTTCCTTGGAAACAGGCTCTGGTTCTTTTTTGCCAGCAGCTTCCTGCAGTAGCTGGTCCAACTGATCTGGTGAGAGATCTAACCATTGGTCATCTGAAAAAGGAGAAAGCATGATATTGCCATACTACACTCGCATGACAGGTACTCTTGGGGAAGGACCCTGGGAGACTTAGAAAGTTTTGAATTTTCCCAACCCTTCTGCTCTATCCTGGTCCATCACTTACCATCTTCTGGGGGAAGATCAGCTTCTTCTTTCTTAAGCATTTCAATATCAAATGGTACTGTCTGTAATAAAGTTAAGATTTCTTCACCTGGGCTCATAGCACGAGAGCTATAAAAAAATGAGAGACATAAGTGTTTTTTAAAAAGTGTGCTCAGAATAATCATCACAAAAACACAGTATTTTAAAATCAAAAGGAATTATCTACTTTGTTTTTAAACATTTGTGTTAGGATACAGACCTCTTTCCCTAAAATAAAATTTTACCAGGAACTCTAAAACATAAAAGAGCTCAAAGAAAAACTGCTTTGCCCAGCAAAGGAAACCATCAACAAAATGAAAAGGCAACATATTGAATGGAAGAAAATATGTGCAAACCATATATCTATGAGTTAATATCCACAGTACATAAAGAACTCATACAACTCAAAAGCAAAAAAAAAAAACACAAAACAAAAACAATCTGATTAAAAAATGGGCAGATATTGTTCCAAAGAGATACAAATGGCTAACAGGTATATGAAAAGGTGCTGAATGTCACTAATCATGAGGGAAATGCCAATCAGAGCCATTATGAGATATTACACCTGTTAGAATAGCTATTATAAAAAAAAAAAGTGATAACAAATTGTGGTGGTGATGTGAAGAAAAGGGAACCCTTGCACACTGTTGATGGGAATGTAAATTGGTGCAGCCACTATGGAAACCAGTATGAAGATTTCTCAAAAATTAAAAATGGAGCTACAATATGACACAATATCCCACTTCCAGGTATATATCCAAAGGAAATTAAAATAGGCTACTGAAGAGATATCTGCACTCCCATGTTCACTGCAGCATTATTTACTATTTACAGAGTAAGACAAATACTGTATGGTATCACTTATGTGTGGAATCTAAAAAGTAAGAGTCACACTCATAGAAACAGAGAGTACAAAAGTGGTTGCCAGGGACTAAGGAGTAAGGAAAATAGGGAGAGGTTGGTAATAGGGTAAAAACTTTCAACTATAAGATGAATATAGTCTGAGGTTCTAATGTAAAACACGGTGACTACAGTCGACACCACTGTATCATGTAATTGAAATCTGCTAAGATAACAGAACTTAAATGTTCTCAACAACAAAATAAATACTGGGGTGCCAAAAATATGTATAAACATTTTAAGAGATGTTATCTACGTATCACATAAATACTGATGGTAAACACTTTGAGCACCTATTGTAATTGCAGAAGTCAAACGTGACTTGCATTCATCTTTTATTGTCAGTATATATTGAGTAGTACAATTTTAATACAGTTTATTCCTTGCTTAAAATGTATATGCATTTTTTTTGGCACCCTTTGTATGTGAGGATGGATGTATTAATTAACTATATAGTAGGAATCCTTTCACAATGTATACATATATCAAATCACTATGATGTAAACTTTAAATATCTTTTAATTTTATTTGTCAATTATAACCTCAATAAATGGGGGAAAAAAACTACTTTTATTGAAATGGAGGCTGGTGGCTCAGAGACCTACCCTTTGGCTCTGAAGCAGGCTCCTTGGAACACCATTATGAAACTGCTGACCTAGTACAACAATCTGTACATACGTCTTACATAGAGAAGAAAATCCAGAGGAAAGTATGAACAAAAATTAATCTGTGTTAGACTAATTTATATTAAATTATATGCCAGGATAGCACTTTAAATTCATTTTCTTATTTAGTTCTCTAATTACTATTATGAGGAGTTATATTATACATATGTAATATTCTTGTTTTAAAGATGAGAAAACCAGAGCCTAGAGAAGTTCTATAACTTTTGTAAGGTCATTTAGGTAGACTAAGAAAAGGCTTGAAATCAAGTCTGACAATATTTTGTGCTCCTCCTATTATACACTGATGACGAAAAATACACAGAGATCATTTATATGATGAGTGATTTATTTTACAATGGCAATGTGACTTGTTATATAAATTGATGAAACCCTGTCTGAACTAATGAGAAAGGAGCAAATCAAGTTATAGAAAGAACTTGTACTCATTAAATAGACATTTGTGTACTTTGATAAATCATGTGGGTGATAAAAAAAAAATTGTCCCTATTCCATATTATGTAAATATCAGGCGAAAAGAAATATACAAATAATCATAATAAATTACAAAATATAAAGTTGTATAGGAATATCAAATGTTATAGAGATCCACAGAAAAAGGTAATTAAATTCATTGGGGTGGGGGCAGAGTAATTAAAAAAGAGAGAGAATGAAAGTAGTTTAGTTAGGACTTAATAGGGAGGCCTTTGACAGGTAAGACATGGTAGAGAAAGATTAGGCAAGGGGGAAATGAGCATCTGTATAAAGGCAGGAAAGTGAGGGATATGTGCAGAGAGAAAATGGTGTTCGGTGTGGCTTAAGCGTGGAAGATGAGGCTGAACAGATGGACTGGGATGAAATGGTTGAGAACTTTGGGCTCAATGAAATAAGAAGTGGATGATGACTTTTTGCTATTTTTAATTTTGTTTTAAGAGATTTAAACAAGATAGACAAGTTCAAAATATAATATTAATATAACAACCATATCCCTACCACCTAGAATTCAAGAATATTGTTATATGGACTTTTAGTCAAAATATGATTACATGTATACATTTACCAGAAAAAAATTAAACTAATAACATATATATATATTTTTAAAAAATACTATAGATAAAGGTAATGTTTCCTGTGATGACCAGCACTAACAGTTCCAATCCATTCTCTTGCTGCCCAGAGATGACTGCTCTCACAAGTATCACTAGTGGGTGGGGGATGGGTGGTGGTGGTAGTGGTGGTGTGTGTGTTTGTTTTATTTGCTGTTCTCTTTACCTGGAATGTCATTCCTACAAATACATGTATGCTTCATTCCCTCACTTCATTCAGGTCTCTTCTCACTGGAAAGGCCTTCCTGATCAATCTAGGTAGCTAAAACAGCAGGCTCTATCTCTCCCATACAGTGCTTTTTCTTCAAAGCCCTTATCACCACCTAACATCATAAAATGGTTTATTGTCTTTCTCCTATACTAGTATGTAAGCTCTTTAAGGGCAGGAAGAGTTTGGGTTAACTTGGATCCCCAATGTCTGGAGATACTCAATAAATATTTATTGAATGAACGAATATATATGGTTACTCAACTGAGGACAATTTGTCCCCCAGGGACATCTGGCACCATCTAGTAATACTTTTGGTTGTCACAGTTCGGGGTGGAAGGAGTATTACTGGCATTTACTGGGTTAAGGCCAGGGATGCTGCTAAACATCCTACAATGCACAGTAAAGTCACCCACAACAAAGAATTATCTGATCCAAAATATCAATAGAAGTTGAGAAATAGTAAATGAGATTTATTTGTATTTAGCTAATCTCTAGTTAACTAATAGATAGAAGTCCACCACATAAATACACTGCAATTCATATAGCTTCTATTGATGAACACCCATATTGTGTGTAATTTTTCTTTTCTTTTTTTTTTTTATGTGGGTAGTTCCCTGGCTGGGAAACGAACCCAGGCTGCAGCATTGACAGCACTGAAGCCTTAAGCCATTACACCACCAGGGAACTCCCTGTAATGTTTCATTACCACAATCTCAAATAAATTTTAGGAGAGGGGAGTGATATGATTAAAGATTTATTTCAAGCAGATTCTCCTGGCTCTCATAGTTGAAATGGATAGTCACTAGAGAAATAAGTAGATAATTGCTATAGTTCAAGAAATAAGTAATTAGAGTAGCTGTGCAGTAAGAAAGAGGAACACAAGACTCAAGATAATAATTAACAGGATCTAGGGACTAGATCTAAGGTGAGCCAGGAGGTCTGGGTGGTAAGGAGGACAGTGGTACTATTATGTAGTTAAGAAGTAGTCTATAATGTTAATTTAGCTATTTAAAAAAATTGGGAATTCAAAAATTGGTCTAGAGGGAGAGGTGAGTTTGGTTTTAAATTGTTTAGAAATTATCTTGGTTTGGACAATGAAAGTTTCTCCTGCAACACTAATTAAAATGATGGACACTTAAGCTATTTGCAATTTTTTGCCAATAGTAAAAATATTGAGTAAATTATGGTACATTCATGTGGTGAAATGTTGTGCAGCTATTTAAAATTATACTTATAAAGACTTTTTAATGTCATAAGAAAACAAGTTCATAATGAGTAAAAATTATGATAATGACACAAAATTTCGATACAGTATAAATTTTTTTTAAAAATCAACTTGGTATGGTGACCGACTGAAAAGCAGTAGATCAAAATGATTACAATGATTGACTCGATGGTATAAATTTTTTCTTCTTACGTCTTTCTGTATTTGCTGAATTGAATACTTTTATAACAACAAACATAATTTAAAAAGAACTACCCAACCACAAATCCATCTTATTTTGTAGGAAGAGCCCTAACTCTCCTACATGTCAGTCAAATTCCTTAATTTGTCTTCAATCCAGGACTGTAAGGTAACAGTTCTCCCAGAGGCAGAGAGGAATCATCAGGAGGAGATGCCAAACTATGAGGACTACCTCCTTTACTCTCCTGTCTCTATTTCTTAAGTTTTCTTAAATAATACCCTAAGAAGGCATCCTCTTTTCCACCAATCACTGCTACAAAACTGATGAGAATGAGAAAAAGGTGCCCCTACATACTTATGAACGAGTAAGTCCTGCTGTAATGTCATTACCATCTCACAGACAACTGAGATTAGAGTTCTCTCACTATCAATTTTGCTTCATGCAGTCTTCAAAGAACATTCTATTACACAAATATGTGGTGTCAGAAATGATGACAAAATGCCTGGGGTTTAAAACCAGATCAGTTTGACTGAAAAAAAAGAAAAAGCCCACAACTAAACAAAAAACACAAACACACAACCTGGGACCTTTTTAACTATAACATACAGAAAGCTGTTTCTTTCAGGTTATCTTTAAGCATCTCAACTTCAATTAGGCAAACATAATTACATTTTTTTCTACTACTCAAATTCTAACCCTTGACTCCTCAACCCAAAGACTTTCTGCTTGAGCTATATTTTCCTTGCGCCATACTGACAAGGAAGTGCTCTAAGTGGACGAAGATAAATGTGGATGTCACATCACCAAATGTGATTTTCTTCTTTCAAGTGTACCATTCCCTCCAATTTTCCCGATTTTTGTTATTATCTAGTGCCTTCAAATAATTGTTTTTTATATTCTGTCTAGTGTTTATAATTGTAGCTGGCAGGAGGTTGATACAATATGTTACTCCACCATTATCAGAACTGAAATTCAACTTTATTAAATTTTAAAGGGGTGCCATTTCCTTCTAGCTCTGTGTTCATTTCTTTCTTTCCTCAGGAAATGTATGGCAGGTTAGAATGAGATTTAATTTGGAAGCTGACTGCCTGCATCATCCTGTGTTGCAGACCCACTTAAAATAGCTTAACACAGCCCAGAATTCCTACAGGAATTAAGCACATAGCTCAATACCAAACTGCCTGAGTTTGAATCCTAGGTCTGTCATTTATTAGCTGTGTGACCTGTGGCAAATTACTTAATCTCTCTTGGCTTCACCTTCTCAGCTGTAAATATGGAATATCAACAATCCTACTTATTTCACAGGGCTATAAGGGGTACTAAACAAATTTAAAGGGCCCTGTGCTTTGTAAGTACTACTTTATAATCGTTAGCTATTTGATGATGATGGTGGTGATGATGATGGTGATGATGATGATGATGATGATGAGATACCAGTGACAGAGATCTGTCACAAAACCTCTTCTCCCCCAAACCTAGCCCCTTCAGGAGCCATGATCCTTGCCATTAACTGTTTAAATATATAAATTCCAACTTCTGTGACTATCCTTAAGAGTAAGTAACTCCTTAGCTTCTGGCAAGTTACCACTCTGCTGCCATGATTAAGTAGTGATAAACTTACCTTTCTGGCCGGTTTACTGAGAGTTGGAAGTAGTTCTTTGCCATTTCTATTCTTTCCTGGTACTGTGTAGAACCTTCTATGAGTCCCTAAAAAAATAATAATGGCCTATCAGAGCATTATTTACATGATGTCATGAAAACAACATGCTCACCAGCAACTTTCAGGGGGCAGTGTATGATGTATAATATATTGTTCAGGAATCATGAGGCCTAAGTCCTAGCACCAATTTTGTCAATAAAGTACCCATGTGGGTTCCAGTTTCTTCAAATAAGGGAACTAGGTTAGAGGCAGTGGTTCCTAATCCTTTTCACCATTAAGAGCATCTTTCCTATTTGAAAGGTTTTCTACCATTTTCTACTATTTAATTATTTATTAAGAAATAATTGATTAACCAGTAATTAATTTATAAATTAATGTATAAATAGAACTTAAAAATAGCATAATCCCACCTAAAATAATTTGTTATTCACATTCATGTTTATAGTGGCATTCATACTTAATATATTATAGTCTTTAAAATAATAAGAACTTTTGCATATTGCTACACTCTTTACAATCATCATATTCTTATAGACTTTTCTGCTTCTTGGATGTTTTCTTAAAATAGATTATTCAAAGTGAAGGTTTAGAGTTTGAATCTTTCTGTAGCTCTTGGGACACACTACTAAATTACTTTATAGTTAAGGTTCTACCAATTTACAATGTTATCAACCATGCATAGGACTATTAATATCACTATACCCTTAACAGCACTGAGTATCATTCACATCCTTTTTTTTTTTTTTTTGCTTTTTGGTATGTGGGTAGCTCCCTGACAGGGAATCGAACCCAGGCCGCAGCGATGACAGCGCCAGCGCCGAAGCCTTAAGCCACTACACCACCAGGGAACTCCACATCCTTTTTCTACATACTTGAAAAAGTCTTTTTTATTATGTTCATATGCACATCTTTACTAGTTATGAGACTGAATATTTTAAGAGAAATTTACTGTTTATCTTTTTGTAATTTTTAAAATTCCTGTCTTCACTAATTTTACTATTTGGTGTCCTTATGTTTGCTTTATAGATTTATAAAAGTTGTTCACCTGGTACAAATAATTTTTATCACTTTATATAAATGTTATTAATTTTTCAGATAATGGAAACAGTTCATAGATACTCCCTCATTACCACTGAACTAGAATGGTTCCTTTAAATTCTAGCTCCTATAATTATGTTAAACATTAAATATGGACCAGATGACTTTAAACCACTGGCTTGATATTCCTTGGATAGCACAATTTTAAAAATGCATTGCAAGTCCTACCTTAAAGTAATCATTCTTTTTCAGACTTTCAAGGAAGCCAGCCCAGAGGGGTGAGGTAGTCACAGAGGATTTCTGGGAATCAGAAAAATGTGGGCTACATTTGGAGCACAGAATCTCAAACCCGTGAGCCTAGATGGAATAGATAAAATTTTTATTATTAGGTTACTTTCTTTTCATTTAGCCACACTCAAGAATTAGGAGGGCTAGGCACATGGGCATGTGGACATACATAACACTTTGAATTTTATGAAAAAAATCTGACTTTATTTCTAAATTTCTTAATCTCTATAGATTACTAAGAATTATAAAGGGAAAGCAAGTAACACAAAATAAGGATTATTGTTTTCTTCAAAGAAATTTCTTTTCTTGATTATAAAACCAGAAATTCAAACTTATTTCTTATTTAAAAATGCTTGCTGAAGGTCCCTTGTCTAAGAATTTTTTTTTTATTATTTTTTTTTATGTGGGTAGTTTCCTGGCTGGGAATCAAACCCAGGCCATAGGGTTGACAGCACAGAAGCCTTAGCCACTACACCACCAGGGAACTCCCATTGTCTAAGAAATTATAAATGAATTGAGCATGGTCTCAGATATAGCAAAGGGAGAGAATCACTTCATTTGAAGAGTCCTTTGATTAAAAATATAATAAATGCACATAGCAAAATAATTCACTCAGGGATCTTCCCTGATCATTCCAGAAGAAACTACTTTACCAATTTCTTGCTTATCCCTTCAGAAGTAATCTGTGCACTCAGATTTGTGGCATGTGTCTGTGCATGTATATTCTTCTATCCATCCTTTTAGCCATTAAATGGCACACTGTTCTGAACCTTGCTTTTTCACTTAGTCATATGCCTTGGTGATCACTTTATATGAACACATATAAATTTATCCATCTGACTTCACTGACAGACCATAATTTATTTATTTCCCTACTAATAGACATTTACATAGTTTTCAATCTTTTGCTACTACAAACAACACTGTCATGAGTATACTGGTATATTTTTGTGCACATGTAAAATATATGGAGGATAAATTTCTAGAAGTGAAGATGCTGAGCAGAAGGGTTTGGCATTTTAAATGTTGATGGGTACTGACAAATTGTTCTGTATCAATTTATATTCCTATTAGTAATGTTTGAGAGTGCTATCTCTTTTATTACATATTTTTACGAATCTAGTATATATTACCACTTTATCATACTTGCCAATCAAATGGTGAAAATACTATTATTTAGCTTTAAATTGCATTTATTTTATTATTTGAGCAAGGGTCAACATATTTCATATGTTTAAATTAAAAATCAATTGTGTTTCCTGTTCTGTGGACTCTTTTCATGGTTTCTGAACATTTATTAATTGATCAGTATTTTTCATGTTACCTTTCATATATTACATAATATACTCCATCTATTAGAGAAATCAGCTCTGTCATTTAAATTGAAAACACAATACTTTCTCCACATTTATATTCTTTTGCCTTTTATTTATGGGGTTTTCCTTTCCTAAATAGAAATACTCAGATTTATCAATCTTTTCTTTTACAGCACTAGTGTCTACCTTTTGGCTTCCTTGAGCCACACTGGAAGAACTGTTTTGGGCCATGCATAAAATACACTAAAACTAATGATAGCTGATGACCTAAATGAGGTTGCAAAAAAATCTCATTAAGTTTTAAGAATGTGTTTTGGGCCATAGATTGGGCATGCCTCTTTAGAGCTTCTGGTTTCAAGTCATGCTTAGAAAGGCCTTTCATACTTAGATTATCAAAAGTTGTTGGCATTTTCTTTCAAATTTTATGGTTTCAATTTTTTTCATTTAAATATCTGTTCCAACTTGAATTTATTTTGGTATAGGAGTGAAGGAGTCAACTTTAATATTTAGATAGCTTCATATTCTATCACTATTTATTGAATAATTCATTTTTTTCTCATTTGAAATGTCACATTTTACTTCATTTTCACGTAAGTTGGGTATATTTCTAGTCTTTCTATGCCATGCTATTAATCTATTAAAAGCCCTTTTATATAAAGGAAGAGAATAAAATTTTCTGATTCAACATTACCAACTTCATGCCCAATTCATGGGCTCGGTATTGGGGATGAGATGGAGGAGGCAGCTTGTATCCACTCCGCCGGTCTGGCATAAACCTTTGTTGCATCAGCTGTGCATACAAACATTTAGTGAAGGTGACCTAGACATTGGGACATAAAAGATAGGAGTATTTTCTTGAAATTAAAAATTTAAATATTATTTCATAGTTAATAACCGTAACTTCATTTATGAGCTTCATATTCATATGAAATGCAAAGAAGATCCAAACTATTCACTGTCTATATTTCTTAGTCACAGCTCTACTAGGATATAATTCACATGCCAAAAATTTACCTTCACAGTCTACTTTTTAGTTATCACTAATGGAATTCTATCATTAGTTACATTATATGATCATTTTGATGGGTAGAATAAAACAATTCTTAACAAGTAAAAAACCAAAATGTTTTATGTTTAGAAGGAAATTATTATTTAAATAGGGAAAATATGGTTAGAAATAGCTAGGAAACATTGAGATATAAAATAGGGAGTCAAGTCTCTTGAAATCATCCTCCACTAGATGGGAGAAAAAAAATGAAAAATAACGTGTATTAACTTGCTATAAGGAAACAGAATATTTCCAACTTTTTTTCTAGTGAAGAATTAAAATAACATTCAACTCTTTAGAGAAACTAAATGACCCAGAGAGATATCTTACTGATGTCATTACTCGTGTCTCAGGCAAGAATGTCTTGAAAATACGACAGGCTCTCAGGTCAATGGGGTCTCGTAGGTAAAAGGCCTGGACTCCTGCAGCCACCAATCTGGGCTGTTGCTTTAGCACTGCTACAATGCCAGCTGGAAGGTAGCAGTGTGCTCGATGAAGGGATGCTTGAATTTTTTCTGGGTATCTGTGACAGGTAACATAATTACTTTTATTTTATGATACGTAAAAAAATGCAGAATTTTTATACCATTTACTTCCCCCTTAACATCTATCCTGTCTTGGTTCAAGAGATAGAGAGAGTGACAAGAGTAATAAAGATAAAGATACCATATATACTAAAGACTGCAGGAAAGAAAAGAGGGAAAGAGAAAAAGTGAAAATGTACACATATACTTTGTTACTCAGTTTCATGAATGATGAAAACAGTATGAAAATTAGCATTAATCTAGGTGAAAGAAATCTACAAAAAAGACTTGAACTACACTAAAGCAAAAGGTTCCTCAACTAGCAATGAAAAGTGTCTTTTTGTTTTTTTGTTTTTTACCCTCTGATGCGCCTATTTACAGCAGCTTGAATAGATTCTGAAGCCAAAATTTTTTCTGGGTGTGTTGAGATTATATTCAACGCTTGTGGGATTGTTGGAGGTGTGGTAGGTAACCAGGATACTGCTCCAGGTTTCCTTGGTGCAGGAATAATGCACAACTCCCCATTGTAGAAAAACACCTGCAAAATGATACATTTCAATTTTCATACTAGATACTGACAAATTCTAGGTACTATGAAAAATGTTGTAATGATTTTATCTCTGTGTAAATTTTCCTAACTTGGGTATACTTACCCTATTGGCACTATTATCAGGATCCAACCATTTAGGGAGAAAGTCAGCAGCTTCTATTAACAAAAATTCACCATCATTGTCTTCAATCCTAAAGCAAAAGAAGTTCTAATTTTATATTCAAAAAGCACATATTTGCTGATAATCAAAAACAGATTTTTTGTAATACATTTTTTCATTCACTTACTAATATCTGAGTATGCACCATGTGTAGATTACTATAATAAAGCAAATGTTTAAGATACCACTAAGTATTAAAGACTATAAGATTGTATGGAGGAGCTGGAGAAAATGTAAGTACACAAATAAATAACAGTAAGCAAAAACCTGAAAAATATACAAAGTACTAAGAAAAAAAAAACACATCTTACATAGCCAAGATTAAGAAAGACTTTATGAAGGAGGTGCTATTTGGGTCTTGAAAGATAATTTTGTTTTGCAACATTTTTTAAATTTAAATTTCTAAATAGATAAGACAGTCAAATGGTTAAAACTTTTAAAAAATACGTAATAAGTTACACAATGAAAAATCTTCTTCCTACTTGTGCCCCTATATGCCCAACTTCTATCCCTCCACCACTGTTATTTCTTATATATATCCTTGTAGAGTTTGCTTATGCATAATCTGGCTAATAGAAATATAACTTCTTATTTCCTCCTCTTGTCACACAAAAGTTGGCATTTTATATAAATTGTTCCAGGGTGTTTTTTTCATTTTTAATGGGTAGAGATACAGAGAGGAAAGGAGAGATGTTCTTGGGAAAGGGAACAACATAAGCAAAACCATGGAGGTGGCAACTGAAGGTGGATATTTGGAATGACAACTAGTAAAGAAGACTAGAGAATCACAGCTGTATCATTTGGTGAAGAGCTTTAAATGTTGGCAGAATCAATGAGAATGAGTTCAGCTGCATAGACAAGGAGGAAAGGTTTTAGAGTAGGGTAAGAATGGTCAGAGCTCTACCTTAGGAAGATTAATGCAGAGACAGAGAGGAACAACTTTTCTAATTATTTTCTAATATTATTTCTAAAAATTTGCAAGACAGTAGACATCTATTATTTAAAGAGCTTTTATAGACCTGGTGTGTAGGCATGCATCATCACTATATAAATGTCAAAATCTGCATACAAAAGATGTTTCCCCCTCCTTATTATACTTGTAAAGACAGAAACTAATATTCTTCTGTGTGTTTATTTATAATTCTATCAATTATTAAGAAATTATTGCTAATTATTATATTTTTAGCTGTGGTAACACTAGTGCTTAAAATAGGAGTTTTTAACACTTAGATTTACATCCTGAAGTATTTAAGGATCAAATGATATAGGACTGGAGATGTGCTTTAAAATAATCATGCTGAGGAAGTGGAGAAGGTATAGATAAATAAGAATGGTCACGAGTTGATAATTATTGAAGCTGGTGATGGGTATACATGGATTCACTCTCTCTACTTTTATGTGTTTGAAATTTTCAATACAGTAGTTTTCAAAGTTACTGTTGTTCTTGTTGTTTTTGTTCTGCTGAGGAAAAGGTTGGGTGGATAGAGAAAGATCATAATTTGGGGGCTGCCTAGGAAAACTAGGACATGTGGTAAGTGGGTAAGCGCCCTCTGCTGGCAAATTTTGGTAACTACAGAGAACTACCAGGTTGTACTTTAAAAACTGAATTAGAATTTACTTTGCTCCTGTACAATTGTTCACTGATTTCTCTTTAAATTTCTTCTGCATGTGATTTGTAAAAAATACATAGCTGTGGCATAACAGAAGAAAACACAGCAAAGAAATCTGTGAAATATGTATATATGTATATGTATGTATATATGAAAAATTTTTTAAATCCACAAGAAATTTGATTATGATGAATTCTAAGAAGTCAGAGCAGTACACCCTTTGTATCGTTTGAATTTTGCTTACCATGTGTATCTGTTCTTTCATAATAAGAATTAAAAGAAAGAAACCTAAATCAAGCATGTTTTGTTTGAAATATTTTAGAAGCTGAACTCTCCAATTTTCATTTTTCCTCAAGAAAAGAAAATCACAAGGGAAAAGGAAGAAAACACAGAAGTCACTTTTAAAATCTATCTCCCAAATTTGTACAATTTCCTCCAGACTACAGAAAAAAATTACTAAATAGATACAAATGTTATCCTTTTCAGGAATAGAATTATTTTACAATTATTAAAATAGGAGTTCCCTGGTGGTTTAGAGCCTAGGCTTCAGTGCTATCAACGCTGCGGCCTGGGTTCAATTCCCAGCAGGGAACTACCCACATTACAAAAAAAAAAAAAAAAAAAAAAAAATTAAAATAACTATAATACCTTGCTACCAACTCTGGAAATTCCTTTGTAATTTGCTTTACTATATAAACAATAAACCATTCATCCTCAATATTATCCCCAAACTTTGTCATGCCAAACATATGAGCAGGAACACCTCCTAAAAACAAGAAAAAATCAAGTAAATAAACAAATAAATCTGTCAATGCAAATAAAAAACAAGTAATCATATAATTAAACAAACATTCACTGACTATGCTGTAGGAACTATACTGGGAGCTGGAGTTGCAATCCTGAACAAGCTATTCTACAAGAAGCCTAGTAGTTAAGCATCTAGACAATAGGAGATACACAACTAAGCCATCTCAAAACAAGATGATGAACAGAGGTATGCACTGTGATATTTGTAGCTACATTCATCTGGGGGATTGACCAGAAGTACACCTTCCAGAAAGAGAGAACAGTACGAGCAAAGGCATAGAGGCATGACAGACAATAGTGTTCTGAAAATATTAGGAAGTTATAGTTGGATGGAGTAGAATTTTCAAACACGTGTATTATCCAAAAATATGTAGAAATTAAACAACATACTCTTAAACACCAATGGGTCAAAAAAGTCACAAGGGAAATTAGAAAATATCTTGAGACAAATACAAACAAAAACACAATATACCAAAACTTAAGGGATGCAGTAAAAAGCAGTGCTAAAAGGGAAGTTAATAGTTACAAAAGATTCAAATCAATGACCTAATTTTAAACCTTAAGGAACTAGATAAAGAAGAATAAACTAAATCCAAAGCTAGCAGAAGGAATGAAATATAAAGACTGGAGCAAAAATAAATAAAATAGAGAACAAAGAAATAAAACAAAATCAACTACACTGAATTGGTTTGATGAAAAGGTCTATAAAATTGACAAAACATTAGTTAGATTAAGAAAAAAGAGCAAAACTGAAATAACTAAAAATCAGAAATGAAAGAGGGATATTACGATCAATTCTACAAAGATAAAAAGGATGATAAGAAAACACTGTGAACAACTGTATATCAACAAACTGGATAACCTAAAATAAATGGGTAAATTCCAAAACACACAACCTATCAAGACTGGATCAACAAGAAACAGGAAATCTGAACAGACCTATAACTAGAAAAGGAAACTGAATCAGTAATCAAAATTTCACAACAAAAAAATTCCAAGACTAAATGACTTCATTAGACAGTCTACCAAGTATTTAAAGAATTAACATCAACACTCCTCAAACTCTTACAAAAAAAACTTAAGAGGAGGGAATACGAGGTCAGACTATTAATTTTGTGAACTTATCCTAGAAAAAGTGCTGCATACCTTATGGCTGAATATCGTTACAGTCACCTTTGAAGTACTTCCCTTGGGAAGGTATGCACTGACACCAGCACTTAGTCTACCCTTCAAAACAGTTTTGGAATTCTTTTTCTGGAATGGCCATCCATCAGAGATGTCATCGTACCCTGCAATCTTTCCACCATGCGCTGACATTGGCAGCACCGTACAACTCAGTAAAGTTATTACACCTTACTGAGTGTTTGTACAGTGCTGCTAACAAATGAGCACAGTGGCAAGTTCGCGAGATTTTGGGTACAACAGTTCTGATGGTCATTCCAGAAAGAGTTCCAAAACTGCTCGGAAGGGTGGGCTAGGCACTGGCATCAGTGCATACCTTCCCAAGGGGAGTACTTTGAAGGTGACTGTAGTGATATTCAGCAATGAGGTATGTAGCACTTTTTGTAGAATGAATTTGCAAAACTGTCTGACCTCCTACTCCCAAACTCATTTTATGAGGCCAGTATTGCCTACTAAAGTCAAACAAAGTCAATTTAAGAAAACTAGGACCAATGTCCTTGATGAAGACTAATGCAGAAATCCTCAACAAAATACTAGCAAACTGAGGCTCTGGGGCGGGGAATAAGAAGCAAGATAGTTTACAACTCAAATGGACAAGTTTTGGACAGTCAATATCAGTCCCCACGGAGATTATCTCTGATAACAGATTTCTTCTGGAATAGCTGAATTTGTGATTTTGTTTTTCAAAACTCTGCTTCAGCAAGATGTAGAAAAAAGAAGAGGCTATGGAAACTCATCTGATTCCAGATATGATGATGGAAGAGGGTTCCCAGGAACCTCCCCCGCCTCCACCATTCTCCAGAAGAATGAGTCAAATTAATCATCTGCGTGGTCCTAATCCTCCAATTGCTGGAGAAAGGTAAATGTCTGCTGTAAGAAGCCAACAACTGGACATGCACATTCAGAGCAGAAGGTAACTATCAAGCAATGGAAGGTTGACCAGGCTGGACAAGCAGATGAATGTGTACATCTAAACAAGGATTGCTCTGTGCCCTCACAGACCAATTAGGTTGTGCTGGGAATTTCTTAACAGGGATCTGGCATAACTGACATCCAGTTCTATAAATGCACTTGTTTGTCTCATTGTCTTTCTGCATAGTTATGAAAAGTATTAATACAGTTTTAATAAGTAAATACTTTTAGGTTACAAAACTGACTTCTCATCTTTATATGATGAAAATACAAAAACCGAATTTGAAGAAAAATAGAAGGCTGGGTATTTAGTTAAAAAACAAAAAACCCCCCAAAAAACTAGTCTACTAAATCAGTAACACATTAAAAGGGCTGTACACATGACTATGTGGGATTTAATTCTGAAATGTAAGGATGTTTTGACATCTCAAAATCAATCAATGCAATATAACACATTAACAGTATGAAGGTCAAACAAGTATATTGTGGATTGTCTCAAGAGCTGCCATGGCAAAAGAACAGGTGGGAAGAAAAGCCCAACCAACTCTTCTTCTCCCTACCCCAGATCTCCTAAGCTTCTTAAACTAGAGAAGCTCCAATTAGAGTATCTGTTTCTACTTACCTTATATATTAAACTTCAATTTGAACTTCATCCAGAAGCAATGGGGAACTGTTCAAAGATGTTAGGCAAGAGAATGCCATGATCAAATTTGTGTTTTTCAAAGGTAAATTTAACAGTGTGAGCAACTGAGTACACTGGAACCAGAGAGGTCAGTGAGGTGGCTATTATAATTTTCTTGATGAAGAGACAAAGCAGGCCTATACTGCAGCCAAACAGATGTACAGAATGGGGTCACATTTTAAAAGTAATCAAACTAGGATTTAGTACCTAGTATGATTACTGAACATGGTAATGTGAGGAGTTGAGTATAATTTTAAATTAGTAACTAGTTACGATATAACCAGGTGGATAGTAATGCCATTAAGCAAGATGAGGAAATACTGGGTAAAAATTATTTTCTAGAAAAATGATAAAGAGTTGTTTTTGGAAGTGCTGCACTAATATGACAGTGTTCTTGCCAATAAATAGCTCATGTATGTCAGTGAACAGGAGTTCAATAAAATTACAGTAAGTAGGCATCTGACAACTGCTAGCCAAAAGACAACAGATCGGCAATAGATTGAAAGCCAGACTGGAGTTGCCTGATGGTATAGTGGCTTAAGGCTTCGGCGTTGGCGCTGTCAGCGCTGCAGCCTGGGTTCGATTCCCAGCCAGGGAGCCACCCACATACCAAAAAGCAAAAAAAAAAAAAAAAAAAAGAAAGCCAGACTAATGGCTTTCAATAAGATGCCAGGGTCTTGATCTGAAACAAAACTTCACCTAAGTCACTACATGAGTAGAGCCTTAATCACCTATCCATGTTTATTTCTTTAGTAAAGCTAAAGAAATTATAGGACAAAGTTTCCATATTTGGCTAGAGGTCAGATCTCAACAACCAACAACACAGGAAAGGCAGTGAAGGAACCTCAAAATGCTTTTGAGTGGTAAATAATGGTCATAAAGCCCAATGATTTCTTGTTATAAGCCATAAAGAACCACTCTTAGTTCCCCACCAAAACAACTATGTAAAACAAGGCAGCCCTACTGAACACATCGTCAATAGAGTGGAATGTAGAGTAATAGTCAAAGATGCTTGAATCTGTTTAGTATCTAGATACATTATGATATAGAAATAAAAAGTCAAAGGAAAGTCCACATGTTTAATAATGTCGACAGATGTTAGCTCCTAAGGTAATGACTATTATGAAGTTTTCATCAATATGAATGAAAAAAAATTTAAGGGCTTAACTGAATATAGGCAAGTATCACTGATCTAAAAAGTTGGGGATATAAATCTCCTGACAATACTGAAAAAACTATGGACTATTATACTTCACTATTGACAGAATGACATTAAAAGCTACCCATATCAAATCAAAATAAGTACAAGAGTCTTACCTTTTCCAGGTTTATATTTGAGATTGAAAGGCTGATTCTGCCAGATGTAAGGGACCAACATAGGTGCAAACTGGGTCATTATTCTCTCAATATACTTTTGAAGACTCTCTTTGCATTTTTCTGAGTCCCTTGGTTCATCTGGTATCAGAAAAAGGTGGTACTCCACAGTGTCTTCCACTGTAGCAAGCTTCATATTTTCCTCCATTCGTCTTTGAAAACTACATTTAAAGTTTCAATAATATAAACCACATAGAACAATGAAGTAATATCCCGTTCCCTTAAAATTATGTTCTTTATACTTAAAATTATGTTACAGAAATGTTTGCTATGATACAATGAATGGAAATTCAGTATCACATTCCCGAATTAACTAATAATTAAGTAAGAAAAATAAAAAATAATTGCCCTTGTAGATGCAGTGGTGTAACATACTTTGAGAACATTGCACTAGCATACTCTGTTCACTATCAAAAGTCCCAGTTCTGGCATTAATTGGTTTTGTCATTTTGGACACTTCACTTTTTCTGAGGTTTTCTCTTTAATTGTAGAATTAGAGGGTTATTTTATCATCTCTTGAATCCTTCCCCAGTTTAAATTTTTATTATTTAAGCGCTCATAAGAGCAATTTCCCTTACTCTGCAGATTTCAATCTCTCACTTTTATAAACATTACATGGCACTGGGAAATTCAAAACTACAAAACACTCATGTCCTATCATCTGACCCCAAAACAATCTGCCCACGGTTCCTGATCCTACAAATATCTGTTCTAAATTTGCCCTTTCCAGGTCTCGGGGGTGGGGGGCACAGCTCTGATATACCAAGAAGTGGCAGATATCTCTTTATTTTCTAAGAGTTTCCCTTACAAATAAAAGTACTAGTTTATTATTGCTGCCAGGTGATGCTTCGAAAAGAAAGGCATTACAGTAGATGGCCTAAGGCAGTGATTCGGTTTTTATGTTTACTTGGATTTCTAACGGAATAAGGTGGCAAAAGGAATGCCTGCGTCTTCTGTTCAGACATCCATTCACCAAAGGCTGTTCAAGTCATTATTCGGACTTTCAACCTAGAGGGACAGACAGTAATTCTACTTAATCACCCACCCCATAATTCCAAGCACACCCTATTGCGAAGAATGTAGTGTCAGAACTGTAAAGGACTTTAAAGTCATTCCGGCTAACGCTTCACGCTACAGATGAGAAAATCGGGACACAGAAGGAGAAGGGACCTAGACCAGAGGCCTGACCTGGAGTCTAATGCTCTACATAGATAGGCTCCCTCCTTCCATCTGATAAAATGAAGCCAATTCCTCTTACGGTTGTAGGGCCTCTCCAAAAAGTCTCTGCAGCGGCACCTCTCCTCAGTCGCCCCTCCTACCGCGCGAACTAGTCCGGAACTGCCAGCAGCCGCCAAAGCCTGCCCCCAGTCTGAGTCCACACGCCTGTCTGGAACCTGAAACTCTGAGAGAAAGTAGGAATCCCACTCAGCTCTGGAACTCCCGGCGTCGTCCCTGCGGCGCAACGACGGGAGCATTAGGTTAGTGCCCCGGCGCCTTCGTCACTTCCGCCCCGCGGGGAAGCAGGGAAGGCGGAGGACTGGAGAGCTGGGGAACCTAGGGAGGTGGTCGTCCGAAGTCTAGGCGACGGGGCGTGACGGGGCCAGAAAGTGGCGGGAGTGGGCCGGGCAAGAGCCGGCTGGAGGGCCAGGCCTGGAGGCCCCCACCCCGGCGTGCCCGCTCGGGCCGCGATTGAGAAGGAAGAGGAGGATGATTTCCAGATACACTCGGAAGTCGGTGCCACAGACCTTGGAGCTGTGAGTGGACTGCTTAACCAACCCATCCGCGGCCAAGGGAGGCCGAGGTGGGACGCGGGCGCTCTGGGGCCCTCCATGACCAATCCCTCGCTCCTTTCTTTTCCCAGGGAGGGAGAAGGAAAATTTTCTTCGGAATTCTTTCCCATACTTGCTGGACCCTGTCCCTTCTACCTACACCTCCAGCTGAGTGCTTGTCACCTGTGCTATCTATCCCAAGGCTTGGCCCTCTTTAGCGACACTTCCCAAACTGGGGGACTGGGTCTCCTAAGGCATTTGTAGTTTCTGCAATGCTTCATGCCCCACTGTCAATGGCCACTGACGACTCAAGAAGTTATTAATAGCCGACTAGGTGCTCCAGTAAAGTTGAGTATATCTAGTGCCAGGCACCGTGCAAAGCTGCTTACGTGTATTAGCTCACTTAAATCCTGTCCACAAGGATAGTAGATGGGGACTGTTATTTTGCACATTCTACAAAGATCCCATATTTAAAGATTGTAGCGTGCCAAAGATTACATAGCCAGAAAGTGGAGCTGAAGTACAAACCTGGTGTCAGTTTGATTCTGAAGCCTGCTGCCGCAACCATTACACATCTTGCCTCTCCACTTCTTCAAATAAGCATCCGAATCCTTAAGAATCAGTTTTGCTTTGAGACTTTAGAGCTCAAATATTTTTGGCTAAAACACGCACCTCCCACCCCTACTGAAGTGTTGTAATTTAGCAAGTAATGATAATGTCACACATTTATTAACCCTTTACACTGTCAAAAAGACTTTCACGTCAGTAAGATGGGTATGATTATCTTCAGTTTTTCAGAAGATAAAAATTTCAAAAAGCTTACACATCTTAAGATTATATAACCAATAGGTTTGGAGCTTGGGCTTTTTATTTTTATTTTTTCTTGTATGTGGGTAGTTCCCTGGCTGGGAATCAAACCCAGGCTGCAGCATTGACATAGTGCCAGCACTGAAGCCTTAAGCCACTACACCACCAGGGAACTCCTGATCTTGGGCTTTTTAAATACCAAATCCATTCCCCCTTTATTTTGTCCATTGAGCTATGTAATTTTAGCGACCATATATTTATTAATATTAAGTATACATGGTAAAATCAAGCTTGTTATTTTTCAGTCACATCTGGTTTTCTGGCTAGGTTCTTTTCTAGCTATGTGACTTTTAGGCAAATTACTAAATTTTTGATCCTTCAATTCTGTAACATAGGAATAAGACTTTACCTAAAAGCATATTTAAAGTGATGGCACAGATCTTGATGTATAGTTGGTCCTCAGAAAATGGTAATTTCCTGTCCCTTGTCACCTTTACTTGGTACAATAGCCATACAAAGTTCAGTCTGTGATTTCATCTTGCCTTGAGAAGCTTATTATCTACCTATTACCTAGTAGCAATTCAGACAAGCTTTTTAGGAATTAGGAAGAATTTTTCTAATAAACAGGGCTTAGCTAAAAATCTTTTAATAAATTCTGATCATTCTGAGAGTAAAAAACTTATCTTTTACAGAAAAAATTATTGATAGGTCAGAATTATTGACCCAGTAGGGCTATGTTACTTGTTCTCTATTGTTAATTTGATATTTCTTCAAGATAACTTTCCCAAAAGATGATTCTCTAGAGGAGTTGGGATGATTTGAATAATGAAAATAACAAAGATTATATTTATCTAAAAGACTGTAAATTAAAAAGAAATTTTTACTTTAACTGTTATAATGGTAATTTGCTTCAAAACAGTAGCTTTAGTTTTCTCCATGACACTTCCAAATTATAGATGTTGAAAAGTTTTTAGAGAGTGATTTTCAACATACAGATTAACATTTTTTAGTGATGAATTTAAAACAAATATATAGTAAATAATACAATGAATAACCCAAATTCAACGGTTATCAAAGTTTTAATATATTTACTTTATCATTTATCTTTATTTTTCAGCTTCTCTGTTCATCTGTGAAATAAGGAAGCAAAACCCCAGACACTATCTCTTTAACTCTATGTATTTCAGTATGCATCTTTACAAATTATTGACATTTTTTATGTAACCACAATGCTGTTAAATTTAATATTTATTTGGTATTATCTAATTGTCACTTCATAATCCAATCTAAAATATGACTTAAGTTTATATTTTGTAGTATCACTAAATGAGAGAAGTACAGAAAGGTCTACACAAATCCATCCCCACCATTTGAGAAATAAAGTACAAGGTCTACTGACTGAGCCCCTAGCTTTGTATTTGTATACAAAATGGTACAATTAAAATCTCAAACTATTCATTCACTCTGAGAAGGCTTAGAGACAGACTTCTTGGATTTGAATCCTGGCTCCATCACTTACTAGCCATATGACCTTAAGCAGGCTACTTAATCACTCTGGGTGTCAGTTTCCTTTCCTATGAAATAAGTGTATTAGAAATTTATAATACACATTTGCATATTATATGGGAAGATTTCTTGTGAAGAAACTTGTGTAACTACATTTAACCTTACGTTTAACCTACATTAATCATGTTTCCTAAATTTATTTGACTACAGAATTTTTTGGGGAAGGAAAGTCTACTATAGATGATCAGGACTAGAACATAAAATAATTGACCCTATAGTTTGTTCTCATGCACATGTTGGCCTCTCTACAGCAGTACTGTCTAATAGAAATATAGCCACATCTATAATTTTAAAATTTCAGGTAGTCATATTAAAAAATAATAGAAAACAGGTGAAATTAATATTCTTTTACCATTTTATCCTGAAATACATAATTATAGACTCACAGGAAATTACAAAAATAGTACACAGAGTCCCCTGAACCCTTCACCCAGCAATAATGACATCTTATGTAACTCTAATGTTATTTCAAAGCCAGGAAACTGACACTGGAACAATACTGTTAACTAATTATACCTGTAGACATTATTCAGTTTTCACCAGTTTTATATCCACTCCTTTGTGTATGTGAGTACACAGTTCTCACATTTATAGATTTGTATAACCACCCGTACAATCAAGATAGAGAGCTGTTTCCTCACCACCAAGGCATGTTCTTGTGTACCCCTTTCTAGTCATACCCACTCCTTTCTCCATCTCTTGACAACCACTAATATTTTCTCTACCTCTATGGTTTTGTCGTTTGTGAATGTTATATCAATGGAATCATATAGTAGGTAACCTTTTGAGATTGGCTTTTTTCACTATGTGTAATGTCCTTGAAATCTGTCCAAGTTCATGTATCACAGTTCACTCCTTTTTATTGTTGGATCATATTCCATTGTGTGGATATACCAGGCTTTAACCATTCACCTGACAAAGGACATTCCTGTTGTTTCCAGTTTTGTTTTTTTTAAATTGTAAATAAAACTGCTGTGAACATTTGTGTTAATATATGGATTTTAATGTGAATAAGTTTCATTTCTCTGGGATCAGTGCTGAAGAATGCAATGGCCAGGTCATATAGTAAATGCATGTGTTTAGTTCTATCAGAAACTGAAACTATTCCAGAATGGCTGTACCATTTTACATTCCCACCAGCGATATAAGACATCCAGTTTCTCCATATCCTCGCCTGCGTATTGTGTTATCACCATTTTTATTTTAACTGTCTTAATAGGTGTGTGGTTATACCTTATTATATTTTCAATTTGCAGTGAAATTAATTTTAAGAATATATTTTGTTAACTTCAGTATATATAAAATGTTGTCACTTTCACATATAATCCAGATCAAATAGAGATATTATAGATTCTTGTACTAAGAGTTCAGATCTTGTGTGTTTTATACTTAAAGTTCATCTATGCATCGCATTTCTGACTAAACACATTTTAACTGCTAGTGGCTAGTTATACTAGATAGTGCAGTCCTAGAGCAGCAAGAAGTAGGTGATCAAGTGTCTGAAAAGTATATATTTTTTGTCTACAGGCAATGTAACTTTTTTTTTATCTTTCACAGGAAAGGAATAACAAAATATGCTCTTAATCATCACCCCCGTCCAGAACAGCTAGATGAACTGTCCTCTACCAATGACAGCCATGAAAAAGACACAAGTTCCCAAAGGTAATAATAAAAAGTGAACCTGTTTGCTTATTATACTTGATAATGGCAAAAGTTTTGTATTTTGGCTTAGGATTGATATAAGCCTTATAACATAACAAAACCCATTTTTATAAAATTTTGAGTACCACTCAACTTCATTCTGGAACAGCTAGTGGAAATAGTATCAGACTTATTTTCATAACCTTTGTAAAGTAGTATTATAAACTAGTTAAAAGCATAGACTTAGGAGGAATCCAACAGATCTGAATTTTAGTCCTGGTTCTGCTGTTGATTAGCTGAGTTGGGCAAGTTACTTACCTGATGATAGTATCTCTTAAAGAGTGTTAAATGAATATAAATGAGAAAAAGTGCAAAACTTGGCACAATGCTTGGCATATGAGTAAACATTAGCTGCATGTATTGTTTTAAGAAATAGAACATAGGAGACTGTAACTTCAAAGAGAAGCAATGTGGTATCAAAGGAAAAATTATAGTCATAAAACTTAGTTTCAAAATCTACAACTAAATCTCAGATTCTTTGTCTTTAAAATGAGGATAATTGAGTTCTGCATCACTAGGTTGTTGTGAGGATAAAATGGGATTAATAGTATTTGTAAAAGTGCTTGGGAAACTATGCAAGTGCCATACAAATTCAGAGTCTACTAATAGTTTTTAAATGCCTTTAGTTGTCAAGGGTATATGTTAAAGTATTCACTATAAACTGTGACTAGAATTATGTACAATGACTGCCATCAATTCTACAGAAGTAAGATAGGACTTTGCCATGATGCTTAAATTTCAAGTTCTTCATTTATTTTTGCTTCTGTGTATTTATTTGTTCACATGCTCATCTCCTACTAAGTTGTTGAGTAGCTAATGCTACAGAAAATTGAGGAAATGTAAGAACTTTTTTGTTTTCTCTCCTTCCAAATTGTGCATTTAGCGAGTCTGACATGACACAGGAATCATCTTTTACCTCAGCTGACACTGGGAATTCAAGGTCTGCTTTTCCAAGTTGCACAGGGATCTCTACCGAAGGCAGTTCGGATGTCTCCTGGGGCTATGGTGTGAGTTGTGTGTTATGGTCTGATGGAGCACTGGGGAACTATCCTGGGAGTTAGAATTTATCATTTTTGTCAGTTTTTCATTCCTTCACTCTCCTGCATTGTTTCTTTACATTTTAATACTTAAATTCACCAAGCTTTGTAAGTTATAAAGAAGCGTCTGTTTACACCCTCAGTATTTGCTTTGTCTTATAGACATAGTAGTTGATTTTTAGAGATGCTTACTTAGTGTTTGACTTAACCCTTTGTAGGTTATTATGGATCTGGGCCCTGGATTTACTCCTTTTGCTGTGCTCAGTCCACTGATTTGTCTCGCCACCAATGTAACACTAATGTTATCTTGTTTAAAATGTTTTTGAAAGTCTATTATTAAGCTATTATACACAGGGAAAATATATAAAAAATATGATCTATTGGTAAATGGAAAAAAAGCAGTTTAAAAAGAATATATATAGTGACGGGGGTTCCCTGGTGGTGTAGTGGCTAGGCTTCGCCGCTCTCAATGCCACAGCCTGGGTTTGATTCCCAGTCAGGGAAATACGCCCCCCCCAAAAAAAAAAAGAATATGTATAGTGTCATTCTAATTTTATTTTACATGTATTCTATTTTTCTTTATATATGCTAGAAAAAAAGGACTAAGGATATTTACCCAAAATCTTATTCAGTCATTATTAATTAGGTGTTGAGATTGATTGATTGATTTCTTCATTCATTTATTTATTTGTGGCTATCTCCCTTTGTAAAATATTATTTTTAAAAAACCAACAACCTTAAAAGAAAAATTTAAAAGACAAGTTTTATGCATGTCTATCACCTTAATGCAATAGGTAGTTTTATTTCTGTATCCTATTTCAATTGATATTTAATTTAGCCTATCTATAATTATGGTGTGCATATATAATATCATGCTCTATTTTTTTCACTAATACAGAGGGTGCCAAAAAATGTATACATATTTTAAGAAAGGAAAATTCTATTAAGATTGTAATACTCAAATATATACCAATAACAAAAGTTGAATACAAGTCACGTTTGACTTCTGCAATTACAAGAGGTGCTCAGAGTGGTTACTATCAGAGTCCAGACACTTCGGATTATGGCAAATACTGCTTGAGTGATGTTGACATCTCTTAAAATGTGTATATATATTGGGAGTTCCCTGGTGGTGTAGTGGCTTAAGGCTTCGGCACTGGTGCTGTCAAAGCTGTGGCCTGGGTTCGATTCCCAGCCAGGGAACTACCCACATAAAACAACAACAACAACAAAAAAAAAACACAAAAAGTTATACATAAAATGTGTATATATTTTTTGGCACCCCAGTATTATTTTGTAAGCAGTTTTCCACAGCACTGACTTTATGCAATATTTTTGTTAGCAACCTGCTTTCTTTACAAAAAGCCTGCTAATTGTTAAAACCTATTATTATCACCATGAATTATTTTCCATTCATTTAAATTTGGATTTACATATACTTTCCTTACATAGTTGTATGATGTATGTGTATCCTATTTTATGTTTTGTTTTTTCATTCACTGCTATATCATGTAGACATTTTCTTTTACTACTTCCATACCTGTCAGTTTGAATAGTTATATGTGTTAGGTTGGTGCAAATGTAATTGTGGTTTTTGCAATTGTTGAAATTTGCCTCTTGATATTGGAATACATTCCTAAATAAATGTGGTTATGTTATACATCATTTTAATGCTCATTTCTCACTTTATGTATTTTGCTAATGACTTATTACTTGCTGTTTATTTTATATTTATTTTAGACTATGGAAATGATGTTAGACAAAAAGCAAATTCAAGCCATTTTCTTATTTGAGTTTAAAATGGGTCTTAAAGCAGCAGAGACAACGCACAACATCAACAATGCATTTGGCCCAGGAACTGCTAATGAATGTACAGTGCAGTCGTGGTTCAAGAAGTTTTGCAAAGGAGACGAGAGCCTTGAAGATGAGTGTAGTGGCTGGCCATGGGAAGTTGACAATGACCAATTAAGAGCAATCATTAAAGCTGATCCTCTTACAACTAAACGAGATGTTGCTGAAGAATTCAACATCGACCGTTCTATGGTCATTCAGCATTTGAGCAAATTGGAAAGGTGAAAAAGCTCAATAAGTGGGTGCCTCATGTACTGACCAGAAATTTTAAAAATCATCATTTTGAAGTGTCCTCTTACTCTACACAACAGCAATGAACCATTTCTCTATTGGATTGTGACATGCCATGAAAAGTGTATTTTATATGACAACTGGCAATGACCAGCTCAGTGGTTGGACCGAGAAGAAGTTCCAAAGCACTTCCCAAAGCCAAACTTGCACCAGGTCATGGTCACTGTTTAGTAGTCTGCTGCCAGTCTAATCCACTACAGCTTTCTGAATCCTGGTGAAACCATTACATCTGAGTAGTATGCTCAACAAATCAGTGAGATGCACCAAAACTGCAAGGCCTGCAGCTGGCATTGGTCAACAGAAAGGGCTCAGTTCTTCTTCATGACAACACCTTACCTCACATGTTGTACAACCAATGCTTCAAAAGTTGAATGAATTGGGCTACGAAGTTTTGCCTCATCTGCCATATTAACCTGACCTCTTGCCAACTGACTACCACTTCTTCAAGCATCTTGATAACATTTTGCAGGGAAAACGCTTCTATAACCTGCAGGATGCAGAAAATGCTTTCCAAGAGTTCGTTGAATCCTGAAGCATGGATATTTGCACTACGGGAATAAACAAATTTATTTCTCATTAGCAAAGATGTGTTGAGTGTAATGGTTTCTGTTTTGATTAATAAAGATGTATTTGAGCCTAGTTATAATGATTTAAAATTCACAGTCTAAAACCACAATTGGGAGTTCCCTGGTGGTGTAGTGGCTTAAGGCTTCGGCGCTGGCACTGTCAACGCTGTGGCCTGGGTTCGATTCCCAGCAAGGGAACTACCCACACACAAAAGAAAAAAGAAAGTAAGTAAGTAAATAAATAATAAATAAAACCACAATTACTTTTGCACCAACCTAATAGTTATATAACATTTCCTTGTCTTAATGTATCATAATTGATCTTTCCCTTATTATCTGATACTAGCGTTTTCAGTTTTTCTTCATTCATTCAACAAATATTTATTGAGCATATTGGTTGTTAGACACTATACTTGGGAATATGAGACGTGATTCAGTAGTCTAATAAGGGAGATGGACAAAAGCAAATAAATAGGATAACTACAAAAGGTGTTAAGAGCTCTAAGGAAGATGACAGGGTGCTAAAATAGAATATTATAAGGAGGATTCACTTTAGAGTTTATCAGGTTGAGTAGATCTGAGACTTAAGATTCAAGTGTTAATTTAACCCTGTGAAGAGTGAAGAAAAGTACTTTCTAGGCAAGTAATCAGCAGCAGATGCAAAAGCCCTAAGGAGGAAAAGAGGTTTATATTTTCAAGGGAAAGTGTTTGGCATGTTATTGGAACTAAAAAAAAGATCAGGGTGATTGGAGAACAGTGTACGGGGGGAGAAGAGCACAAACGAGATCAGAGGTTGGCAGAATTAGATATTAGCCACTGTAAGCCATGGTAAAGAATTTAAATTTTATCCAAGGGAATGAATTAATTGATGACTTATTGAGAGATTTTAGTGTACTATGTATTTCCATCAGTTGTCTCTATATTTGTAATTAGTAGATGCCAGGCACTGTGCTAAGTACTTTCTATACTGTATTATAATCTCTTTATAAGTTATGAATGTAACACAAATGTTTCTTGTTCTCTTGCTTTCCTTTGGAATTCATTGTGTAAGATTTTTAAAAAACATCCTAATATAACTGTCTATTAACCTTCATTTCTTTACTTGTCAGGATTTTATTTTTAGAAAGATGCAATATTATAATAGTCTTCATACCTCTTTAATAGAGAAGTTTGTATGTTTCACTTTTTAACTCACCAGACTTTTTTATAATATATGATGTGAGGTATGAGTTGTTCTTATGCTGTTGAACCTATTTTGTTTGAACCATTTTTCTATATTTGACTTAATATCATGTGGTTTTCATGATATTTTTTAAATCCTTAGGGCAAATCTACCAGTGTTCATTAAATAACAAATAATATTTAGTATTTGCATCCTCTTTACTCTTTCAGATGAATTTTATTTTCACTTCTAGCAGATTTTGTAAAGTATTCATCAGGGATTTAATTGGTATTACATTATAACTTCATATTAAATTAGGGAAGGTATAGAGAGAACTAACATTATTGAATATTTAGTAGATGCCAGGCACTGTGCTAAGTCCTTTGTACACACATTGCATTCATTTGTCATCTTAACTGAACTTAGTATTCTAGCTAGAAATATAGTTCTTTTATTTAGATCTTCCTTTAGTCTTGTTTATCACTTTTATTATTTCCTTTGAGTAAATCTCTCATTCTAAGTTACAAGTAGTGTTAAAATTGAATTTGATATTTAAGTCTACATTTTACTTTTGAACTGTCTTAGTGTTTTTGAGCTATCACTGGTCTATAGGAATATAATTTCCTGAACCAATTTAATGGCCTACTACTTTGCTAAATTTATTTATTATTTGTAATCATTCTGGAGTTTATATTCTTAGGTTTAATTCTTTTGAAATAGTCGTTTTAAAATTCAAAGTTAATATAATGATATGAAGCCTTTCCTTTTTTGTTCCAATTATATCTATTACTTAAAATTTTATAGTCAACAATAAAAAATAGCTAACCCAATTCTGTTCTATTTTAGTTTTATATGATTTGGGTGATTTAAAAAAAATAATCAAGTAAGGTTTATTCTAAAAATACAAAGGTGACTCAGTCTCTGCAAATGTATTAATATGTTTAACGTCAGTGATTCAGAGGAAAAATATGATCAAACCAATAGCTGCTATAAAAGTATTTGATAAATTTCAAAAAGGAAACCTGATAATGACTGTTTGCCAATTGAATAGCAAGTATTAGTTTAATGACAAAACACTACAGTTATTTCAATTAAAATAAGGAACCAGACTGGAATTCTTTTTTTTTTTTTTTTTTTTTTTTTTTGTTTTTTCTTTTTTTTTTTTTTTTTTTTTTTTTTTTTTTTTTTTTTTTTTTTTTTTTTTTTTTTAAGTTTTTTTTTTTTTTTTTTTTGTCTTTTTTCTTTTTCTTTTTTTTTTGCCTTTTTTTTTTGTATGTGGGTAGCTCTCTAGATGGGAGTCGAACCCAGGCCGCAGCACTGATAGCACCGGAGCCTTAAGCGACTGCACCACCAGAGAACTCCCTGGAATTCTTTATTAACAAATTAACTGATTCCTTTGCAAACTTTGTATATTTTAATTATTTTTATTTTAACATACCTTGTCATTATAAACTCTGTTCAGGGCCGTTTATTTTTTCACTTAATATATTTTGAAGAATTCTATATTATTTAAAAAATTCTTCATTCTTTAATGGCTACACAGCCATTGCTCTTACCAAAAAATGCTGCATTTATAACCTATAATATGATATTTTATAAATGTGAATATATCTGAGGATAAATTTCTAGAGGTGGAATTGCTATTCAAAAGATACGTGGTTTTCTAATTTTGAAAGCTGTTGCCAAATTGAGCTCTGTAGAAATTATTTAAATCTGTAGTCACACCAGTAATATATGGAAGGGCCTGTTTTCCTGCACTCGTGACCAGAACAGTGAATTATTAAAGTTTTTAATCTTTGCCAGACTTTGAGTTTTTTAAAAAGGCTATTCTGAGGAGTTCCCTGGTGGTGTAGTGGCTAGGCTGCAGCCTGGGTTCGATTTCCAGCCAGGGAACTACCCACATCAAAAAAAAAAAAAAAAGAAAGAAAGAAAACAAAAAGGCTATTCTGACCTCTATCACCAGTTTTGCTTGTTCTTGCCCTTCATATAAGTAGAGTCATACAGTAGGTAATCTTTGTATCTGGTTTCTTTTGCTCAGCATTATGTTTGGAGAGTTCATACATAATGTTGTACATATCTGTAGTTTGTGAATCGCTTGTTTATATTGCATACTCATTTATTCTTTGTTTATTGCTTTCATAGTAATTAGTAGTAGTTCTTTATCTTTTAGATTAAAGGTGGGTGTACTTTCTCTGTAAAGAGAGTAAATATTTTAGACTTTGCCAGCTCTGTCAGGACCCACAACTCTGTCACTGTAATGAGAAGGCAGCAATAGACAATGTGTAAATAAATGGACATAACTGGGTTCCAATAAAACTTTATTTACAAAATAGGCTGTGAGCCATATTTGTTTCACTGGCCATGATTTGCTGACCTCTGTTCTAAATACTTATGACAGAGACTATTAGATACCTACATTATATTCACTCCCTCTATGGAACTATACAATTTTGAGTATTGTAACTATGTTGAAAATTTATTTCCCAGCCTCTGTTACAGGTAGGGGTATCTAATAAATTGTACACAAAAGTGAGGAGATGAGGCTTTCTCAAATGCCATTTTTTTCCCATTTACCCCCATTTCCTAATTCTTGCCTAGAACATAGAACTATGACTAAAGGTACCAGCAGCCATCTTGGACCATGAAGCGTCACTGAGGATGGAAATAATAGAAGAAATTGAGTCCTTGACATCAGTGGAGCCACCATACCAACTTTTTAACGCCTACCCCTAGATGAATACTTTTATGAGAAAAAAAATATTTATCTTATTTAAGCCACTGTTAATTGTTTTTGTAGTATTATATTAACCCAATGCAATTAATCTCATACACTCATGCTTTGTTAAATGCATTGCAAATGTCTTTCCTGGTATATGGCTTTTAAAACTTCCACAATTTTCACATTTAGGTCTTTAATCCACCTGGAATTGGTTTTTATATATGGTACATAGCAGAACAAAATTTTAATTTTTCATATAGATAATGAATTGTTTCAGCATCATTTACTGACCAGTTCAGGATTTCTAAGCAGGGACATTTTTGGCATTTTAGGTGTGGCTACTGTACAGAACTGTCCTGTTGTAGCAGGATCTTTAGTATGCATGATCCCTTCCAATTAAACACCTCTAGCACCTACTAGTCATTGTGATCTCTCAAAATAAATGTACACACATTTCCAATTTCTGCTATAGAAGAATTTCCATTAGAATTATTGCATCCTTTCCCCATTGATTTGCTATGCTCCTTCTGTTATAGATTAAGTTTAAAAATATAAAAGAGTCGGAGTTCCCTGGTGGTGTAGTGGCTAGGCTTCGGTGCTGTCAATGCTGCAGCCTAGGTTCGATTCCCACCCAGGGAACTACCCACATAAAAAAAATAAATAAATAAAATTCCTTTAAAAATAAATAAATAAACAAACAAAAATAAAAATATGAAAGAGTCTGCTCCTAAACTGTTCTATTTTAAAATCATGCTAATACAACTGGTATCAATTAAACTATAGTTTTATAATAATCCATACTATATGGTAGGGAAGTTTTACTTCATTGTTCATAATTGTCTTGGCCAATTCTTTTTTATATACATTAGAATCTGATTATTAAATTGTATAGGTCAATTTAGAGAATACTGCCATCTTTATATCATTCTTCTATTCGTGGAGTTGATATATAAATATTTCCACTTAATAGCCATTTCTTTAGTACATTTTAATAAATTCTTATAATAATTTTATCCAAAAAGGTAATGTACACTTGTTGAAGATTTATCCCTAGGTACCATGCATGATATAATATTAAAAATCATATTCTTAATTCATTTATTATTGCTATTAAGTGTCTATTACCTGTTTTTTTAGGTGAACTGAGTTCTAGGATAATGTTGGCTTCTGCATGATTTTTTAGTTTAGAAGTCATCAGGGTTAGTTTCTGACAAGGCCCTTCTTTCTGGTTTGCTGTGTCCTTACATGGACTTCCTCCTGGTCACATGCACAGGTAGAGAGAGATATGATGTCTCTTCCTCTTCTATCAGTTTAGTGCCCCACTCTTATGACTTCATTTAATTTCCTCCATAAAGGTTCTGTCTCCAAATATAATCATGTTATGGGTTACAGCTTCAACATACGCATTTGGGGAGAATAACAATTCAATATATAACACAGATCGCCAGGAAGACATAACAATTCTAAAGAAGTACACATCTAATAGAATTTCGAAATGTATAAAAAAAAACTTACCTGATAAAACTAAAAAGAGGAATAGGTGAATCCACACTATTGTTAGAGATTTTAATAATTAATAGAATTAGAAAATCAGTAAAAATATAAAGATCTGATGATAAACTAACAAATGCAGAGTACATATTCTTCTCAAATGTAGCATATACAGTGTTCACAAAGATAGACTGATGGGTCATAAAATGTCTCAATATTTTTGAAAAGATTAAATCTTACATAGTATGTTCTCTGATTATGAAAAATTTAAATTAGAAATCAACAAAAAAATACCTAGAAAAATCCCCAAATATTTGGAAATTAAACAACTATTTAAATATTTAATTACAAGGAAAATTGGAGGGTATTTTGAACTACATTATAACAAAAAACACAAAACATCAAAATTTGAGGATGTACCTAAAGTCGTTCTTATAAGTTTATAGCTTTAAATACCTATTTTAGAAAAGAAGAAAGCTTTGAAATGAATAACCTGTTTCTACCTTAAGATGCTGAGAAAGAATAAACTAAACCCAAAGTAGTATGAAATAAATAATTAAGAATAAAAATCAATGAAATAGAAAAAAGATATATAAAAAGAAAATGAACAAATCTAAGAGTTGACTCTTTGAAAATATTAATAATTAATAAGTCCTCTGGTGATGCTGGTTGAGAAAAGACAAGAAAACCCAAATTACAGCTATCAGGAATGAAAGTGGAGACATCACTACAAATCCTACAGACATTAAAAGACTATTAACAGAATAATATGAACAATTTTATGCCAATAAATTTTAAAACTTAGATGAAATGGACAGATTCCTAAAAAATCTGAATAGTTGTAAATCTTTTAAAGACTGAGTCAAACAATTCTCATAGAAAAGCTTTAGACCCAGGTGGTTTCACTACTGAATTCTATCATACATTTGTAGAAGAATTAACAGTCACACAAATGTTTCCAAAAAATGGGAGCATTTTCAATTCACTCTATGAGGCTAACATAATACTGATACCAACCCTGACAAAAACAATATAATAAAAGAAAATGCTAAGGTGGACCTTCTGGTATGACAGAGGAGTAGTTTAACTAATCCTCTTCCCAAAAAGCAACAATAAAACTAGATAAAATGGTCAAAAGCAACCATTTCAGGACTCTTAAAATTGACCAAATGAACACAACAAATAGAGTGTAGTTATTCTTGAAAATCAATAGAATTTTGAGTTAAGAATAGCGAGAGTCTGTTCCACTACGAAGGGACAAGCTGTGAAAACCAGTAAATTCAATACCAGAGACAGCTCAGTAGATTTGAAGTGAAACTTGGACGAACCCTATATTCAACAGCATTGTCAATAACAGAAGCAAACTTAGTGGCACATGAACAAGGCAAAATAGTGGCGCAGGTAGTCTAAGTTTTCATTCCTGGCAGGGGCAAAAAATAGATTAGCAGACAGACTATCGAGAAATTTATCAAGGAGATCTGGAAAATTAGACAGTGATAGGAGGCCTTGATATACTCTCCACATATCCATGCAGGTCAGATCAGACAGGGCCCAAGCTATCCACACATCCCTGACTGACCATGAGTCAGCATGCAAATGCAGAGGAGATAGGAAACGGCCCAGAAATGAAAAGCCAAGACATCCGTAAAAACTACTTGAATTTGAACTCACACAAAATAAACTTTTAAGACAGAAAATACTACTAGAAACAGTCATTCCATAATGATAAAAAGACCAATTCATCAGGAAAATAAAGCAATCGTAGATGTATACAGATCCAAGAACCAAGTCTTTAAGTTCATGAAGAAAAATTAGACAGAATTGAAAGGAGAAACAGATAACACAACAATTATAGCTAGAGACTCCAATACACTACTTTCAATACTTGATGAAACAACCAGGAGCAACATCAACAAAGATACTGAAGACTCAAACACCACTGTTCAAGTTGACCTGACATTCTAGCCAATGACAGTAAGAATAAATACTCTTCAAACACATAAAACAAATTTGATAAATCTAAAAGGATTGAAATTATACAAGGCATGTCCTCCAAGCATGTTGGAATTAAGTTAGAAATCAACAACAAATACAAATTTGGGATATCCTCAAACACAGGCATACCTCAGAGATATCACAGGTTCAGTTTCAGAACACTGCAATAAAGTGCCTGTCACAATAAAGCAAGTCACATGAATTTTTTGGTTTTCCAATGCATGTCAGACTTAAGTTTATACTGTACAGTAGTCTATTAAGTGTGCAATAGCATTATATCTAAAAATGTACATACCTTATTTAAAAATACTTTATTGCTAAAAAAAACCGTTATCATCATCTAAGCCTATTGGAAAAATGAAACTGATAGACTTGCTCAATGTAGAGTTGTCACAAACCTTCAATTTGTAAAAAACACAGTGTCTGTGAAGTTCAGTAAAGTACAATAAAATGAGATATGCCTGTATTTGGAAATTAAACAATACTCTTCTAAATAACTGATGGGTTGAAGAAGAAATATATAAGGGGAATTAGAAAATATTTTTAATGGAATGAAAAGGTAATAGCAAAATATAAAAATTTATAGCTAAAGTGCTTAGAGGAAAATTAATAGCTTTAAATGCCGATAGAAAAAAATCAAGCTCATAGACACAGAGAACAGATTCATTGTTACCAGAGGTGGGGGTTAGGGGATGGGCAAATGGGTGAAGGAATTCAAAAGGTACAAACTTCCAGTTATAAAATAAGTAAGTCATGGGATGTCATGTACAGTTAATAATGCATTTTCATACATGCATACATTTGCATGTATGAAAATTGCTAAGAGAGTAGATCACCACAAGAAAAAAAACTGATGATGGATGTTATTGAGACTTAGGATCATTTTGCAATATATACAAATATTGAATCATTATGTTGTACACCTAAAACTAATATAATGTTGTATATCAATTATACCTCAATAAAAAAAGAAAAAACATGCCTATAGAAAAAAAGTCTCAAAATAAAAAGAGCAAACTAAATCTAAAGCAAGAAGAAGGATGGAAATAATACAAATTAGAATTGAAATTAATGAACTAGAAACAGAAAATAGAGAAAAATCTATTGACAAAAGTCAAAAGTTGGTTCTTAGACAAAAGCCAACAACATTGACAAATATTTAGCTAGTCTGACAACAAACAAACAAAAACAACCAATTAACAAGATTAGAAATGAAAGAAGGGACATAACTATTTGCCCTAAAGGAAGTCAAAGGACTAAGGGAATATAAATATAATAAGTAACTTCATGCCAAGAAATAAGGTAACCTAGATATAATGAACAAATTTCTAGAAATATGCAATTATCAAACTGATTCAAAAAGAAATTAAAAATCCATGTAAATCTATTACATTTAATGAAATAAAAGTAGTAATTAAAAATCTTCCTGCAAAGAAAGGCCCAGGCACAGATGTCTTCATTAAGTAAATTCTACCAACTATTTAAAGAATAAATAATAACCATCTTTTATAAACTTCTTCAAAAAACATTCTAAGGAATCTGCAAAACAAACAAGACTCATTGCAACGAATACATGTGTTTAAGAAGGCCACAAGATACAAGATCAATAGGAAAAAATCAGTTATATTTCTTTATACACTTAAATATTTAAAGAAGAAATAATAGTAATCTTTCAGAAAATAGTTCCTGGGAGTTCCCTGGTGGTGCAGTGGCTAAGGTTTCGGCGCTGTCAACGCTGTGGCCTGGGTTCGTTTCCCAGTCAGGGAGCTACCCACATAAAAAAATAAAATAAAATAAAAAAGTAACAGAAAACAGTTCCTAACTTATTCTATGAGGCAGGCATTACTCTGATACTGAAGTCAGACAAAGACATCACAAGAGAAAACTACAAATTAATATTGTTCCTGAAATTATTAATAGACACAAAACTAAATTATTAGCAAACCAAATTTAACAACAAACAGGGAATGCAATCCTAGGAATGCACAGCTGGTTCAACATTAGAAGGTTAATTTAATGCATCACAGTAATGGAATAGAGGACAAAATGACACGATAATCTAAATAGACCCAGAAAAAGCATTTGACAAAGTCTAAAACTCTCAAAAAACTGGAAATAAGAGATCATCATCAATCTGACAAAGGGTGTATAAGAAAAACGTACAGCTAACACTGTATTTAATAGGAAGACTGAATATTTTCCTCTTCAGATCAGGAACAAGGCAAGGATACCTACTCTTGCCACTTTTATTCAGCATATACTAGTGGTTCTAGTCAGTGCAACAGCACAAAATTAAATGAAAGGCATCCACATTGGAAAGGAAGAAATAAAACTATATTCACAAATGACATTATATAGAAAATCCTATAAAAGTCACACTCCCTCCACCCCACAAGAATCTACTAAAACTAAAAAGTGAGTTCAGGAAAGTCACAGTATATCAGATCAGTTTACAAAAATCAATTGTAAATGTGGTATATTTATATAACAGAATAGCATTCAGCCATTAAAAGGACAAAACTATTGCTATATGCTACCCTATAGACAAATCTTGAAATCATGCTAAGTTAAAGAGGCCAGACACTAAAGGCCATGTATTAGGATTCCCTTTATATGAAATGCCCAGAAAAGCAAATATATAGGGACATAAAATGGAATAGTGTTGGCCAGGGGCTGGTCAGAGAATGGAATGGAGAGTGATTGCTAATGGAGACAGGATTTCTTTTTTGGGTGATAAAAATTTCTGGAATTAGATAGTGGGGATGATTGCATAACTGTGAATATACTACAAACCACTGGAAATACATACTAAAAAACCACTAAAGTGCACATTTTAAAAGGATGAATTTCATGGTATGTGAATTGTATTTAAATTTTAAAATATATTGTATTTTATTTCTACACATTAGCAATAAACAATCTGAAAATAAAAAATACAACTCACAATAGAACAAAAACAAAATTGCTACAGATAAATTTAACAAAAGAAGAACAAGATTTGCGTGCTGAAAATTTCAAAACACTGCTGAGAAAAATTTAATATAAATAAATACAATTCCATGTTCATGATTAAAAGATGGCATCTCTCCAAATTGATCTATACATTCAATACATTAGCTATTAAAATCCCAGCAGACTTTTTGTAGAAATTAATAAGCTTATCTCAACATTGATGTGGAATTGCAAAGAACCCAGACTAGGCAAAATAATTTTGAAACAAAAGAAGAAAGAGGACTTACACTGTCACATTTCAAAACTTACTATAAGGGGACATTAGTCAAAACAGTGTGGTACTGACATAAAGGTAGGCATATAGATCAATGGAACAGAATGGAGAATCCTTACATTTAAGGTCAATTGATTTTTGACAAAGGTGCCAAAGCAATTCTAATAGGGAAAGGATATTTTTTCCCAGTAAGTGTTGTGAGGACAATTGGATATTCATATGCAAAAAAATGAATTTAGACCCTTACATCATGCAGAAAATGTACTCAAATTTATAAATTTAAATGTAAGAGCAAAACTATCAGCCTTTTAGAAGAAAACTATGAGGAAAACTTGCAAGACCTAGCATTAGGTCTTGAATTCACAAATGTGACACCAAAAGCACAAGCCTAAAGAAATGGATAAATTTTACTTCATTGACATTAAAATCTTCTGTGCTTCCAAGTATACCATCAAGAAAATGAAAGAACAAACCCCAATTTGGGAGAGAATATTTGCAATACATATATCTGACAAAGGACTTGTATCCAAAAATTCAGAAGACAAAGTAGTTGGAAAAAATGGGCAAAAGACTTGGACACTCTGAGAAAGAAGTGTAAGAGCACACAGAAAAATGCTCTTACCATTCATCATCAAGAAAATGGAAATTTTAAATTGTCATGATATAGCACTTCAACCTTACTAAAATTGCTAAAACTAAGACTGACAATACCTAGTATTGCCAGGATGTGGAGAAAATTTAATGCTCACACATTTCTGGTGGGAGTGCTAAATTGTATATCTACTTTGAAAAATAATTTAGTCATTTCTTTTAACATTAAACATAAATTTATTATAAAACCCAGCAATTCTACTGCTAGTTATTTATCTGAGAGAAATAAAAATAAATGTTCAGAAAAAGATTTGCACATAAATGTCCATATTAGATTTATTCATAATAAATATTGTAAATAATGCAAATGTTCCTCAACAGGAGAATGGATAAACAAATTATGGTATATTCTTACAATGAAATACTTCTCAGCAATAGAATGTAATGAATTCTCACACATGCAACAACATGGATGAACCTCAGAAACATTCTGCTGAGTGAAGGAAGCTAAACACAAAAAAGTACATCCTTAATGATCCTATTTATATGAAGCTCTAGAACAGATTTAATTAATTTACAGTGATAGAAATCAGATCAATGGGTTTCTGGTATGGGAAATGGGAGATTTCAACTGCAACAGGGTACAAGGTAACATTCTAGGGTGAGAGGAATGTTCTATATCTGGAAGACAAGGGTGGATATTTGGGTGAATACATGTGTCACCCAAAGCAACACACAGATTTAATGCAATTCCCATCAAAATGCCACAAACATACTTTCATGAAATAGTTAAAAAAAATATCAGATTTGTATGGAACCATAAAAGACCTCGAATTGCCAAAGCATTGTACATAAAAAGAATAAGGCTGGTAGTATCACACTCTCTGATTTCAATTTATACTACAAAGCATCAATAATCAAAACAGCTTGATATTGGCAGAAAAACAGACACACAGACCAATGGAACAGAATTGAAAACCCAAAAATAAGTCCACAAATACATGGTTAAATAATTTTTGATGAAGGAAACTGGAAAAACATATGCAAAAGAATAAATCTGAGCTGTGAAATGTCACCATATACTAAAATTAATTCAGAATGGATTAAAGACCTCCAAATAAGGGAGTTCCCTGATGGTGTAGCGGCTTAAGGCTTCGGCGCTGGTGCTGTCAGCGCTGCGGCCCAGGTTCGATTCCCAGTCAGGGAGCTACCCACATACCAAAAAGCAAAAAAAAAAAAAAAAAAGACCTCCAAATAAGACTCAAAACAATCAATTGTATAGCAGAAAACATTGGCACTAAACTTACAGACCTCGGCCTCAAGGAAGACTTCATGAACCTGACCGCAAAGGCAAGGGAAGTAAAAGCAAAAATAAATAAACGGGACTATATCAAACGAAAAAGCTTCTGCACAGCAAAAGAAACAATCGACAAAGCAGAGACAGTCAACTGAATGGGAGAAAATATTTGCAAACAACACATCTAATAAGGGACTAATATCTAAAATATATAAAGAACTGGTACGATTCAACAACAACAAAACAACCCAATTAAAAAGTGGGCAGAGAACCTGAACAGACACTTCTCCCACGAAGAAATACAAATGGCCAGCAGACATATGAAAAAATGCTCATCCTCATTAGCTATCAGGGAAATGCAAATCAAAACCACAATGAGAGACCACCTCACACCTGTTAGAATGGCTGTTATCAAAAAGACAAGGAATAACAAGTGCTGGAGAGGATGTGGAGAAAAAGGAACGCTTACACACTGCTGATGGGAATGTAAATTGGTACAACTGTTATGGAAGACAGTGTGCAGGTTCCTCAGAAAACTGGGAATGGAGTTACCATATGACCCAGCAATCCACCTTCTGGGGATCTACCCCCAAAATTAAAACCCCCTAGTCTATAAAAACTTGACATACCCTAGTGCTCATCACAGTACTGCTCACAGTGGCCAAGACATGGAAGCAACCAAAGTGTTCTTCAATAGATGACTGGGTAAAGAAGTTGTAGTACATAACACAATGGAATATTCCTCAGCTATAAGAAAAGATGAAATACTGCCATTTGCAACAAAATGGATGGATCTTGAGAACATCATGCTAAGCAAAATAAGCCAGACAGAAAAAAAACTAAGAACCGTATGACTTCACTCATATGTGGAATATAACACTGAAAGCAACAAAGAACAAAATAAAACAAAAACCAAAAACCTCATGAACAGTCAATAGTTTAGTGGTTACCTGGGGGCAAGTGAGGAGGGGGAGGGAAAGGAGGGCAGAAGTAGGAGAGGAGGGAGAGGGAGCTAAATATATGGTGATGGAAAGAGAACTGACACGGGGTGGTGAACATATGATGCAACACATAAACAATGCACTGTAGGATTGTACACCTGGAACCTATGTAATTCTTGTTAACCAATGTCACCCCAATAAATCTAAAAATAAAAAAATTAAAAAATAAAAAAAGGACAAATATGAAGATCAAGTTTAAAATCTTGGAAATGAATAGCATTCAAAATATCTTAAGATTTTAAACTTGGACCCAGTGAAAAAAAATAGTAATGATTTAAACTTAGAAAATCACCTAACTAGGGAGACAAAGACATTGAGAATTTGAAGACTAGAACACAGATTAAGATATTACAATATATGTCTAACAGAAGTTTTAGGAAGAGAGAATAGAAAAGAGGCAGTAATTCAAAGAAATAATAACTGATTTTTTAAAAGAGTTTAAGACAATAGTTTTCATGTTGGAAAATATGTGAAGTGAGGGACAACATTTAAAAAAAAAAATCTCCCAAATATATTCTAGAAAAACTGCTGAAAGTGAAAAATAAAAAGAAAAATCTTAAGCTATTAGAAAAGACAGACTACATGATCCCTACTCAGGGAATGAACAAAAAAAAAAAAAAAAAAAAAAAAAAAAAAAAAAAAAAAAAAAAAAAAAAAAAAAAAAAAAAAAAAAAAAAAAAAAAAAAAAAAAAAAAAAAAGAAAAAAAAAAAAAAAAAAAAAAAAAAAAAAAAGGAAAAGACAGACTATATAATAGAGCAAAGAGCAGATTACAACTGATTGCTCACAATAAATAACAAATGCCAGATGATAATAATATTAAATCTTCAAACTACTAAGGAAAAATAAGATAATATACGTATATGAATGATATATTTCTTATTTATCACATGTATGATAAATAAGAAAATGTATATGGTATACTATCATTCAATAGTGAAGGCAAATAAAGACATGTTAATTATCTATAGAACAAGAATTTCCCATCTGTATATGAGTATACTCACTGAAAGAACTATTAACCCTTTTATTGCATTGACTTCACAAGTTTTTTTTTCACAAGGTGTCAAATAGCCACAAAAAATAAGAAGTTGATATTTTCACTATTTTATGTATTTAATAATAACATTTTGAGCTGCTTTGTATATAAATGACATTACTTTTATTTAAAATTTTTGTTATATGGTAATGAATTTACCATTATATTGAATTTTAGCAAAAAATACCCAAAACATATTGTGGCATCAATTAAAGTATAGATAAATTAGAATCTAATAACATTGATGACATAAAAAATTATTACAAAATGTTACACAATATGCCATACAACTCATCTTTGTTGTTGACAGTGCAAACCACAGGAAAATATATTTTAAAAATCTTGTAAATGGAGAAAAGTTTGTTTGAGCTCATGGGGTAAACTCGAACGCCGAATTCAGCAGATGGAAATATTCATTTAGATCTATCCAAATGTCACAGCAAGAGTTAAAGGACAGATTTCGGCAAGAAGAAAACTAAAGCCAGAAGAAAGGAATGGCGTATACGAGTAAGAGCAACAGAGAGCAAAGTTATTGGCAAAGCATATTGGTAAATCTAAGTAGTTATTAAAACAAGTAACATTAACATTCTGTGTGTTTAAAAACTATACTAATACTAAAATTCAAAATAATAATATGGAAGATGGCTAGAGGGAAGTTAAAGCATATCAAAGTCCTTCTTAAAAAATGTTTTTTACATAATTGGATTGTTGTTCATTGTCAAAGTGATGAAAGATGCCTTAAGCCCCTACATCCCTTTCTGTTCCTATCAATACTCTAATCCTGTGAACTGAAGAAGGGAGGGTTTAGACTAGAAAGATGGCTTGTTGGGCATTGTCTAGGTCTAGGTCATTGGCCTTTAAACTTTTTAAACTGCAACTCACATTAAGACATAAGGTTGACAGTGTGACCCAGTCTGCATACATAAAATAGGAGGTAAAGTTCTACAAAGTAATAACCGTTATATGAGTGATCACTATGACATTTTACATTTTATTTGCTTTATTCTATTTCACTTCTTTGGTATTACTTCATAACATTTTAAATTGATTTCATGATCCATATGATCCTAAAACTTGAAAAACACTGGTAAGAATGTTTCCTTATGAGAACTCATAAGGGTTTAACTCTTCTGATTTAACAATTAATATGATATGGTACTGAGCCTTAAATTAGGTCAAAATAAAAAGATAAATGAAAAAGATATGATATGATAGAGATTGGTTAATTAATATAAGGACCTTTGAAATCTTCTCAGTTAAGAATATTTTATTTGATAAATGTTCACTATTATTACTAGCATCTTCCTTCCTATCACCCAGAATAGAAGGCTCACATTCATCTGCATATCCACCTCTCGTATGGAATAAGTCATTGAGCTCTGTGGAGTCTATCCTCACAATGTGTTTCATACCTTTGTTCTCCTTTTTATTTTTTTAAATTGAGATACAATTACATGTAACATTGTATTAGTTTTAGGTTTACAACATAATGATTTGATATATGTATATTTTACAAAATGATCAAAGTTCTTGCTTTCTTTCATTGGAGGACTGCAATACGGAAAAACTTTAGACTTTGTTAGAAAAATAAGGGAGTGTGAATGCTAAAATTTTAAGTACAATTACTAAAAGACTATAAACTTAATAACTTCCAAATTGATGGGGGAATAAGGAAAACTCAGTGTATCAGAAAGAAAAGAGAATAAAAAACACAAGAAAAGGAAGGTTAAATGGAAAATACATAAGAAGTGGTAGAAATAAGTCTAAATATTGCACATTACAATATTATAAGTGGATAAAATTTACATATAAATAAAAGATAGAGACTCTGAAATTGGATTTTAAATATCCAGCTACATGCTATTTAAAGTAATATGTCAAAAACAGAAAGAGGGAGTTCCCTGGTGGTGTTAGTGGCTAGGCTTCGGCGCTCTCAACGCAGCGGCCTGGGTTCGATACCCAGCCAGGGAAGTACCACCTCCCCCACCCAAAAAACAGAAAAACATCCAAGTGTTGAAAATTAAGGGATGGGAAAGTTCTAACAGGTAAATACTTGCAAAAGAAAGCTGACATAAGTAGAATTTAAGTAGATAAATATTTGATGGTAAAAAATAACAAAGTTCACTAACACTACAAAGTCTCTTCTCACCCCCTCCCAGGAATTTGAAAACAATGGAAATTTTAAAAAATATATTTATATTGTTTTTACAGTCAACCTTCATATCTACCCCTAGCAAGCCCTTTTTTATTGGGTAGAAATTGACTTTCATTCTTAGAGTGAAAATACATATTTCTCATCTTATACTTTTAAAATAAGGTGTAGCTTTTCTTACACTGGAATGTAAAAGGGTGCATAAATATAGTTAAAGTGAAGAGTAATCAGAGAATCGGATAACATAACATGATCAGATTCACACTTTAATGCTATCCTTTTGGTTGCTGCTAAAGGATAGATTACACAGGGCAACTGTCAAGTGAAAAAATGCAGACTACAAATATGTGTGTGTGTGTGTGTGTGTGTGTGTGTGTGTATAAATGATTGTCTGCCTTAAGCTCTAAAATGATACTGGCATGGCACCAAGCAACTATACTAAAATTAGCAACCGTTATCTTAGAGTGGTAGAATTATTGGCAATATTTATTTTTTTATACTTTTCTGGATTTTATAAATGATTACAATACAGTATTTTTATTATGAAGAAAATGTTACTTTAGAAAAGTAGATATTATATAAATTTTCTTTAAATATAAATAGAGAGCATATTTGAATATTCTAAGATCCAAAAACATTAACTTAAATTTTCATTCATGGAAATTCACCAGTATTTCAAGTGGAGCAAATATTGATAATGAAGTACAATCTGATTGCTTTAAACTTTTATGATTTGTAACAGAGATTGAAGTTCACTTAAATATTTTGAGGTGTTATTGTCTCCTAGGAACTTGATCAAAATGCCACTGAAAAAGTCCAGGCAATGTTTACAGCTATTGATGAGCTCTTGTATGAGCAGAAGTTGAGTGTACACACTAAGAGTCTACAAGAAGAGTGCCAACAGTGGACATGTAGTTTTCCTCACCTCAGGTACTGATGCCCTAGAGTTAATTTGTATTCATGGCTAATACTAAAATTTGAAAAGCTGATTTCTAAAACAGCTTGTATTCTAAATCATTATGGGCATGTTTTTTATTAATGTAAATAAATAAATAAAGCCATGTGGTGTAAAGCCTCAATTGTGAAAAAAACCAAGTTCATGGAAGTTTCTTGAAGTTTTGGTAACAACCAATATGTCATCTTGGTCCAGTAAAATAATTTCTATACCAGTAGCTGAGATCTATGTATTATGACTGTCCAAAGAGTCCTTTTGAATAAGAGAGTCAGAAAATATATTTGTTTACACTCTTATTTACAGGTAAATCTTATGTATAGTTGAAAGCAGATATAATCTGCTAGGAATCTTATCTTGCATTTACCACACATACTTAAAATTTATAAAGCTTCATGTTCTTAAGAATATAATTCATGGTTTTCACTAATTTGGCCTGGCTTCCACCCATTTGGCAGATTTCATGAAGATTATTATAGAGGATGAGGGCAAATGTTTGCTCAGTGTCCTTGGATTTTTTAGGAGGGGAGGGTAGGCTATAGCTTTCTCCTTTCCATGTCTATTCTTTGGAAGAGCCATATACCTGTGATAAGACTCTGTATTTCTATTCACATTTTCTTTTAAGAATTTTTTTTTTTCTTAAACAACAGAAATTTATTTCTCACAGTCTGAGTTCAGAATGCCAGCACAGTCAGCTGTGCTGGTGAGAGATCTCTTCCGGGCTTGCTGATGGCCACCTTCTCATTGCGCCCTCACATAATAGTGAACTCTTGTGTTAAGACTCATTCTTAATCAATATCAGACTAAGTCTGTATAATACTTCTATGTAGAGCCATCAAATTTGTTCCAAAAATATCTATGTTTTGCATGTATGCCAGGTGAAGGTGCTTAATTGTCTTTTTATGTTCATTTTGAAGGATTCTGGGTAAGCAGATAATCACTCCAAGTGAAGGTTATGAATTGTATCCTAGATTCCCTTCTACTATTTTAGCTTCACATGAAGCAACGCTGTCTCAAGAAAGAGATTCTACTATGTAAGTATTCTAATATGTAAGTATTTATGTATCCGAATGCCCATTATATTCTATCAGTTATATGAGGGATTAAAATACCTTCTAGTTATTGATATTTAATAAGGAATAGCAAATTCATAAGACTGGCCATAGTCTTTATGCACATTATATTTTGTTATAAAATTTTTTTGTTCAAAAGTAAGACATGCCCTTGGGTTTAGGATATTTTTGATACACACACACACACACACACACACACGCACAGGAACTTCCCTCTTGGAATAAATGTGTAGCTAGATTGGTTTAAAGAAATTTAATGGTCTAAGAAACAGACCTTAAAATTTTTTTCAAAAAAAAATTTAAAAAGTGATTTTGCTTAAACATGTAATATTAATTACATCTTAATCTCTTTACAGAAGTTATGCTGCTATTAGTTTTTTAGCTTAAAGGGGTAATTAATGTATTAGTTAAAAGTAACTAATTCTTTTGAACTCAAATTCTTTAAATATTAGCAATAAAATATACACAGAGTTATTTCAAAACCAATGTTTACCCTTAAATTTATTATAAAATATCATAATTATTTTTTTACTTATTGCTATACTTTTTCCTAAGATTGTAGTTTTACTTATTTGATACCATCTAAGAGTTGTAGTAATACTTACTTTTGATATCTTTTTTTCTTGTAGTAATTGTATCAGACCATAAAGTAAAATATTACTGTTCTAGGCCCGTTAAGGTTATAGGATCTGGGTTATCAACTAGCTGATTTTTGGTCAGAAATGGGATTTGTTTGCTTCTCTGAAACTGATGTAAACTCAAGCTCTGGTCACTAGGCTAAGCTTTCTTTTTAAATTTAAACCTCATTGGAGTTCCCTGGTGGTGTAGTGGCTTAAGGCTTTGGCGCTGGCGCTGTCAGCGCTGCGGCCTGGGTTCGATTCCCAGCCAGGGAGCTACCCACTTACCAAAAAAAAAAAAAAAAAAAAAGCAAAAAAAATAAAAAATAAAAAATAAACTCATGTATTATATCAATAGCCTTTGTAAGTTTATGCCTTTTACATAAAGTTCAGATTTTTACAAACTAATGATGTATTCTTTAATTCTCACTGACCAAAGTTACATAATTCATGTGCTGTCATTAAGATATATTTCTCTGATGTGTTAGTATAAGCTATAGCTTACTATTATATAACTATAAATAGTAGTTCCATTTAGAGATTTCATCTCCAAGGAAATGAAAAATCAAGTCTGAACAGTTAGTTCCTTAAGGAAATCATCATTCTGCAATATACTACAGACCTCCTTTCTTACCGTTCTACCTGCTACTACCACTGCTGATTGACCCTTCTTATTTTTAGTTCTGCTTTTCTGGGCTATTTGGCTTACAGTTTTCAGTAATTACTTTACTTTACTATAGTACAGATAAAACAAATACCTACCTATTCTTTACCCTGATATATACTCGTACTTAGATGAAACAAATTACCCAGCTATATTATAGCACACCACTACTTATGGAAAACAATAACAAATTAAACATAATCCATGGTATTTACTTTCTTTTACTATTACTTTGTCCATACTTGATATTTTCTCTCTTGAATACCATTATGAACTCATAGCGTTTCAAAATATTTACACGTTTTAATTAACCACAATTATTATTGATGCTTCAATTGTTACAATTTGGCCGTGCAAGCTAGTTCCTTTATCTTGACTATATTCTTGCTTTCTGGTTATATAATAGTAAGATGTTCCAGGCCCGTCCTAATTTTGTCTTCCTTTAAGACATGGAATCAGCTGAAATTCAAGGTGACCTAATTCCTTTGAGAGGATAATAGTATTTGAGATAAAAATTTGCATAGAGACGGTATGTAAGTTGATAGTGCTGATGCTATTTTGTCACTTTTTGTAGTAGGTAGTGTGGGAAAATGTGTCATGAATTCATTTTTATTCTTTTCGGTTTAACAAATCAGGTTACCATAAAATACGAAGCTTATCAAATATTGAGACTTTCTACAAAAATAAATTTCAAACTATCCATTCTTGCCCCTCCATCTTACATCATATTTTCTTCTTAAAATTCAAAGTTGATTCTTTCTGTCTCCCACTTTAAAATATTCAGTAGCTTTCCACTGAATTTAAGATAAATATCTAAAATTATACCATAAGCTGGCCCCAGGCTACATTTCTAAATTTTCTCTCTTTCATTCACTAATCCTCCTACACTGGCTTTCTTTCAGATCTCAAATGTACTAACCAAAATATTTGATCCAGTTTGTATTCTTCAGGAGTTCTTGGGCTAGAAGCACGTGGTACAATAGACAACACAAAAATACAGTATCTTATTCTTTTTATCTCCAACACCTAGCACAGTGTCTAGAATATGGTTAGCATTCAACTCTTCTTCTTCTTTTTCTTTACTAAATTAAAACATCATATTTATGTGATAAGAAATTACATGAAAATGAATGTATCAATTATTTTGGTTTTGAAACAATGTTATCAATCAAGACAAATATTAGTGTCTAAGTCAAAATGGAATTTCATGAACTTAAAATAATAGACGGTGGCAACATAAGAAGAAAATACAGTCTAAAAAAGGATCCTGAAAAGATATTTCTATTAATACTTGAAAAAAACTATGCATTCTACTGCTTCAAGTGAACTTAAAGGGCTTCTCTACACCTACTTTAAATATACCTCAACAAAAATTAACTATAACATCTGTAAGTATTACTATAATATTTAATAAGTTGCTAAAGTTATGTATATATAACTATATACAGAATTATAACCCTTAATCATTAAAAGAATAGACAGCCCAGAAATAAACCAGTGCACATATATGGCTAAATGATTTCAACAAGAGTGCCAAGACTACACAATGGGGAAAGTATAGTCTCTTCAACAAATGGTACTGGGGTAACTGGACATCCACATGCAAAAGAATGAAGTTGGACCCTTACCTTGCACCATGTATAGAAATTATTATTATTATTATTATTTTTTGCTTTTTGGTATGTGGGTAGCTCCCTGACTGGGAATCGAACCCAGGCCGCAGCGCTCACAGCGCCAACCCCGAAGCCTTAAGCCACTACACCATCAGGGAACTCCTAGAAATTAACTGAAAATGGATCAAAGACCTAAATATAGGACCTAAAACTATAAAACTCCTAGAATAAAACAGTGGGAAAGCTTCAAGGCTTTGTATTTGAAAGGTTAATTGGATATGACACCAAAAGTATAGGCAACAAAAGCAAAAATAGACAAATGGGACTATGTCAAACTTCAAAATTTCTGTGCAGCAAAAGAAATGATCAAGAACGAAAAGGAAACCTGTGAAATAGGGGAGAATATTCGGAAATCACATGTCTGATAAGGGGATAATATCCAGAATATATAAGGAACTTTTACAACTCAACAATAAAAAAACAAATAACCCAATTAAAAAATGGACAAAGGACGAGAATAGACAATTCTCCAGAAACACAAATGGCCAACAAACATATAAAAGATATTGAAATATCCAGTCATAAGAGAAATTAAAATCAAAACCAAGATGAGATGTCACCTCACACCCATCAGGATGGCCACTATCAAAAGAACAGAAAATAAGTGTTGGAAAATGCAGAGAAATTGGACCTCTTGTGCACTATTGTTGAATGAATGGAAAATGGTGCAGCCATAATGGAAAACAGGATGGAAGTTCCTTAAAAAATTAAAAATAGATTTACCATTATAATCCAGCAATCCCACTCCTGGATACACACACACACACACACACACACACACACATATATATGTGTATATATATACACACACATACATATATATATATACACACATACATATACATATATTATATTATATTATATTATATTATATTATATTATATAAAACTTTGAAAGCAGGATCTCAAAGAGATGTTGGCACACTCAAGAGGTGGAAGCAACCCAAATGTCCACCAACAGATGAATGGGTAAAGAAAATTTGGTATATACAGTAGACTCCATTAACCAGAACTCAAGCAACTGACAAACAGTCAAGCCACCTATTTGTTTCAGAGTTTGCCAGTTGCTTGAGTTCCAGTTAACGGAGAGTCTACTTACATTTATCCAGCACCTACCAATCCCCATGGGTGCTGGTGAACTAAGAGTCTGCTGTACATACAATATATGATTATGCAACCTTAAAAAAGGATACACTGTCACATGCTACAATGATATGGATGAATCTCAAAGAAATGATGCTAAGCAAAATTAGCCAGTCACAAAAGAACAAATGCAATGTGATTTCACTCATACTAAGTGCAGTAGTCCTCCCTTATCTGCAGGGGATACATTCCAAGACCTCTAGTGGATGCCTGAAACCACCCAGAGTGCCAAACTGTATATATGAGAGCTATCCAGAAAGTATCCAGCCATGTAATATGAACAATAGAGGCATTTATGGCTGGATTTTTCCCGGACAACACTTGTTTACTGTTTTTTTCCTACATATATGTAGTTATGATAAAGTTTAATTTATAAATAGGCATAGTAAGAGATTAACAATAACTAAAATAAAACAAAAACAATGTACTATAATAAAAGTTACGTGAACTTGACTTCTCAAAAGTATCTTATTGTACTATAATCACCCTTCTTCTTGTGACAATGTGAGATAAAATGCCTACATAATGAGATGAAGTGAGTGAATGACACAGGCATTGTAATATAGTGTTAGGCTACCACGGACTTTCTGATGATGCATAAACACTTTTACAGTTTCTCTCTGGCATATTCGAATTGCCAGCATCACTACTTTCGGTCTGCGGGACCATTAAATAAAGCAAGGATTACTCGAACACAAGCACTACAATGCCAAAACAGTTGATCTGGTAACTGAGATGGCTACTAATTGACTAATGTGGGTAGCATATATAGCATGAGTAAACTACACCAAAAGTATGATTCCAGTCCCGGAATGGATGGAGCAGGACAGCACAGGAGGGTGAGAGATATCATCATGTTACTCAGAACGGTGTCCAATTTAAAAGTTATAAATTGTTTCTTTTTGGAATTTTCCATTTAATATTGTCAGATAATGGTTGACCTGGGCAACTGAAACTGCAGAAAGTGAAACCCTGGATAAGAGGGAACTACTATATCTAAAGTACTCAAGATCTTAGGAACAAAAGTGTGGTGGTTGCCAAAAGGGGGTGAAGGGAAGAGGTAGGGGTAATAAATCTGTTGCACAATATTGTGAATATAGTTACCACTGAACTGTACAGTTTAAAATGGTTAAGATGGTAAATTTAATGTCATATTTTTTACCACAATTAAAAAAAAACACTGAAGCAATAACGGTATGGCTACTATTTGTCCTAAGCACACCTCCTTTATGTCACTCATTGTAAGTTACAGCTGCTTTTCCTTTCATTTTCTTTTATTTTTTTTAACTACTGTCCTAAATACAAGGGCCATCAAGCGAATTACAAATCAGATATCTTTCATACATAAAGAGCTCTCTGAAGCTCTCCAAATCCATGGAAATATTCTTTCAGTTTTTCTGCAAGGGCCATTCACAATCACATGTCCTTGCTATTGTATAGTACTACATAGATTTTTCCTCTTTTGGCATCATGAGCTCACATCTTCATGTAAATGTCCTCTATTCTAGACATTGATATGGGTCCACCGAAATGCATCTTCTTTTTTTTTTTCTTTTTTTTCTGTAGTATGTGGGTAGTTCCCTGCCTGGGAATCGAACCCAGGCCGCAGCGCTGACAGCGCCAGCGCCGAAGCCTTAAGCCACTACACCACCAGGGAACTCCTGCTGAAATGCAGTTGAGAGTGGTTAGTTGTACTTTTCAGCTCATAGTCAGGAAGGAGAACTCTTGACCACCTCTTCTTCCCATCCATCATGGAGGTCCTTGCAGTGTTCAAGTCCATGAAGGCTGCAAAACTCTACGCCCTAAGGCCTGCAACTGGATGTGCTGGCTCCAAATTAAATTCTTTGTTTAAATGGGAAACCTAGCAAAGTCATTTTATCTTCCATGTATGTGGAAGAAGAATAAAGTGCCAATGATTTTCTTCCTCTCACAAGAAAACAGATCTCAACTTAAGTGTTACTACCAGGGCAATACATTATTAGGTAAGACCACTGTAATTCTCTTAGAAAACAAGAGTTACAAATATTTTAGAAGTTAAAGGTTATTTTTCAGACATGGTAATTTCTGAAGTCTGATAACTTAAGGTTCCTTTGTTAGAAATAACATTTGCAAAGACAGTTTTCTGATGTAGAATTCTATGTGTTTTTTTGCTGCAGCATTAGAGAAAATGGAACATTTCCCTTCTCATCTAACTGAATTTCTTTTTACCTGGAGAAAGTCTATATATATTTCCAAAATGTTTTCCAGTAAACTTTTCCACCTAACTTTGCTGAAAAGTGCCACAGGTTTATTCTTTCTTCCCCATTAAAAAAATAACACTTAAGGTACAAAAAACGTGTAAAAAATAACACAAACCATACATTGGTTATACTTGATATTTAGTTAAACTAAGAGCCAATTTTAAAAAATGGATTGCCCACACTTGACTGACTTTGTCCAAAGTAAACCTGCTGACATGAGTTGTCACATATTCACTGAAAACCTGGATTGGAAGAAAAATTTAAATACAAATAAGATCTGTGCCCTTAAGGAGCATGCATTTTGAACAATGCTGGAGTTACTGATAAAAGCATATAACCTCCTCAGGTGCCTTTAGAGATGTAATTATGAATGTAAATATTCTTAGATTTTTTTAAAATTTTATTTTATAGCCATAGCTTTTTTATCTGAAAAGATTGCAAGCAGCATTCGATACTGCCTAACACACCTAAATAGAGCAGGTCCACGGCTAGTTTTTTTCCTGTTCTGAGAACTAATAGCCATTAAAACTTACCGAGTGTTCTGGGAAGGGGGCTCCAGGACAAGGGACTCTGAGCTGAAATTCTTGTGACTGAGTTGCTATGAGAATTGTTTATGTTGTATATAATTAATATTTGCTTTTTTTCTCTCCCAGATTTGGTATTAGGGGAAAGAAGTTAGATTTTTCAAATTCTTATGTTTATAAAGCATCTACCATTGCCAAATCCCATAGCTTGTGTTCTATGGAAAAAGAAGAGGAAGACTGTGTAATCTTCTCTGAAGGAATAATAGAGGAGTACCTAGCATTTGACCACACAGATATGTGAGCATTATGCCTTTTAAGCTTTTTACTCCTCTATTTTAGGTATTAATATCAATTTTTAAAAGTATAATACCAATATTACCTATAATTAGATTTATGTCACTTTCTGTTACTGTTTTTTCTATTACTTCTTAGGCATCCAGAGTTTATATGCTTAGTTGATATAAATTGCTATTGCTTCCACATACCAGCCTTCCTGTGTATTTTCTCTCTGCACTTGTCATTTGCCTTTCCCTGAGATTAAACATTTTCAAATGAGTTGTTTTCTCCATATAATTTAATTTTACCCTTTGTAAATTATCACCAGTAACTCATGGAAACACTGAAACTTTTTATATGAGCAGTTAAAGAAATGTGAACTTTATGTACATAATACTGTTTGGAAAAGGCATATACGATTTATATAAAAACCTTATATTCCACACAGACTTTATAATTAATAATGCTTATTTATATCTATTCTTACTGTATTCTGAAAATAGTTGTGACATAGATATTATTTACCCCCTTTATAGGATAGGTGAGAATCAAAGTAGTTAAATGATTTGTCTGAGATAAAGCTAAAACTAAAACCTTACCTGATTGCAGATCTAGTCTCTCTTCACTATTGCATCCTACCTTTCTGAAACATTAACCTCTTAAACTATTTCTTTAAGCCTTAGAAGTTCCAGAATTGATAGTCACAGTAGCACATCTGGAAGTGAGTGAGAATTTCATATTAAGCTATAAGGGTGTGGTTAGGTCTAGTTATTATAGTATTGTATCATATAATCCTGGACTTCTCTTCTTCCCATCTATTTCCTACAGGTTCCTATTTAGTTCTTGAGGCCTCTGCTGCCCTAGGGGTAACTGTCACTGTAGAGGCTGAGTGGTATTTCTCCCTACCCTAAGCCAGTTCCAGAATTTGCTTTTTCTTAGTTTGTAATACATCTATCAGCTGGGTTTTACCCCCAGAATTCTGGGGCTATTGGCACTTCCTGCCAGAGAAGAGATAGACTTAGCTAGCTGGGAGTTTCTGGGTTATAGATACACAGTCTCCAGAAGACCCTCAGAGTAAATAAAGTCCTGTGCTATTGGGCTCCCCTCCTTTGCCTTTCCAGCCAATTACCAAGTGTTTATTTGGATTAGTAAAAGTATTCAAATAATCTATGTGGACTGTTCCCTAAGAATCAATGCCTTAAATAATTATGTGGCATAATAACAGTTTCATACATATCTTGAAACATGTCACATTAATATTAATTTAAGTGTTATCCAGTTACAACAAAAAGATTATTTTTGTATGCTTAATTGTTGTTCAACTGACAATACTTATCTGAGTAAGGTAAAAAATTACAGTGTTTCTGTCTTTCCTTTACTTGTTCTGTTTTGTGGCAGACTAGTAGGGTTGGGTGGGGATAAAAATGGAAATGCAGTCTCCTCTGCTGAGAATTCCCTTAGTTCACAAGGCGTCTTAATACATGTACTACCTGTATTGGGGGGCGTGGGGGGTGTGGGAGCGGAACAAGGCTCAAATCACACTCCTAAGAAGCACAAAGGACAGTGGTGAACATTCATTGAATAACCATGAAGTCTTTCCATTTTGTTTCTGTTACAGGGAAGAGGGGTTTCATGGAAAGAAATCAGAAGCAGCTACAGAGAAACAGAAATTGGGGTACCCTCCCATTGCTCCATTCTACTGCATGAAAGAGGACGTCCTTGCTTATGTGTTTGATGATGTGTGGCACGAGGTCCTGAGCTGTACGGAGCAGTTGACACGCAGTCACTGGGAGGGATTTGCTTCTGGTAAGGATCTTGGTGAGAACAATATAAAAGATACTGTGTGGGCTTGCCAAGCCCTCGCTGTCTATTAGATTATGTGCTTCACTAGTTCAAAGACTCGTATTTGTATTTCCCGCAGGAACTAAGAGAAATTTAGAAAATATGTGAGAATGAGTGGACGTGTAATAATACCTGGTCTATGCTGACTAAACAGAGATTGTACTTCCTCTTTGAACATAATTATTCGTGAGAAAAAAAACCTGTGCAAGTGAAAAATACATTTTTAAACTACTTTATTGATGAATAACTTATATATAATAAACCATACATATTAAAGCATACAATTTGGTAAGTTCACCTATGTATGAAACAGCCAGTGTAGTGAACATATTGATCACCCCCAAAATGGCTTTTGTAATCCCTCCCTCTTGCCTGGCCCACCATCTGCAAGTGACAATTAATCTGCTTTCTTCACTATAGGTTAGTTTTTAATTTGCAGAATTTCATATAAATGGAATCCTATGATATTTATTCTTCTTTTATCAGCTTCTTTCACTCAGCATGATCACTTTGAGAGTCATCCATGGCCTTGTATGTCAACAATTTATCCTTTTCATTGGTGACTAGTATTCCATTGTTCCATAGTTGGTTTTGTTTTGCTTTTTTGTTTTTAGATGAAATTGCTAGGTGTCTTTTCTTATTTTTTAGACTTTTTATTTTTCAAGTACATTTTACATACAATATTTTATTGGTTTTAGGTGTACAGCACAGTGATGAGTCATTTACATAACTCACTAAATCCTCATTCCGATACATCTGGTTCCCCTCTGACACCATACGTAGTTATTACAGTGTTGTTGCCTATAGGCCCTATACTGCACTTTACATCCCTGTGACTATTCTGTGAGTATGAATTTGTACTTCTTGGTTTCTTCCCCTTAACCCATACCTCCAGCTCTCCTCCTATCACCCTGACAAATCTAGTACCCATCTAACACCACACAAAGTTACTGCAACCTTATTGACTATATTCCCATGTTATACTTTGTATCCCCATGATTATTGCCTTGTAACAAACTAAACTAAACTAAACTTCTCCATGCCTTTCCCTTAGTTTACCCACTCTCCCATCCCTCCTCCCATCTTAAAGAAGTCCCTCTAACATTCTTTGTAGTACTGGTTTGGTGGTGATGTATTTCTTTAACTTTTCCTTATCTGAGAAGCTCTTTATCTGTCCTTCAATTTTGAATGCTAGCCTTGCTGGATACATTATTCTTGGTTATAGATCTTTGGTGTTCATCACATTGAATATTTTCTGCCATTCCCTGTGGCCTGCAAAGTTTCTGATGTGAAATCAGCTGAAGAGTCGAATGAGTGTCCCCTTATAAGTTACTATTTGAATTTCTCTTGCTGCTTTTAGAATTTTCTCTTTTTCTTTAACTATTGCCATTTTAATTGTGATGTGTCTAGGTGTGTTCCTATTTGGGTTCATCTTTTTTGGGACCCTGTGTGTCCTGGATTTGTATGTCTTTTCCTTCGTCAGGTTAGGAAAATTTTCAATTATTATTTCTTCAAGTAATTTCTCAATACCTTGCTTTTCCTCTTCATGTTCTGATAGTCCAATGATGTGAATGCTGTTACACTTAATGTTGTCCCAGAAGAATCTCAAACCATTCTCTATTTTTTGGATTCTTTTTTCTATTTGTTGTTCTGATTGGATGTTTTGTGCTGGCTTTTCTTCCAAATCATTGCTTTGCATTTCTGCTTCATCTAGTCTAGTGACTCCTGTTATTACATTCTTCATTTCAGTTCATGTAATCTTTATCTCTGCCTTGTCTTTTATAATGGTTTGTATGTCTTCCTTTATGCTTGCTATCTCTCTGTTGAAATTATCCTTAAGTTCCCTGAGCATTTTTATAATCATTGTTTTGAGCTCTATTTATGATGAGTCATTTGTCCCCATCTCTTCTACTGTGATACTCTGTTGTTCAAATTTATTTTGAGCTCCCTTTCTCTGGTTTCTCATTCTGGCAGCCTCTCTGTGTGTACTCTGCTCCTTAACCTGACACTCGCTGCTGCAGTTTCTTTGGTGTTTGCTGCTGATACTGGGTGGGCAGAGGTCTGCAAGGGAGAGGTGGCCAGGATTCGCACCTTTGTTTGCTTCCTGAGATTGTGGCCGAGCTGGTAATACGGGCAGTCATACCTTTCTGTTCTCTGTTTGCACTGAAGACTCTCCCCTGAGCCTGGAGGTCAGTTCTGTATGCTGGTCTCTCAGGCTGTGCTGGTTGTGGGCAGAGAAACCCACATGCAACTCCCTTCCTCCTTCCTGGGTTAGGTCGTGCTGCAGCTCCTCACCACCCACCTCGCTCCTCCTCCTCTTGGAACTGGAGTGAGTAGGGCCACTGAGTCTCGCAGACCCAGTCTGCACCTCCTGGGGGCCAAAGGTAGGTCTGGTTGCGGTGTCTCACACCCCAGACTCTGGGCCTCCTTTTCCTGTCCCACTGACCGAGTAAGGGCTGGAGCGCTCCCCTGCCTTTATTCTCCCCCCGCCCCCAGCGGTAGAGTTCTAAGCCGGACCCATGGGGCAGCCCGCATCTTTGCACTTTGCATTTCTTCTCTTCCATTTGCCCCACTGCACACTGGTAGGTACTTTGATGCGATGAGCGGGTCTCTTAGTTGTGCTTGTGTGTTGCATAGGAAGTCCTTACTTGAGTTATAAGTGTTTTATTCGTTGCAATCTCTGGGGGAGTTTTTCAGGGGTCTCTCTCATTTTGTTGCTCCTCCCTGTTCTGTAATTTGTTTATTCATTTCTCTGTTAATGCACATTTGAGTTGTTTTCAGTTCTGGACTATTACATGTAAAGATCTTATGAACAGTGTACAAGAATATTTTTGGACACATATTTCCCTTTCTCTTGGAATAGAATGGTTGCATTATATGATTAAATGTATATTTAACTTTTAAAGAATTGTTGTATTGGTCTTCTATGTTGCACAAAAAAAATTATCACAGGGGGCTCCCTGGTGGTGTAGTGGCTAAGGCTTCAATGCTGTCAACGCTGCAGCCTGGGTTCAATTCCCAGCCAGGGAGATAACCCCCTCCCAAAAAAATTTCACAAACACAGTAACTTCAAACAACACACTGCTTATTATCTCACAGTTTTGTGGGTCAGAAGCCCAGGACTTAGCTAGTCCTCTACTTAGAATTTCAAAAGGCTGCAATCGAGGTGTTGGCCAGGGCTGGGGTCTCATGGACTCAACTAGGAAAGAATCCACTTTCCCTTTTGTGTATTCTTGGAAGCATCCAGTTTCTTACAGCTATGGTAGTCATGGCAGCTTTCTTCTTCAAAACCAGCAAGACAGATCGAGAACTAGTCTGCTAGCAAGACAGAAGCTTATATAACATAACATAATCATGGGAGTGACATCCCATCACTTTTACCATTCCCTGTTGGTCTGAAAAAAGTCACAGGTCCTGCCCATAAAGGAAGGAGATTACACAAAAAATGTGAACACCAAGAGATAAGAATAAGAGGGAGGCAACTTTAGAGTTTGTCCACTATAGTCCTCCCACTGGCCCCATTGATTCATGTGCTCCCACATGCAAAATACATTCAACTCCCTTCCAAGGTTTCCAAGAGACTCATCCTATTATAGCCATCAGCTTAGAAGTCCAAAATCTTATCTAAATCAGGTCCTTGTATGAATGAAGTTCTTGGATATAATACATTAAGTAAAGTTACTGTGCATACTTCCTTTCCACCTAGACCTGTGAAACTAAAGGTTGTATACACAGGTATATAAACATCTAACTGTATAATCCAGCCATTTCATTCTTAGAGACAAGTTACCTGACCCCACACCCAACAGATAATAGTGGGCCAGGGGAAAGGATAACAGTTATAGATATTCCAGTTAAAAAGGGAGAGGTGCAAGAACAACTGGATGGCCACATAGAATAGAATGAAGTTGGACCCTCACTTTGACACTGTATACAGAATATCAACTTAAAATGGAAAAAAGACACACATTTAAGAACTAAAACTATAAAACTCTTAAAAGAAAACAGGGGAGTAAATCTTCATGAGCTTGGCTTGAGCTTGTGCCTTGATAAAATTTTTCTCATGTTACTTCTGCTTGGAGTTTTTTGAGCTATTTGAATTATTGTTTTGTTTGGCAGTGGATTCTTAGATATTACAAGTCCACAAACAAAAGAAAAAATTAGATAAATTGGACTTTGTCAAAATAACAAACTTTGTGTATCAAAAGACATTATCAAGAAAGTGAAAAAGAAACCACCTACAGAATAAGAGCAAATATGAGCAAATCATACACCGCATAAGAATCCAGTATCCACAATAAAGAACTCCAACTCAACAACAAAAGTACAAACAACCCAATTTAAAAAATGGGCAAATAACTTGAATAGACATTTCTCCAAAGAAGATATACTAATAACCAACAAGTATATGAAAAAATTTTCAACATCATTATTCACTAAGGAAATGCAAATCAAAACCAAAACCACAAGGAGATACCACTTCATATCTGCTAAGATGGATACATATATGTATGTATGCGTGTGTGTGTGTGTGTATTTAAAGAACAATAACAAGTGTTGGTGAGGATGTAGAGATACTGGACACTTCATACATTGCTAGTGAGAATATAAAGTGGTACAGCCATTGCTGCACTGGAAACAGTTTGGCAGTTCCCCAAAAGGGAAATTGTAAAATTTATATAAATACAAAATTACCATAGGACCCAGCAATTCCACTCAGAGGTATATAACCAAAAGAACTGATAACACATCTACAAAAAAGCTTACGCATAAATGTTCATAATTACATCATTAATAATAAAAAAGTGAAACCAACTGAAATGTCTACCAACTGTTGGATAAAGAAAATATGGTATATCCGTGTGTTATGAACTGAATTGTGTCCCCCTTAAAATTCAGATATTGAAGCCCTTAATCGCCAATGTAAATGTGTTTGGAGATTGGGCCTTTCAGGGGTAATTAAAGTTAAATGAGATCATAAGGGTGCAGCCTTAATTCTGTAGGGTTGGCATCCTTAGAAGAGAGATAACAGAGCTCTCTCTTCCTTCGCACACAAGGACACAGCAAAAAGGCAGCTGCCTACAAGTCAGGAAGAGAGGTCTCACCACAAAACCAATACTGATAGGTCCTTGATCTTGGACTTCTAGCTACATAACTGTGAGAAAATGGATTTCTGTTTTTTAAGCTTCCAATCTGTGGTATTTCGTTATAGCAGCCTGAGTAACTAATTGACCATGCAATGGAATATTATTCATCCATTAAAAAAGGAATCAAGTAATGATGCATGCTACAACATGGATGAACCTTGAAAATATTATGCTAAGTGAAAGCAGTTAGGCACAAAGGGCCATATATTATATGGTTGTATGATTCTGTTAAGATAAAATGTCCAGAACAGGCAGGTCCATAGAGACAGAAGTAGTTTAATGGTTGCCAGGAGATGAAGGAAGAGGGGTATTGGGAAATACGGGATTTCTTTTTGGAGTGATTAAAATTTTCTGAATTAAACAGTTGTGGTGGTTGCACAACATTGTAAATATAATTTTTGAAAACTACTTAATTGTATACTGTAAAATAGTTAATAATGGTGAATTTTATTATGTGAATTTTATCCCATTAAAATATTTTTTAAAATTCTTCCATCTTGAAGGATGTCCTCTAACATTTCTTGTATGTGGGTCTATTGGGAATGAATTCTGTCTTTTCTAGATATGAAAGTTTTTCAGTTCCCTGGTGGTGTAGTGGCTAAGGCTTCGGCGCTGTCAACGCTGCGGCCTGGGTTCGATTCCCAGTCAGGGAACTACCCACATAAAAAAATAAAATAAAAATTTTTTTCATTTTACTTTTTAAAGATAATTTTGTAGGGTATGGAATTTTAGGTGAAGTTTTTCTCTCACTATTTTAAAGATGTTTTCCACTGTCTTCTTACATTTTCTGACAAGAAATCTGATGTCATCCTTTCCTTTGTTCCTGTGTACATGTCATTTTTTGTGACTTAAGATTTTTCTCTTTATCACTGTTTTTGAGCAATCTGGTTATGCTATGCCTTGATGTAGTTTTCTTCATGTTACTTCCGCTTGGAGTTTGCTGATTTGGATCTGTGTGATTGTTGTTTTGTTTGGAAAGTTTTTAGCCATATGTCTTCAGATATTTTTTCTGTCCCCCATCATCCCTAAAGACTCCAGTTACTTGTATATTAGTCCATTTGATCACTTGTCCCTCAGATACTTTAATTTTTTTGGATTACTTTCTATTTTATTTTGGGTAGTTTCTATTCAAGTTCATTAATCTTTTTGTCTGCAATTTTGGATCTGTTAAGCTCATCCAATGTATTTATCTACTCAGACATTGTTTTCTATAAAATATAATTTGGGCAACTTTAATATCTCCCATGTCACTAATTTTTTTGAAAATGTGGAATAACTCAAATATCTATGTGAATTCTGGGTTGGTTTCAATGATTAATATTCTCCTCGTTGTGAATTGTGTTTTCCTGCTGGGTAATCTTTGGTTGCTAGCCAATGTGAATTTTATCTTATTGGGGTTCTTTTAATTCATATATATTTTCTAGGTCTTTTTCTGGGATGCAGTTATTTATTGGAAAATATGTTTGATCCTTTCTGGTCTTGTTTTTGTGACTTATTAGTAAATTTTATGTTTCATTCTAGAAAAAGTGCTACATACCTCATTGTTGAATATCACTACGGTCACCTTGGAAGTACTCCCCTTGGGAAGCTACGCACTGAGGCCAGTGCCTAGTCCACCCTTCAAAGAAATTTTGGAACTCTTTTTTCAGGATTTGCCATCAGAGTTCTCAGCATCCCCAAATTCTGACAATTAAGTTCACAAACTTGTTACCATGTGCTTATGTTGGCAGCGCTGTACCTTACCGAGTTGTTTGTACAGTGGTGCCAACCAGAGTCCATGGTGGCAAATTTGCAAACTTGTCAAATTTTGGATATGATGACAGCTCTCATAGCCATTCCAGGAAAAGAGTTCCACAATTGCTTTGAAGGGTGGACTAGGCACTGGCGTTGGTGCATAGCTTCCCAAGGGGAGTACTTTGAAGGTGACTGTAGTGATATTCAGCAATGAGGTATGTAGCACTTTATCTAGGGTGAGTTCGTGAAATTAATTGCCCAACCTCATATACGAGGGCTGTCCGGAAAGTATCCAGTCATGTAATATGAAAAATAGAGGCACCTATGGCCAGTTTAAAAAATCTATGTTATAGAAGAATGTTTACTTAAAAGTTGTTTTTTAACCTTAATTTGCTGATGGGGAAACAAGCTTCGCTGGAGATTTTTGCTGAGAAGAGATAGATAAACCTTCTCTGAATGAAACAGTAATAAACAAAATGATGATGAAAGTGATTTAGAAACAATGATGACCAAGAGTTATTACTTTTACTCAGAAACATGATTCCTCATCTTGAGTTCAATTTTGGAGCCAAAATTGAAGGTGAGAAGTGCTAAAATCCCAGTGTTTTAGAAATGCCAAAATCCAGTATTTTGTGCAGTGATTAATGAAGCTGTGAACATTCTTCAACAGTCCTACTGGAACACATGTGCACGAATTCCTCCAGGGCGTATACCAAGAAGTGGGAGTTGCTGGCTCATGGGAAAATGCATCTTCAGCTTCACTAGATAATACCGAATTGCCCAAAGTGATGGTACCACTAACAGTACACAAGTTTCTGTGCTCACATTCTCATCAATAGTTGCTAATTTTTGTCAGTGTGTTAAATGGTGTTATTATGTGTGTGTAGTTTTATTCCCCATTTAAAAAATTAAAGTATAATTTACATATAGCAAAATTCACCTATTTTAGTGTACAGTTCATATTTCCTAGCTCTTTTCCTCTGGACCAAATTGAGGATCATTTCTTCTATCTTTTTCTAGTTCACTAAGTCTGTCTTCAACAGAATATAATCTACTATTAGCTCTGCTGAGTTAGTAATTTTAATTCTCTTTTATATTGTTTTTACAAATCTCCTTATTCATATTTTCAATTGCTTCATTAGTTTACATTTTGAACCTGATTTAATTCCACTTTCTGAAGTCTTTGCTGACCTGATTATGCTGTTTCTGCTTGTTCTTTTCTCAAGGTGTTTTGTTTCCTTATGGTTCATGTGATTTTTAACAGTGGGTTTTAATCTTGGAATTTTATGTATGAGGATTCTATGAGGCCTGGATTAACAATCTGAAGATTCCCCTAGAGCTACATTGTCCAATACAGTAGTTGCTAGTCTACATGTGGCTATTTAATTAAAATTAAAAATTCTGTTCCTCAAACTAACCAAATTGTAAGTGCTCTAGAGCCAAATGTGGCTAGAGGACACTACATTGAACTATGTATAGGTAGAACACTTGTATCAACTGCAAATATTCTGTTGCACTGCTTTGCTTTAGAGATCTTTGCTTTTCCTTCTGCCAGGTACCAATAGGCATTGCAGGCCTGGGAAACTGCTTTAAATGGAATTCTGCTTGAGGGGTATTTTTGAACTATACATGTGGTATGAAATTGGGCTGCAAAGATAAGTGAAGCCTAGCTTGAGACTCTGAATTCTCAGGGGAGACTGTTGATCTGGGTCTGGAGATATCCATAATAGATTCTATTCCTTTGCTCAGATGATGAGAGTAATGATGAGAGTAATGTTGCAATCATCAAATCAGCTTCAGAAAGCCCCTGTGTGCTGAGTGAACCACAACCTTTGGTCTTACCTCGAGTGCCACAGTCTAAGGTGCTGTCCATCACCTCAAATCCGGTAAGCCCCCCACATAGGAATATGCTGGAGAACCCAGTCTTGCCAGAGGAAGTTTGCTCAGTGTTCTTTACCTTCATTGTATTATTTCACTCATTTTTTTCAGTAACATTACATGTTTGTCACGATAAGCCAGTGACTCCATGTAAACAAATTTAATTTGTTTAAAAAATTAATAGCAAATGCAGGTTCCTAAGTTATTCGGTCAGCTTTTTTTAAAAGGTATGTATAACCTGTGCAATCTAGAATCAACTTTGTGGTCAGCCTAATTCTGTTCAGAGAATAAAGGATATGATGAAGAGGGACCAAATCTCAGATTCTTTATGGCCTTAACCTTCTGTCCTTTGACTCCTCCCTTCTTTTTTCTCTTATCTCTGCTCACCTGATTTTTGTTTTTTCAGTATTTGAATCTGTTGACTTTTTTGCCCTTTGGATGTTTAGTACTCATAACCTAGGTGTAAAAACCAAACCAGAGAGAGGAGAAACAGTCTCATTAAGTCTATGGACAAGCATAAAGATGGCTATTTCTTGCAGAGGATTGATGAGCCTGCTGATGAGCCTACTGATGAGCCTGGTCTCATCCTTGTGTAATGATTTATGTAGTACTAATTCCTACATGATAGTTTTCCAGTTTTACCTGTAACAGTAGTTGGGGGCAAGGGATGTAGTAGGGAGGGAGAAAAAGAAAAAGGACTCTAATTCTTGGGCCATGCTCATCTGGGTTTTACTACTAGATCTAGTATTTGCTTTGTTAGTATACTGGCCAGATATTGTACAGCTGGGTTTATAAAAAGGTTATTTAAAAATAAAACCAGCAAGGCCATATATCTTATCACATTAAAAGATGAACCCAGTGAACTAATGTTCCTTTGACTATAATAAAGAACTTCTACATATTGAACTGGTTTGGTTATGATCTAGGAAACCTAAGTCCTAAACAGTTAGCTTAAATGTTTCTGGTTAACAATAAAAGGAAGAAGTGTTAGTCCAAACATTCTTCAGAGAAAGTAGGAGGAAAATGCATGGCAAAGAAGATGGCCAAAATAATGATCTGAGAGAAAAAAGAAACAGGACTCTGAGGTGGTGATGTCAGTGCAAGTAAAATTAAAACCTGCTAACATTAGATTAAGATTAACTCCTTCTAATAAACAGTATTCAGAATTTAGGTTATCACCGAGATCTGACTACTCCAGAGGTAGTAAAGGAGAAAGGATTACTTTGTGTAGAGTGTAGGACTGTTGATGGTAAAAGTGATTGTTCGAATTTACCCTGATTTTTTCCATTTTCATTCCATATATTTTTTTAGGTTTTCTTTTCTAATGTAAACGACAGTAATAAAGGTCCTCTCTCCCCTATGACAATGGCTAAATGCTTTCACCTAGGTTGATCATGCTTCCCCCACCTGCTGGCATTTAGGAATGGAGAAGAAAGGACTATGACCTTGTCATCTTGACAGTGAACTGGGGCCCCTAGCTGGGCTACTGGCCAAGATATTACAAAAGTTAAGGCATAGGAGAAAAATGCATAGAAGACGTAATTTGGAAGTAAGAACTTTTGGCAAAGTTGGGAAACTTAGAAGGTACCTTCACCAATAACATCATCTTCTTTTAATATGTAGATGAGCCTCTGTGAAGCAGCAAGTGGTCATCAGCCAAATGTGAATGGTCTCTTGGTTCATGGGATGCCTCTACAGCCAAGAAATCTCTCCCTAATGGACAAACTCCTGTAAGAAGAGTAAAATTTTAATAGACTAGAGAATTTAAGTAGATCACTGAGAAATAAAAGGAAAGTCAGTTGATCTACATGCACGTATTGAGTAGCTACCAAGCAATCACAGACATCTGGGGAGTAAAAACATCTAAGGAAAATGGTCTGCACTCTCAAGAAGTTGGTAATGTAACTGGAAAGAGAAGACACACACGGGTAGAAAGAGATCTAACTATACAGGGCATTTTTGTGTCTGGTACCCAAAGTGAGTGGTATGGCCACCCCAAAGGAGACATTTTGGTGCATAGGTATAGGTTTTGAACTTGTCCTTGAAAGATGGTGTTTAGAAAAGCAGAGAAGAGCAGTAAGGCTATTCTAGGTAGGAGAAATGGTGTGGGAAAAGTTTTGGAGACGGGAAAATACAAAGTATTTAGAAGAGAAGGAACTTTTTGCCTATAGTAAAAAAGGAGGAGATAGGTCAGAATTGTAATGCTTCCAACCAAAGATTATTGACAGTCTTTTAGAATTAAAATAGACCATGGTACGATTAGTGGAAAAGAAGAGACTGTAAGACTGTGGAGGGTACTGAGTGCCATGTTTTTGAGATCCATCTATGTTGTTGCATGTTACTTTTTCTTTTATTGCCAACTAGCATTCCATTCTAAGACTATACCACTTGTTTATCCATTCTTTGTTAATGAACACTTAGGCTGTTTCCAGTTGGGGCAGTTATGCATAAAACCACTATAAATATTCTTGCACAGGTCTTGTTTTGTGGACCTATGGTCTCATTTTCTTGGGTCACTATCTAGAAGTGAAACTACCATTTTACACTCCCACCAGCAATATATGTTTCAGTTGGGGAGCACCTATATTTAAATTAGGAATTTGAAAGACATATTTCACAGCAGAACACAGATTGGAATGAAGCAAGAAAAACTGAAGGTAAGGAATCTAATGCAGGAATTCAAGCATGAGCTGCCAAGGTCTGCACTCAAGTTGTAGCAAAGGATGAGAAAGAAATGAAATAATGTTAAGAGATATTACAAAAGAAAACAAATTCTATTAAAATAGAGGAATCACAGTCAACTCTGAGATTTCTAACTGAAGGGAAGCTTGTTTGGAGCAGGGGAAGATAAGTTTGGTGTGTGTTGAGTTTACAATGATGGGCCATCTTGTGGGAAAATTGGAAGAGGTCAGATTTGACAGTGGATCTAAAAGTCACTTGGCTAGAGGTGAATCCAGAATTATGAATGAGTAGTCCAAAGGGCAAAATAAAGATTAGCATAGAGTAGCTAAGGCCTAAACCTTCTGTAATTAGAATGCAGGGCATGTAAAGAAAATGCATAAGTGAATGAGGCAGGAAGACCAGAAAGATCTCACATAATGCTCAAGCCTTAGTAGCCCCATTCTCTGATGGGCACTTTCCCTTCCAAGTCCTCCAAACAGTGAGACATGTTTTGCACTAGAGATCATCAACGTGTCATGTAAGGTTGAGGAACCTGCTGAAAGCCAATGAGCACAGGGTAGGGCTTTATTCGTTTACTTTCTCTCCATTTCATTGTGCAAACACTGCCTGTTAGGTGCCTTAATCCTAGAGCCGGACATTCTCTCATCTGCTTAAAAAACAAAAACAAAACCCTGAATCTGTAGGGCAGAGTTTAAGCTACTGAACTATTTGGACAAGGTATTTTATTTCAGAGTACTTACATCAAACTGTTCTATTTCACAGTTGTTTATGCAAATGAAGATCTACTGTGATCCTACTACCCTAGGCAGCACAAGGCTCTCGGCCCTTGGCCCTTGGCCTGCTCCCAGCTTTCCAAGAAATCCAAAGCCCCACCCCTGCAGGCTCCAACTAGCTCAGCATTTTAATCTCTGCAGTGGGAGCCACATTGTGCAGCAATATTCGCCTTTCAGCTAGGTCTTTCTGGTGACATTCTTTCAGCATAAAAGAATGCCTCAAATATGGTAAGAATCTCAGTCCCTAAGGTAAACTTTTGGGAAGCACTTTAGAGAAGGTACCCTTCAGGTTAGCCTTCACTGGTGACTGAAGAATTGACTGCGATAGCAGGTGAACAAGGGACTTGATTTCCCAATTCATTCTAGTAAAATTATGTGTATGACCGAATGATGTCCTTTTAAGAATATATTCTCATGCCTGAGCTAGATTACATAACTTCTGGCAACTAGGTCACTTATTGAACAGTTTTTACGTTTTGTTTTCTACCTTGAATATATTTTATAGTCTAACTCTAAGGCATTTTACCCTTTTGAGTCCTGTCTCCTAGTACAGAGCCATCTTGATTTTACTGTGGGTTTCTGATTTGGCCACTAGAGATCTTGATGACAAGCTACTTATGAGGCCTGGGTCCAGTACCATCTTTTCAACTCGAAATTGGTCAAATCGAGCCCTGGAGCTTTGTACATCATCTCTGTCATATACAGTGCAGCCCACCAGGAGACGTAACCCCCCACCACGTACCCTTCATCCTATCAGCACCAGCCATTCACGTGCTGGAACGCCAAGACCTGTTGAAGAAATCTTCAGAGGATCCCGACTGTAGGTTTCAAAAGCAGAATTTCTGGGAACCGTGGTGAAACTAATTAAGAATTTTATATAGAGAATGAATTTAAGATTGAAATATATGCCTAGAACTAGTTTAAATCCACTACAAAAAAAAGAAAATGATATAAATTACAATTAAATACACATACTGTTGGCTAGAATACTTCAGTGACGCTAAAGGAGTATCTGTGTATTTTATTAAACATTTTCCTTCGCGGGAATATGCTCAGTGATATTCATCCTCAAATAATAGTTAATTCTCCTTTAATATTTTTCTGTACCACTGGTAATTGCTTATTCCATTAACAATGAAAACTTCATAAACCGCAGAGAGGTAGTTGCTTATATACCAGGAAAAATATCCCTTAGCCCTTCTTAGGAAGTAACACTAAACATGTTCTCTTCCTTTTTCCCCACTCTTCATTCACTAGACACTCTAGGCCTCATTGTGCAAAAAATTACCCAGAAGCCAATTTTTTAAGTAAAATTCTTTTATTAATTGATTTACAAAACATCTTAGGATGACAAACTAGTATGGGCATGTAAAGTACAGCAGAGAATACAGTTAATGTTTGCAAAAACTATGTATAGTACCAGGTGGGTACTAGACTAATTGGGGAATCATGCATAAATTATATATCTAACCACTACACTGTACACCTGAAACTAATATAAAATAGTATTGAATGTTAACTGTAACTGAAAAAAAATGTTTTTTAATCTTAGGATTGTTGAAATTTAAGACTATCAAGGGCATTACACAATAAGGCCATACTGTTTTCAATTCAGCTTCTAAATTAAGCACATGTCACTACTTCTCTCCCAAAATGTTATTTCTTGATTTTGATCTTTCAATTTCTTGTCACTATTTATTGCAACAGACTCAACTAAAACAGATGTTGAAAACAAGCAAAAATCTTTGTTAGGGCACTAGGATTCACCTCGCCTGTTCACTGTTTTATTATGTTGATGTAGCTATATTTATACCAATATAGCTATAGATTCATTCATTTGAGGATGAGTGGTCTTGATGTATAATCCATCTCTCATCCCTTCTGAGTTTTTTTTTTTTGTTTTCAAAGTGGAAAAATAAGTTGCTTTGTTTCTCCTGGGACATAAAAATATCATTCAGTTTCAGTTACTGTCTTCAGTATAAATACCACAAACTGCTCCAAATTCCACAGAAGAAAATGAAAGTTTAGAAAACTTTACCTCAGAATTATTGTTACTAGTAAAAAAGGCCAACCAGAAGACCCATTCCACCAGATATAAAATTACAAATCCACTGCTGGTAGAGAAATGCAACACAACTGGGAAAAATGTTTTACTCTAGTTCTCTGTGACAGAATATCAAGTTCTGCTGTATGTCCAGGAAAAAGTTTCAACAAAAATCATAATACTATGAAAAAACCAGAAACTCTAATTTTCCAAAATCCTTTGAGAGCTCTTTACTTAAAAACTTAGGCAGCTTAAGCTTTCTGTGCTTAATAAATGAAGCAGATGAGACACTGAACTCATCTGCTTCATTTATTTGATTCTAATCAGTTTTCTTGTATTGTTATAACTGTTCTCATGCCTTGATGTTAACTGGTGGGATTTGCAGGCTTACGGCAGCTGACTCACTCTCTTCTCCCTCACCAATGACCCTGAGTCGAAATAATCTGCTGCCACCTATTGGCTCAGCTGAAGTGGAACACTTAAGCACTGTGGGGCCACAGAGGCAAAAGGTATGTATGTCTTTCCTACTGCCTTTCCATATGCTTATAAAACTTTATAGGCAATAACTCTGCAGAATCTATGCTCTGGTTTTAATACATACTGAATTCTATTTCATGACATTAGAGGTGCTTGGCCTGCAGTTACCATACCTGTTGGGGTTGATACAGGACATGCACAGCTCCACTACAAATTGTTTTGTTTCTGTAATTCTGTCTCCTCCACAGAAAAGCCCTGGCAATACCAATCGAGCTCGAAGTGCAGTTGTAGATGAGCCTAACCATCAGCAGCCCCAGGAGAGGCTCCTTTTACCTGACTTTTTCTCCAGGCCCAACACAACCCAGTCATTTCTGGTAGAGTGGTGTATTTCCTCTATGGTCTTGATAGTTGGGGGCGGAGGATAAAAAGGGGAAGAAAAATAATTACTTTGGCAGACTGAAGACTTTTTACATAGTGGCTTAATCTACTTTATAAAAATTGAGGTTCTAACAATAAAAATATTTTAAGTACATTGTGTTGAAATTCTAACTGGTCTCTGCCACACAACTCTTTCAACTTGTAGAAAGAATGCAAATTAAGCCTGAAACATCAATGGAGGCAAAAATGATAAAACTGAAGCTATCGTTCTGGCACATCAAAAGAAGGCAGAGTTCTTTGGAAAACAATAATGCTAGTCAAAACAGAAGGCAGCAGAGGAAAAGTGAAGACTAACTATGAGATGGACTGCCACCATTAAAAGAAGCCATAGGAACAAGTCTACAGGAGCTGAGGACAGGACACGGTGGACATCACTCATTCATAGGGTCCCCAGGAGTCAGAGCCAACTTAGTGGCACATCACAAACAAAACAATGCCTTATACATAAATTACAAATTCTAAACAATTTAGATTTCTGAGAATAAGCCAAAAACAAAAAACAAAAAAACCCGTTAAACCCCAGTGCCTATCAGATCAGCCTAACTTCATTCTCTAATGCTACTCTCATGGAGTTATACCAATAGTGGACTGGTTGGTAGATGGGCTAGTTAGGACTTTTATTTATTTATTTTTATTGTGGTTTCAGATGCTGACATTGCCTTACCATTTCATGTACATTTTACTAGCCCTTTTACTTTTAAGCAAGTGATAGGAAAAACCTGGTTGGGAGATTAGAGGTCATACACTGACTGGCCTTGCCCAACTGTAGACAAGGAGCTCAGCCCAACCTCATTTGCTTTGCGGCAGGAGGGCTTGGAGAGCCTGGGGCCACATTTAGTGCCCAGGAATCAGGGGCTGCATAACCTACACCAGTTTTCAGGATGGTGGAGTTTGTAGCTCACTTATCCCAACTCAAATAAGCACCATAGGAGCTTTTCCCCAACTAGAATAGTGAGAATAAATGAATGGGACACTGAATTAGTTTCCTAAGGTTGCCACCACAAACTGGGTGACTTAAAACAATATAAATTTATTCTGTTCCAGTGCCTGTAAGTTCAAAATCAAGGTATTGGCAGAGCTATGTTCCCTCTACAGACTCTAGGAAAATAATCTTTTCTTGCCTCTTCCTAGCTTGTAGTGGTTGCCAGCAGCCAGTCCTTGGTATTCCTCAGCTTGCAGGTACATCACTCCAATTTCTGCCTTTTTTTTTTTTTTTTTTGGTATGTGGGTAGCTCCCTGACTGGGAATCGAACCCAAGCTGCAGGGCTGACAGCGCCAGTGCTGAAGCCTTAAGCCACTACACCATCAGGGAGCTCCCTCTGCCTCTATCTTCACATGACCCTTTTCCCTATTTGTCTGTCCCTCTTGTCAAGATACCAGTTATTGAATTCAGGACCCACGGTAATCCAGTACGACCCCATCTTAACTTGATTGCATCTGCATAGACACTATTTCTAAATTAAGGCATATTGACAGGTTCCAAGTGGACATAAATTTAGGGGGTATGCTAACCCAGCAGACCTCAAGAGGACTGACTTAAGGCAACAGTCACCTAAAACATGGGCAAAAAAAATTTGAGTTTATCCTTTTTCAGTTTATAACAATAAAAAAGTAAAAATTGCTTATCTTAGCCATTCCTCTCCCAGTCTGCTGTCATGAAAAGGGAGACAAGCTAGTAGCTCAATGTTAACTAAGAGCTCTCGAGGGCTGAGTCCTAGACCTGGCACTGCCAGACTTGTACTCTCCTTGGTGTTCTCATCTAGAGTGGAAGTCAGCAAACTATGGTTCATGGACCATTTGGCTTACTACCTGATTTTGTAAATAAAGTTTTATTGGGGCAGAGCCACCACACTCATTCATGTACTGTCTATGACTACTTTCCACTACAACAGCAGAGATGAATAGTTACAACAATGGCAGTGTGTACTACAAAGCCTAAAATACTTACTATCTGTTCCTTTACAAGTAAGAATTTTGCTGACCCTTGATCAAAAACATGGGGCTTCATCAGAAAAAAATTCCTGAAATCTCTTGATTCTAGTGCTGACAGGAAACTGAGTGATGTTTTTTTTTTTTTTCCAGAAGCACCCACAAGATGGCATTGATAGCCCTTTTGATATTTTTGCATTTTACTATTTTAGTCATATCTTAAAGTATTCCTTGAGGTGACTGAGCGAAATGTTTGAGTTTCATACTGAGTTACATATCAAGTATGTAAATGAAGTCAAAGGTATTTCAATACTGCTGGAAAAGACTAGATTGGCAGATGATGCTATTTACTTTGTTGTCCAATTTCAAATTTTTTTTCACTTGTAAACCTAATGTATTTGAGAGACATTGCATTGCAAGAACTGTCTCATCTTTTCTGTTTTTCAGCCGGACACACAGTATCGTCATTCACGTGCTGAGTACCTGCATCCAGCCCGACCTGGTAGGGGATCTGCAGGGACAGGTGGGCCATGGCTCATATTTTACTACTATGTGGCTAAGACTCTGCCTTTGTCTTATTTTTCATTTCTATGCTTACTTTTTCTTCCTCCAGATTTTTGTTTTCTTACATTTTTGTAAACCACCTCAAATTCATTTTGGAAGATGGGATATAATAAAAGATAAACTAAGAACTCTATTGCCAAGAGCCAAAAAGTTCCAGATTTGTTTTCTCATATGTAAATTAACCTCTCACCACTCTGGCAAAGTAAACTACTTTTTTTTAATATAAAAATTTTCACCCAAATAATTTCCTTAACATTCAAGCATTGCATTAATTATGTAGGCAAAATCCATATTGTTATAGATTAAACTGCTTTGGTCAGTTAACCTACTAGGCCAAGGCAAGACAAAAGAAATTCTAAAATGTCAAGATATGCTGAGTCTGATTCTGTTTTCCTGATTAAGCTATAGTCTATAGTTTCTATTTTCATAGGAGTGATGGAAGAGAATTTAAGGATATCTTAATTATCCCTATAGTGGTCTTATCACCATCATCAGGTTCATTCTCATTATGGTGAAGGTGAAATTTAGAAATACTGGTCAGTTGACATGTTTCCTGTTAATAATAAGATTAATTAGCAAGTACACTTAAATTAATCTGCTTCCAACCCCTCTGTAGTCCAAGTGAATTATTTTATTCAGGTCCTAGTAGCAGTTTGGTAGTCTTCAAATGATTTCAATGATTCTGTCTCGGATTAGTCCTCATAAAGAAATCCTGCCTCTGAGCTAGTTAGTATATTCAACCATGTTTGATGGTCAGCTGTAACTAGTGCAACATTTAGTTAAGTGAAACAGACATTTTAGTGCTTTTCAATTAGTGGGCTCTTTAAAACTCGGTTACTACTTTGAAATCTTAATATAGATTTTTTTGTTGTTTTTACATAAAACATGCAAGATTTTTATATGAAAAATATAGGCATTTATGGCTGGATTTTTTTCTGGACACCCATCATATACTTTACTATTTAGTCCCGGTCTCCAAATTTAAAATCCAACTGATTATTAGAGCAAAAATGCCCTTAGATATAATTTGAGATTACCAAATTTAGAAGGTCTACTAATGTTACTCTATCATTTTTGTCAGACAGGTCCTCAGTTATATGCATCTACAAAATCTCAAAACAGAGGTGGACCAATCTCTAGAACCAGGCAGGGACCATAGGGCAAATGAGAAGAATCTGCTTCAGGCTGCAGCGAACAACACATGGGAAGATTTCATGAATCAGTGTCCACTCAAGACGGTATACAAGAGACAACTTGAAACTATCTTCATCAAGAGTTATTTTGGTACAACTAAGAATACAACTGAGTGTCTGCCAAAGATTACATGGGTACTGTTTCTATCTCCACTTAAACTTGTCTTCTTTCAGCATAAATTAACCTAGTCCACTGGACAATAAAGTTTGCACCCGAAGAGTAACAAATGAATAATTACCCCCAAATCACTGCCCATGTTGTCTGTTGACAATGATCAGTTCAATTATTATGGGGTTTTATGAGACCCACATACACAAAAAGCAGCAAATGATTATTTGATAACATTATCACTGGAATACTTATGCTTGTATTAATTTATGGAAAAGTTGGATTCAATTTTAAGTCATTTTTAGAAGACAGTGCTGTCAAAAATCTGAGATACTCATCAAACATATGTCATTCTAGCAATCTTTCTCTTTAGATGTCCAATCCCAAGGCAGATAAATATGGAAGGAGTAACTAAAGACATAAATGTTGAACACTGGTGTACAGTAACATAATAAATCATAATACATATATTTTTTTCAGATAGGAAAGCTCAACCTCACAATGCCTGCCTGATATCAGGTTATGCTTTTTTTCTCAAAGTACTTTATAGTGGTCCTTTTTCCAAATATTAAACTCAACTTGCCAGATTTTCTCCTGCAGTTTTAAAAATTTTATCGAATCTATCAGCAAGCCAGCAAGATGGAGTTCTCTAAAATTTCAGAAACCCTGGCTATTAGTCTAGTATAAACATATCCTAAGGGCAGAAGTAGAGAACTTTGGCATTCCTGATTTTATCATGGATCTTTTCCTGAGTGTACTCATGAATGCAGCAATGGTTTTAACTATGGCTTAAATTTATTTTATTTAAATTTCACTGAACTTTAATTTGATGATCATGCCAGTTTTAACCTTAGTTGTTGACTTTCAGAGTAGATAAATTCAAATGATCATACATTGGGATCATTTATTATATCAAAGTGTTCTAATGCTATCATATGAAGACAGACAACTCAAACAACCTGCATTATATTTTTAATAATTAAAAAGTATATTTTAACCTGTTTGCAATCACAAACTGAAAACGTGTCATGTGCTTACCTCAGATACATTATGATACATAAAGCTCAGCAACAAGTTTGTTTTATGCACATGGTATTATTAGTCCACGAATCAGAGATTTTAAGTTGAACACTCCCTAAAAACTTCCATATACTCTAATATATACCAATTCAACTAATGTAAGTGAAAATCTCTTTACTATTCTCACAAATCAATATTACGAGTGCATGATAACAAACCAATAGATCAAGATGGCTTGCCTTTCAATTAAGAAGAGTCAGAAGGAGCCTCTAAGAAGTTATTTACCCCAAGCTCTTTCACAGATGAGAAAACAAGTTCCTACAAGCTCAGTGACCTGCCTAATAAGCACATTCAGCAGTTACAGGCGAAACTGCAACGTCTCTTTATGCTACTTAAACCAGGCTATTTACTGTAACGCTGACTAGGACTACTTTTCTTCCTGTTCTCTAGCCTAAACACCATTCATAATTTTCTAGATCATATTTTAAATGATCAATCATTTAAAATTTAAGTCATTTTTTTACTTGTTTATTTAATCATGTATAAGTTTTATAAAGTTGCTTAAAGTAATATGAACACCTGTTTGTCCTATACTTCAAGCAAAGAGTACAAAACCTGGTTGAGTAACACAAAAAAGGAGGGTCTACTTAAGGACATTATGACCAAAAGCAAACTGTCAAGTATTTGGAAGACAGATATCCAGCAAGTGTTTTGAAGTCTTTATAGCTAGGTAAAATACCTGTTCTAATAAACATACCCTCACTCCCGTGTGGCAAAATGACAACTGGTAAAGGAAGTATGGACAGACCAGCATTCTAGTTTCTTGTACAGAAGATCCACAGAAGCAAGTGCTGTCAGGAAGTATACCAACCTTCTCCTCTTCCCCTCAGTGATCACCCAGTTTCTTCATATGGGGACTTCACAGAAAGTCAGGGAATTTCTAGGATACAGTACTAAGATCAGGTTTACAGATTCTGGTTTGCATAGTCAATCTGAATTAATTTAGGCAGGAAAGACAACTTAAGTGTTGGATCAACTTTTATCTTCAAATCTTGACTATACCTTGCCTACAATGGTACCAATTAACATCGATGAACTTTGAAGAGAAAAATCCCATTATTTCTTTTCTTTCTTGAGAGCTGCTTTTTTCCCTGCTCGATTGGAAGGTTTGCAGTACTTTGCTTCCATCTGTGCCAGAAAATTGTCCATTTCCTTTTGCCGATCCTTTTGTCTGCTCTGTTTGAGAGTTAAAACACAAGCACTCAAAACACAAGACTATCCAGAGGCAAAAATACTTAGTGATTGCCAGGAGCTGGTGGGAAGGGAGAATGGGAAGTGCCTGCTAATGGGTAATAGAGTTTCTTTTTAGGGTGATGAAATGTTCTGGAATTAGTGCTGATGGTTCTATGACTTGATGAGTACAGTAAAAACCAATTATTTACACATTTTAAAAAGATGAATATAAGATATGTGAATTATGTCTTAAGAGAAAAAACAAAATTCCCACAACACTGGACATATAATCCAAAGAAAACATTAGCAATAGGAATGCGAACATGAAAGAAATGGCAGCAACCTTCAGACAGCCTGTCGAGCTTACCTGAATGACTGCTTTCAAGTTATCTACTCCTCCATCGAGTCCCAACTCCTTCCTGCTCTTTTCTGCTTCTTTAGCCTCTTCCTGAGCCTAAAAAAGAAACTCACATGAGACTCCATGACAACTCAGCAAATGCTAAAAATATACTTTGCCAAAACCAAATCTATAAGATGAGGATAAAATTTCATAAATACATCATTCATTAAAAGGCAAAAATGCTGAAAGCAAGCACTATATCCTGATTCCAATAACCATTTCTGAGTTTTTCCCATTTCTACTTGCTAGGGGTAGCAAGTATAGCAGTAGTTTAATATTAATAAACCACATGGTAAAAGAAAGGAAAACAAAATGCTAGAAAAGCAAAGAAAGGTCACTTAACCAAGGATGCCCTCAAGAATATTGCCAGGATATAGGTACCTCAGATTCCTCCTCTAGAAACCCAATTTACTACATGTGACTGGTAGCAGCCTTGAAAGCAACCCCAGTTTAAAATTTCCCCTGTCAGAATTAACACTAACAAATTAAGTTTTAACCTTTCTTTACCTGATTTCAAAGCCACCTTCTTTAGACAAATTTTTCTAGGACCCTGATGTCAAAATACCACAAAAATACCTTGGGAAAGTTTAGTAAGTTCATTTTTTCCTTCAGGGCAACAACTTAGACTATTAAGAGGCCCTAATCCCCAGTGAATTTTCTAACTAGCAGCAAGTACTATTTATTAATACTGGGAATGACACATTAGGACCTTGTTATTCCAACATAGAGTTTCTATTGTTTATTTTTAGTACATCCAATTTATCTCTTTGAATACTGTATCCCTCCTCCCCAAATTTGCTCAAGTCTCTCTCAAAACTATGTCAACCACCTCCACCCCCATTTCCCCAATGCTTTAAGGAAGTTTCTCAAGCTAATAGCCTATTATTATATACAGCTGTGCTCAGATGAATAGTTTCACCTGAGAAAAATCATTACCAACTTAAAAGTGTCAGCTTGAATCTAAATAGATGTGACCTATGAACCAAAATGATGATCTTGATACACATTCCCCTTCTCAATTCAACACACATAAGTCAACTTTCCCTTGTATCTCATATCTAAAAGTTGCAGACCTACCTCCACTCCCAATTCAGCCATACAAAAATAAGGTATTCACCTCAGGTACCCACCACAAATCTAAACTCTTATACTGTCTATTCTGTACAGAGCTCCCATTTTAAAAGCCAGACTGAGGCAATGGTTACTTCAGTACCAGTCTGATCTTCCCCAAAATATCAGAGGCACAGATGTTTGCTACTTTGAATCTACTCCTTCCCAGAACCCCAGCTATCCTTAAGCTCCCTTGCTCTGCCATCATCCCTACCCACACGAACTCCACCATTTAATATGGGTGTAAAGCAGCGGTCCCCAACCTTTTTGGCACCAGGGACCAGTTTCATGGAAGACCATTTTTTCCACGGCCCCTGTTGGAGCAAGGTAAGGGGCAGAGGGGATGGTTTCGGGATGATTCAAACACATTACATTTATTGTGCATTATTATTACATTATAACATATAATGAAATAATTATACAACTCACGTGCCACCAGATGTAGCCTAATTATCACTTGCCACTCACTGACAGGGTTTTGATATGACTCTGCAAACCAAATGATTCATTATGGTCTCTGTGCAATCAAACCTCTCTGCTGATGGTTCCCTGGTGGTGTAGTGGCTAGGCTTCGGCGCTCTCAACGCTCTCAGCCAGGGAACCACAAAACAAAACAAAACAAAAACCCACCTCTATGCTAAAGTTAATCTGTATTTGCAGCTGCTCCCCAGCACTAGCCTCATCGCCTCAATTCCACCTCAGATAGTCAGGCACTCTCACCAAGAGCACACAACCTAGATCGCTCACATGTGCAGTTCATAATAGGGTTCGTGTTCCTATGAGAATCTAATGCCACTGATCTCACAAGAGGTGGAGCTCAGGCAGTAATGTGAGCGATGGGGAGCAGCTGTAAATACAGATGAAGCTTCACTCACTTGCCCATGCTCACCTCCTGTTGTGCAGCCCAGTTCCTAACAGGCCATGGACCAGTATCAGTCTGTGACCTGGCAGTTGGGGACCGCTTGGTGTAAAGGATACATAGGCCTCAAGCCCTGATTCTCCACAATAGTGTTTCTCAAAGTATGTATGGAGAGACATCATCAAATTAGTTTGTTTAAAAAATGAATATTCTGGGTCCAACTCAAGAATCAATTTGGGCAAGAGCAAAGGAATCTGTATTAACAAGACAGGTTTGTTTTTGTTTTTTAAGTCTCTAGCACCCTCTCCCCACCTCTTCAACAAGTGAGAACCACTATCTAGCCTATGTATCTGGACTACATTACTGCATCTCCTGAGAAATGCCTCAACAAAGCTACAAGAATTGGCCCATATGAAGAATATTTCATTGGTGCTTTAAGATATTAATTAGTTAAATAATCCACACAGTCAAATCCTCTTGAGCACAACATACTTAGGGGAAAAAAGTTTCCTCAGTGAGCAGGTATGCTCATTTTATTACATTAGAACTACACAGAAAGTTAATCCCTATCATTATTTCAGCAGTCTTGTCTTTGTCTCCATTACTATAAATATTCTCAAATTCTTTTTGGAAGCACTCAAGATATAAATAATAAACAGCATTTACAATCTCACCCTCCTTTTCCTTGCATTCATCTTTTGCTTTGATTCTCTGACAAAGGCATTATAGGATGGGACCTCTCCGGCATCAATGGCTTGCTGAATAATGTTCCTTATCCTGGGTTCCTCTGTGTACTGCACACACAGCACAGACTCCATGATCTGATCCATGTCTCCCTTGAAGTCCAGATAGGCCTGTTTAATATCAGCCAGCTCTTCTTCAGAACCTTTGTAAGTCTTTTCAAAAGCCTGAATGTCTTCTAGAGATATCTAAACAAGTAAGAGACATATGCTTTAACTTTGGGAATTTTATTTTAAATAAAAGGTATACTAGTAAATTAGATTCAGGTGTTGAAAATGTTTCTCCCCAAATATAATTTCTTGAATTGAAATTGTTGCAAAAAAACCCCAAATGTTTTATGACAAAGCTTTTCCAGAGTTCTCCCTAGGCCAGGCTTCATAACTGCTAAACTACAGACCAGTAAAATTTAAGTGAAGTTTCCAAGGGTGGAAAGAGAGCCAGAAAAACACTCAAGACTTACATTTGGATATAAAATAAAGCACATCTTGTAAAAAATTAAATCCCCTTTTCACTACAATCACTCTACATCAATAATTAATGACCATTTCACTAAGAGTGTGTGTGTGTGTGTACGCATAAATACACATGGTTCAACCTAAAGGTTAAATATCTGTTTTTCTTCAAAGATTACAGAATATAATTCCTGAGGAATATCTGTGTATTTATATATCTATTTCGAGGCCAAAAAGAAATTTCACGTTCCTAAACAACACAAAACGCAAGGCCTCAGAGGAATTCGATAAACATCTGTTGAATGAACGATGAGAACAGCCACTAAGTGTCGGAGTCCTCTACCTTTTTAAAGAGTAACCTCCAATACGTCTCCCAGTCCCGATCTTGGTTGAGCACATCGGAATCCTCGTCCACAGTTCCCTGCTCATCGTACACTGTTCTCTGTTCTTTGTCACTCAGAACGGAATAGACTTTCCCGAGGATCTGCAAAAAGAGCATCCAAAAGTCACCTATGCCTGTCTCACGGAACCCACGCCAGGAGAAATAGATTAGAAAACTCCAGGCCGGGTTCCGCGCACTCCAGCCCGGGCGGGGCCAATCGGCCAGAAGACCAGAGAAGCCCGGGTTGCCTGTGGAGCAGGGACTCGCGTACCTGAAAGCGGCGGGTGGCATCCTCCTTGTCGCCCTCGCCCACCCGGTCTGGGTGCACCTGCAGGGACACCTTGTGGTAGCCGCGTCGGACCTCCCCGTCGGAGGCCTCGCGCCGCACGCCCAACACTCGGTAAAGGTCGGTGGTGCCGAACACTTCCTCACACAGCTCCAGCAGCCCCATGGCTGGCAGAGGAGCGGAGCGGAAGGGACCTTCCAGGAAAACAGCGGGTGCAATGGATACTGGCAAAAGCTCGGAACCGCTTCCTTTTCCCGCGCAAAAAGCCCAGGGCGCCTGCGTCACAAGAGGCGCGGAAGGGGCGTGGCCACAACCCCGCACTTTACGGCGGCTGCAAACTGGAGCACTGACAGGATATCATGGGCCGGGACTGAAGTGCAGTAGAGCAGGTGTGCCAGATCTCCTACCGCCAACCTGCCTCCGCAGGAGAACGAAGGTAGCCCAGTAGTTACCACGCACTCTCCTCCCTGTACTCTGGAATTCTGGCGCATATCTTCTCCCCCGAGTCCCGGCAGAACCCTTTTCAATATTACATGCAATGTACCTATTAGTCTGAAACTACACATTTCTGGTGTTTTTTTTTTTTAAGTAAAAAAATAGCATTACATGGGCATTTGAGTTTCACATGGTTCATATACATGTATTTTTTTCCCCAAAAAACAATGGTTAGATGTGTTCTTTTTCAAAGATGATCCTGAAAATATAATGTGCTGAAGCAAAAGGGCTTTTGTTGTTTTTGTTGTTAATAATTTCTAAAGTGCAGAGCTGAATTTTGAGCACGTTGTATTTGAAGGTGGTAGCAACACAGGCTGATGCAATTATCCAAGACAGGGTGAGAAATCTGGGCATGGAAATCCAAAGGCTAAGGCTAGAGAAAACTTTGGAAATCAGGAAGATAAGCTCACAGAGGAAATATGTGTATACAGATCTAGACAAAGGACAGACAAGGGCACAAAAGTTGGCAGAAACTCAGTTGCTCAAAATACCTTACCTTAACCCATTTCACATCAGTTCCTCTCAATGATCAATACTTTTCAGAATCATTCTTACCTGCTCTACCAATTAAAGTTTTCCCCCAAATCTCAAACTCTTCAGGGATAGTATCTTTTAAATGTCCAGAGTTCCTACCATTTTCAAAGCATTTCTCTTTCCCATATCAAAGATCAAACCCAGGTAAAGTCAGTTCCTCTCTCCCAACCTGCCTTCAAAATCTCCTCAAAGCAAGTGGAGGCCAACCAGTAATAACCATGGGGAGCCTGATGATACCAGAATTGGAGGTGGTTGTTAATTGTTCTCAGAATATAAAAACCAGAGACTAAGCTGGTACTTTGGTAAGGCTTTAGAATCTCCTCTCTAAATCTCCCATATCCTAGTCTTATGCCAGAATTTGAAACCTGTATTATCCATAGTGTGCACTAAAACCATCTAATCCATGCTTGTGGTTGCAGAATCTTTGAGGTGAGAGTGGAGCAGATAACGTGATATCTTGGGATTTTTTTGGACACAGCCAGTCATTTATATTACCAAACTCGTGATACCTAAACCGGATTCTATCACTGACTTTTTAAATGGATATTTGAAAAGCCCCTCATCCTTGCTCATTCCCCACTCCCTACTTCAGACATATTTGAAAGAGCTTTCCAGGGAGACACATGGGTCTGAATCTTAGTTCTGCCAATATTAAAACTGTGGGTTTGGGCAAGTTTCCACCTCTAAACCTTAGCTTATCGATCTATAAAATGGAGATAATCCTATATACTTCCATGATTCCTTAAATAATTTCACAAATAATCTTGCACATAAAGGGCCTAAAATAGATATATGTACTTTATAATATTAGCTTCCAATTTCTTGTTCTTAAAAGCAGACTATTACAGCTTAAAAACTCATAACAAATCTGCCTTTGTAAATTTGAGACCATGTGTTAAGCAAGACAATACAAATCTGCAATTACAAAAATAAGCCAAGTAACTGTGTTCTTGACTGGTGGAATTACAATAAATGATCAAGGAAGGAAGGAATTAGGCTATGGACATGCTGGTGTGGGCTTTAAAACAGGGAAATCTTGAAAGGCAAGACTGTAAAGTTGTCCAAAAGACCCAGGGCCCAACCCAAAAGTCAAACCCATCCCACAGTGTTTCTCCAGACGAAGGCTGAAAAAGCTTAGTACCTAGACCTAGCTCTGTGTCAGACAAGAACATCTCTCTCCCTGGATCCTCCTCAGGTCAGGCCAGAAGAGCATTGGGTGACATAGAAAACGCCATTTATTGACCTCTAAATCTAACAAAACCAAGTGTTCTAAGAGAACTTTGACCTTGTTTTCACTGCTATGTTCACTGAAGTCAGCTCTCTTTTGTTTCTGTAGCCTCTGTATCTGTTTTCTGAGATGCTAAAAGGATTTCACGTGACCGTTTCCGTCGCAGCCTCTCAGCATTTGTGATCATCATGGGATGCAGAGGGAAAAAGCCAGAAAGACCTAAAAACAATAGGATTTTCATTCATTATAACACAGAAGAAGCAAATGTTTCCTTAGAAACTCAGCCCCACAGAACTGAGGTCTAACAGAGACCTGACCTAGAGCATGGATTTAAAACATACTCTTCACTTGCCAAACTGTCTTACCTCTTCCTTCAATTCCATCCCCCTGGCCCTCCAGGAGACAATAGATGTTGTCAACTTGCTAACACTATTTTCCTTACTTGACAAAAAATAAATTGACAGATGGTCAGCCATTCAAGTCACATTACTGCCATTTTTAGCATAAAATCCTAGTTACCCAAAAAGTCTCATAAAGGAGTCCACAGAAGGGGTCTCCAGATTTAAAATGGCAATTAGATTACAACTTTACTTCTAACTCCAGTCCTGAGCAGCCTGGAGGCAATGAAAATCATTCTTAATTCTCATCACACAGGAACTGACTTCAATTTAAAATCCAATCAATGAGCTATGGCTAGAGCCAAGTTACCCAGAAGCTTTTCCACAGGTTTAGAGAGGTGGGCTCCACAGCCAATCCAATGACGGATCCGGTCCAGGTTGAGAGCAACAAGTTTCTCTCCATGACTGTTGGGCAGTGGATCATAGGAGCCCAGTTGCTCCACAAAACGGCCATCTCTGGGACACTTGTTATGAGCAGCCACGATGCGATAGAAAGGCCGGTTGGTACAGCCACCCAGGGCAAGACGGATGGTTAAGTGGCCTCCACGGTAAGCTCTGCAGAGGAGAGTAGCTGCAGAGAAATAGTGGTTAAAGACACAAGAACTAAGGGCACAAAATGAACAAAATGAGGCAGATGAAACGATCCCCTTCCTCCAGGAAATGTTCTTACTTCCAACTAATTCTTGTCAATCTGGCTTAGATATGTTGTCAAACTCCTCTGATGCACTCCAGTCAGAAGTAACTTCCTCATTCTCCCAGTGCACTCAAAGCTAGTAAATGCCTGGGGCTTGGCATTTACTAGCTGCCTCATCTATAAAATGAATGCCACTTACCTTACTGGGTTTTAGGGAGGATTAAGTGAGAAACACTGAAGGGAGACTCAACGTTAAGGCGGTGTGGCTTGTTTCAAGTTTGGGTTGCCTCCAGCTGGCTTAGGTGACCCCTGCTCCATACGGTCCCATACGCCCCAGCCCCCGCGGCCGCCCGGAAGACACACGGGGTCCCTATCACTCACTGAGCTGGACCATGGTGCAGCCGGTGTGTGACGAGGCCCACGCCCCAGTTTGCGGCGCCTCGGGGCGTCCCGCTGCCCGCAAAGATCAGTTCTACGTGCTTGAGCGAGGTAGACGACGAATGGGTCAACGCTTCGGAAAGACGGACTCACCCCAGCGCAAGCCAAGCTCAAGCGCTGCGGTGCCGGAAACGAATAGTCCACTCGCCCCTCCCTTTCTGTCCTTGCATTTCCCATAATGCAACACGATGAACTCCAAGGTAGTTCACATTGCTGCAAAAAAGGCGCGCCGCAATCTGCTTCTAACCGCGGTGGCAGTGCGACCAGAGTCCTGTAGGCCCTCCGGTCCCAACCTGCCTGTGAGTTCCTGGTGGAGTAAGGAGTATTGGGAATATCCCGGTAGCGGCTAAGAGAAGCGCTAAAGTGCTTCACGAAATCAAACGTCTTTTGAGCAGCTGGTAGGGCCAAGATGCAGTGCTGACAACGCACAGTTGAAAGGGCGATGTCCCTTCCCGCAGGACGTTCACAGTCTGGTAGGGAGACGGTGAAGTTACACCAGAGTAACTAGGGTGGTGAGTAAGCACTCCTGGGAAAACAGAGAAGACGAACCTGATACTGTCTTAGTGTTTCAAGAAGACTTCATATAGGAGGTGTTAGGGCCGAGCCTACAAAATGACTGTAAATGATGCAGTTTATTTTATCCTTCTGTTTACTAATATGCCTTTCACTTTCCCTCCTAGTCTCTCCACCTCCTCTTTTAAAAAATAAAGGAGGAGGAGCCTTTATTCCTGGTTTTGCCAGTAATAAAGTGATCCAGGAGAATAGGAGTATGGTTCCTTTGTCATCTTTAGCCTTAGGATAATGGCTCTAGTCGTGAGGAGTTCTGCATCTTTTATAGGGTAATGGGCTCTTCATGGAGCCCATGTGCTTTAGATCCATGAAGATACCGAGGTTGAAGGGAGTCAGTACCTCCACCTTCAGCAAAGACCTCTATTTAGCCTCAGTTCACCGTTGGATCCAAAGGGCCTGGCCACAACTAATAGGCTCGTTGTCCTAATACAGTGCCCCAGCGTAGCTATCTTCCTTTATTTTCACCGTAGAAAATGATGCTTTAATTCACATGTTCCAGTAAGTAAACCTGGCCAGGGACCTTAGCAGTTGAATTTGTCCAGGAGTGATCCTGATAAGCTTTCACCAGAGACCTTACTAATGAACCCCCTACACCTTAATTATATATATATAATTTACCTCCAGAATCTCATTTCCATTTTGTGTTATCTAGTTTACTGTCAACCAGTAAAACAACCAGTAACATAGCTATTCAGTAAGATAGCCAATGCTGCGGCCTGGGTTTGATTCCCAACCAGGGAACAACCCCCCCCACACACACACAAAGAAAAAAAGCCAATGGAAATGAACAAATGGGTTTTTGTTAATGATGCAAATTCTTTTGTTTTCCACTCCCAGATTTCATATGGTGAAGCATCCAGGGTTTAATATCTCAGAATCCCATACAGAAAAATTCTTTAGTTGAAAGGATGTTAGAAAGATGGATTGCCAAAGCCAACTGTCTCCTGGACTGTGTGGATTTCTTTAAGCAGAGTCTCATCTTTCAATTTCAGCTGCAAGAGAAGAAAAGGACACATGTCATACCTTATATTACTATGTGGAGACCCCTTATTTATGGAGCCACAGCTAAAGAACGTAGTTCCTTGGAAAAGAATTGACTATATTCCCTGTTTCTTGGTTACTCCATTAAAATACCTCAGAACATTGTGCTGGTTACATGGATATGTTCACTTTATGAAAATTTATCAAGTGATCTGAACAGTCATAATATATGCATTTTTAAAAGAGTCACATTATCACCCAATATATTTTGACTAATATATGCTATCCCCAATTGGCAAGTGACAGAAAGGAATCAAAGATATTAGATCTGAACTTAATTTTAGAATCCAGATGTGCAGTAGAGACATCTAGTTGCCTACTGAACACCCTCTCCTTTAAAACTAAAAATATCTTCATTTCTTTTTAGTGCAGCAATGCAGCCAGCTAAAAAGCCACTTTTCTTGATTCCCTTGCAACTAAGGGTAGGTAGTCTTATGATCAATGTGGCCAATGAAATGCAAGTTAAAGTTTATGCTCTTTAATGGAAGGTGAAATAGCTAACATGACTCTTGTCCTTTACCCCCTTTTGTTCCTTATTGTGCTTGAAACTTGGATATGATGGCTGGAGCTACAATGGCTGTCTTTCAAGTACGAAGGATGGAAACTATGCTATGATTGTTGGAGCAGAAAGATACAGGTTGGAGCTCTGATGACTGTGGAGCCGTGGCACCAGCTCTGGACTCTGCATTAGATGAGGAAAATAAAACTCCTAATTTGTTTAAGCCACAGTCTTTCAAGTGAAATTACTTATAATTCATAACTGATAGAAGAGGGACTGACAAACCACTGCTCAAGAGCCAAATCCAGCACTCTGCCTGTTTTTGTAACCAAAGATTTATTTGAAACAACCATGCTCATTTATGCATTGTTTATGGCTGCTTTTCACTATAAGAGTAGAGTGTAGTAGTTGCAATAGAGACCATTTGGCCCACAAAGCCTAAAATATTTCCTATGTTTCCCTTTACAGAAAAAGTTTGTTGACTCCTGGACTAGACCAACACCTTCATTTCATACATGAGGGAAATGAGGCCCAGAGAGGTTAATACAGTAAGTTAATGGCAAAACTAGGACCATGATTCAGGTCTACTGACTCCCAGGCCATCTGTCTTTCCAGTAACTATATTCTCTAAAGAGGTATAAAAAAGGTCTCCCATGGTACTATGTGGGTTATTAGTCCAAACCCAGCAGCCTCATGATACTGGCGTAATGGTTTTAGAAAAGCCTCTAGGAAAATTATTCACATCATGAAATGCTGTAAAATCTCGAATTAACCATACCTTCTTCCCAGTTTCCCAACCCCAGTACAGTACAGACAAATAGTGGAGTCATCTGTCATACCTTCATTGTGTACTTATAGGCTTGTTCAGCTTCCAGTTGCCGTCCAGCCTGAAAAAAAGAGCAGTAGCTCTTGATGATGATACATCATCAACATTAATGGTAGGAAAGTACATTGCCACAAACACTTCTACCCAAAGCAGAGGATTCCATACCCTCTTAGTTAAGAGAGGAAAAAAAAAAAAAAAAAAAAAAAAAAAATATATATATATATATATATATATGCAGGCTGTCTGGAAAAATTCTAGCTATAAATGCCTTTTATTTTTATATTACATGACTACATAACTTTCTGGACAGCCCTCGTATATGAGTATATGCTACTTCATTTCAAATAGCCTAAAGATAACCTGGCCTCTTGTTTTTTGTTTTTATTTGTTTGTTTTGGCAGCACTGTAAGTCATTTGTTCCTTTCAGGATTGAAGCCATTCTGTTAATAGCTAACACTCATAAAATGCTTACTTTGTGGTTTACATTGTTTTAATTGTTTACGTTATTTTAAGTGCTTTACATACTTTCATTCTTTTTTTTTTTTTTTTTAATGTGGATAGTCCCCTGGCTGGGAATCAAACCCAGGCCATCACCGACAGCACCAGCGCCGAAGCCTTAAGCCGCTACACCATCAGGGAACTCGCCATACTTTCATCTTAATCCTCAAAACAACACTAGGAGATAACTGTTTATAATTTCCAGTTTACAGATAGAAAAACCTAGGCGAAGAGAGGATAAATAACTTGTCAGGGTTATGAAGCTAATAAGTAGAGGAGCCAGATTTTAAAACAATGCAGTCTGGCCCAGAGTCTAAGTTTTACATTTTATCCTGTCTCTATGCATTAGAAAAAGCAGATACTAGAATTACTTCTATACAGACCTGGATATGAGATGAGAACACTATTCCAGTTATTCCTTGCATGAAGGTGTTGAGTTGTATGAATTCTTTATAAATTTTGACCCCTTATCAGATGTATCAGTGGCAAATATCTTCTCCCACTCAGTAGGTTGTCTTTTCGTTTTGTTGATGGTTTCCTTTGCTGTACAAAAACTTTTCAGTTTGATCTAGTCCTATTTGTTTTTTTTCTTTTGTTTCCCTTTTCTGAGGAGATATATCAGAAAATATTTACTTAGAGCAATATCAGAGAGTTAACTGCCTATGTTTTCTTCTAGGAGTTTTATAGTTTCGGGTCTTACATTTAAGCCTTTAATCCACCCTGATTTTATTCTTGTATATGGTGTAAGAAGGTGGTCTAGTTCATTTGTTTTCATGTATCTGTCCAGTTGTCCCAACACAATTTATTGAATAAACTTTCTTTACCCCCACTGTATATTCTTGCCTCATTTGTTACAGATTAATTGACCATAAAGGCAAGGATTTATATCTAGGCTCTCTATTCTGTTCCATTGATCTGTGTCTGTTTTTATGCCAGTACCATGCTCTTTTGTTTACTATAGGCTTGCAGTATAGTTTGGTATCAGGTAGAATGATGCCTCCAGCTTTGTTCTTCTTTCTCAAGATGACTGTGGCTATTCAGGGTCTTTTGTGGTTACATATATTTTTTAGGATTATTTATTCTAGTTCTGTGAAAAATGCCCTTAGTATTTTGATAGGGTTTGCATTGAATTTATAGATTGCTTTGGATTGTATGGACATTTTAACAATGTTAATTCTTCCTATCCTTGAGCATGGCATATGTTTCCATTTATTTGTATTTTCAATTTCTTTCTTCAGTGTCTTATAATTTCCACATACTGGTCTTTTACCTCCTTGGTTAAATTTATTCCTGGATTTTTTTTTTTTGATGCAGTTGTAAATGGGATTGTTTTCTTAATTTCTCTTTCTGAGAGCTCATTTTTGGTGTATAAAAATGAAACCAATTTCTGAATACTGATATTATATTCTTCTACTTCACTGAATTCATTTATCAGTTCTAATATTTTTTTGGTGGAATCTTTAGGGCTCTCTATAGTATCATGTCATCTGTCAATGATGACAATTTTACTCTTCCTTTTCAATTTGGATGCTTTTTATTGCTTTTTCTTGTCTGATTGCTGTGGCTAGGACTTCCAATACTTTGCTGAATAAAAATGGTGAAAGTGAAGACAAGGATGTTCACTTTCACCATTTTTTTTTAATTAATTTATTTATTTATTTTTGCTTTTTGGTATATGGGTAGCTCCCTGGCTGGGAATCGAACCCAGGCCACAGCGCTGACAGCGCCAGCGCCGAAGCCTTAAGCCACTACACCATCAGGGAACTCCGACTTTCACCATTTTTATTCAGCAAAGTATTGGAAGTCCTAGCCACAGCAATCAGGAGATCTTAAGGAAAATGCTTTTAGCTCTTCCCCATTGAATATGAAGTTAGCTGTGGGTTTGTCATATATGGCCTTTATTATGTTGAAGTATGTTCCCTCTATTTCCACTTTGCTGAGAGTATTTATTAAAAATGGATGCTGAATTTTGTCAAACACTTTTTCTGCATCTATTGATATGATCATATGAGTTAGATCCTTCCTTTTGTTTATGTGGTGTATCACACCACATTAATTGATTTGTAGATTTTGAACCAACCTTGCATCCCAGGAATAAAACCCAGTTGATCATGGTGTGTGATCTTTTTAATGTATTGCTGAATTCAGTTTGCTAATATTTTGTTAAGGATTTCTGCATCTGTGTTCATCAGGAATATTGACCTACAACATTTTTTTTAAATGTGTTTGGTGATGAAATCAAGGTAATGGTGACCTCATAAAATGAGTTTGGAAGCCTTCCATCCTCTTGAATTTTTTGTAATAGTTTAAGAAGGATAGGTGTTAATTCTTCTTTGAGTGTTTGGTAAAATTAATCTGTGAAGCTATCCAGTGCAGGACTTTTGTTTGTTGGGAGCTTGTTGGTTACTGACTTGATTTCAATAGTAGTAATCAGTCTGTGCAGGTTTTCTGTTTCTTCTTGATTCAGACTTGGAAGGTTGTATATATGTAGGAATTTATCCCTCTCTTCCAAATTGTCCAATTTGTTGGCATATAATTGTTCATAGTATTTTCTCATAATTCTTTGTATTTCTGTGGTATCAGTTGTCACTTCTCCTCTGTCATTTCTGATTTTATTTATTTGGGTCTTCTCTTTTTTTCTTAATGAGTCCTGTTAAATGTTTATCAATTTTGTTTATCTTTTCAAAGAACCAGCTCTTGATTTCACTGATCTTTTGTATTTTTTTTAACTCTATTTCCATTTTAATTTGTACTATTTTCTTCCTTATACTCACTTTGGGCTTTTTTGGTTGTTCTTTTTCTAGTTCTTTTAGGTATAAGGTTAAATTGTTTATTTGAGAGTTTTCTTGTTTCTTGAAGTAGGGCTGAATTGCTATAAATTTCCCTCTTAGGATTACTTTCACCGTGTCCCATAGATTTGGGGCAGTTGTGTTTTCATTTTCATTTGTCCAAAGGTCTCTTGATTTCTTCCTAGATTTCATTGTTAACCAATTCATTGTTTAGTAGCATGTTATGTAGTATCTGTGTGTTTGTGTGTTTTTCACTTTTTTTCATGTAATTGATTTCTAGTTTTATACCACTGTGGTCAGAGAAGATGCTTTATGTGATTTCAGTCTTCTTAAATTTTTTGAGACTTCTTTTGTGGTTTAACCTGTGGTTTATCTTGGAAAATGTTCTACATGCCCTTCAAAAGAATATATATATGCTTTGGGGTGAAATGTTCTAAAAACATCAATTAAATCCATCTGGCCTAATGTGTCATTTAAGGTCACTGTTTCTTATTTTGATTTTCTGTCTGCAAGATCTATCCATTGCTGTCAATGGTGTCTTAAAGTCCCCTACTATTACTGTATTACTGTCGATTTCTCCCTTTATGTCACAATATTTGCTTTATATATTTAGCTGCTCCTATGTTGGGTGCATAAATGTTTACCAGAGTAATATCCTCTTGTTGGATTGATCCTTTAATCACTATGAACTATCCTTCTTTGTCTCTTATTATAACCTTTGTTTTATTTTATTTATTTATTTTTTTTGCTCTTTTTTTTTTTTTTTTTTTGGTTTTTGGGTAGCTCCCTGGCTGGGAACCGAACCCAGGCCGCAGTGCTGACGGCGCCAGCGCTGAAGCCTTAAGCCACTACACCATCAGGGAACTCCCGGCCTTTGTTTTAAAGACTATGTCTGAGAGAAGTATTGCTATCCCAGCTTTTGTTTGTTTGTTTTTTTCTATTTGCATGTATCTTTTTCTATCCCTTTACTTTTAGTCTGTATGTCTATCTGAAGTGGGTCTCTTGTAGACAGCATATGTATGGATGTTGTTTTCTTATCCATTCAGCAACCCTATGTCTTTTGATTGGAGCATTTAGTCCATTTACATTTAAAGTGATTACTTACAGGTATGTAGTTATTGCCATTTTATTATTCATATTTATAGTCTCCATTTTATTATTCATATTTATGTTCTCTTTCCAACTTTTTCTTTAAAAAGTCTCTTTAACATTTCCTATAATACTCATTTGGTGGTGATGAACTTCTTTAGCCTTTTCTTATATAAGAAGCTCTTTATTTCTCCTTCAATTTTAAATGATAGCCTTGCTGGACAGAGCAGTCTTGGTTGTAGGTATCTGTTCCTCTTACCAGTCTCAACATAGATTTTTCTTTATTATCTTTAGATATGGGATTTCTGTTTAGCTAGTCTTCAGATGATTCTCCAGGTTGATTGTTCTGTAATTTAGTTGTAATTTTGATGTGGTCATGGGAGGAGATGAGCACAGCGTTTACTTGCTCTGTCATCTCGACTGAAATGGCCCTGCTTTCATCCCAGAAGCAGAATCTTGACAAGACACCAAACTCTTGAACCTTCCTCTTGAATGTCCCTATTATGTCCTTGTTTTAATTTAATTTACTTCTACTCCTTCTTTTTTTTAAATTTCTATTTGTTTTTAATTGAGGTATAACTGACATGCTACATTATATTATATTACATTACATTAATTTCAGGTATACACTAATTTTCTTGATTATTCTTTCTTGGGGTTTTCTTGCTTTCTCTTTACTATTTTCTTGATTTAAATACCTAATTCATTGATTGTTTCATCCTCTCTTCTAATATATTTATTTGTCTATAAATTACCTTCTCTATATTGCTTTAATTGTACCCCACAGTTCCAATATATAATCGCTTTGTTTTATATTCAGTCCCACTTTAATTATATACTGAAGTATAATAAACTACTCTAAAACTTAATGGTTTAACACAAAATATATTGTTTCTCACAAGTCTATGAACAATCTAAGCCATTATTCTGCTGATATTTCCTGGGATCACTCATGCAACTGTAGTCATCTGACAATTTGGTTAGAGCTGTAGGGGCCAAGATGGCCTCACTCAAAGAGTGAGGTTCGTTGTTGGCTAGGGTGCTTCAGTTCTCCTCCAGGTGGACTTTTGAATTTCCTGTAGGCTAAACTGGATTCCTCTGCCACATGCTGTTCCCGGAGTTTTAAGAGACTAAGAGCAGTAGCTGGAAAACTTAGGCCTGCTCTCTAAAAAGTCACATAATATCATTTCCATCATAGTCTGCTGATCAAAGTAAGTCACAAGTGCAGCTTAGATTCCAGCAAGGAAGAGAAATGAGAAGGAGACTCCATTTCTTGATAAAAGGAGTGATAACATCACATTGCAAAGGGTGTGAAAATGAAATCATAATCAAATGAGGGCCATTGTTATAAAAATTCACTGAAAGGCCTGTTTTACAAAACCCATTTATCGCCTCATATTTTCTAATGGTCAGAAATTTGGCATGGTTCAATTGGTTCTCTGCTTAGGATCTCACAAGGCCAAAATCAAGGTGTCAGTAGGGCTGGATCCTTATTTGGAATCTACTTCTAAGCTCGTTCAGGTTGTTGGTAGAATTCAGCTCCTTGTGCTTGCAGGATGGAGGTCCCCATTTCCTTGATGGCTGTGAGCAGAGAATGTTTTCAATTTCTGCAGGCCACATTCCTTGACACGTGGTCCCTCTCCATCTTTACACCAGTAATTGTGTGTTGAATCTCTGTTGTGCTTTGAATCTCTCTGACTTCCTTTCACAGTAGTACCTATATTAGTGGTGGACGCAATTATCTTGGGAAGTCATTTCCAGAATTCTACCTATCACAAAAGATTGTCTTAATCTTTTCTCTTTGATCCATGAATTAATTACAAGCAGGTTCTTAAGTTTACAAATGTATGAGGCTTTTGGCCTATCTTTTGTCCATTTATAATTTTATTGCAGTGTCATCTATATGTATTTGATGAATCTGTTCTAACATACCGTCAACTTTTATGAATAACTCATTTGTGCTTGAAAAGATTATGTATTCTTTAATTGTTAAGTATAGAGTTCCAGATTGATGTTGGAGCTCAACCTTGTTTTACTCAAATCTTACATATCCTTAATTTTTTTCCTATTAAAAAATCTGTCAGTTTCTGAGAGAAGTGTATTAAAATCTTCCATTTGACACTTTTAAAGATGAAGAAAGTAAGGCCCAGCAAATTTAAGTGACTTGCCCAGGATCCCACAGCTAGTTGTGACAGAGGTGGGGTAAGAATGCAGGTATTACTTTTACTGGTGTTCAACAAGAGAAAATTCAGTAATGTTTATTTTGTTTACTTCTCTTACAATCACAATACTCCCTGTAAGTTTGGTGTCATATTGGCCAATAGAAAACTGAGGGCCAATATCGTTATTAATTTGATTTTAGGCTGATGTGCAAGTTACTTAACCCTGCAGAGGTCACAGCTGATCTAAGAGATACAAACAAATGTTTGCAGGGTTAAGCAAGTTATTTAATTACAGGAGAGTTATCTTCTATAGGTAAAGCAGTTATCACAAACTCCCACAATACACCTGGAAGGATTCACACTTGATCTTAGCTCAAAGGCCAAGAAGCGATATACCCAGAAGGATTCAGAAAGATGAGTAGAGCATCTCCTTCACTGGTCTTCGACCTTGATTACATTACAGTACTCCCATTTTACAATTTTTTTTTTTTAAATGGAAACTACTTTAATGGAAAAGGAACTCAGGAATGAGGTCATTAAATATAACTAAATACATTTTAAATGTAAATACCATGTATTTCCTGATTAGTATCAGGTAAAAATACCTTCAAATTCTGGCCTCATAAAAAAGTCAGAAACAACAACAAAAAATGCTTCATAGTATCAGGTCTATTTTTAAAACAATGGGATCTTTTGGGAAAATCGCTTTGGTCTATCAGAGATATCTATGGTCCTTTTGTTGGTAACACATTTATATCTGCACTCTTATAGCCTACACTGTCTTTATTTTTATAACTGGAGTCTTATGTAGCTTTTCTAGGCCATATACAACTTATAAACAGAGAAATTAGAGGGTGTATGTATGGCTCCCGGAATATTTTGATCCAGAGCATAACTGGAATGACTGTGCAAGGAATGCTTACCATCTCCCAGGCTGGAGCTCCTGAACAGGAAAGCACAGGCAGGTGGGGAGAGGCGCCCAGGAGGGCAAGAGAACTGCTCACTGCCCCCAGGTCTAACCTGCCATCCCACTGCACTGTCAAGTCACTGACCTTGCACAACTCCCCATTGAATGTTTATAACTCCAACCCTAGGCCACGCTCTGATCCCCACATCCTCTTTCATTTTGATGCAAGCCATACATTGCATCACAGCTTGGGCTGGGCCTATGCAGTAGCTCAAAAGTGCTGCAGGGAGCCTACCTCACCTAAAACCCCCTCAAGCCAGCAGTTAGCCCTAGCCTACCCTACTCCCACTTACCCATGACCACCAAGCCCAAATGGCTCACTCCCATTTTTAGAATCTCCTTTCCAGATAAACACACCTGAGTATATGATTTTTAAGCACATTCCAAGTAGAGGCTTCCCAGACTCAGCCCCTCCTTCGTCATCTGAAGCTCAGTAAACCTCAGCTATCATGCATTAATGGCCATCAGCTGTCTCTTGCTTTACTTGGTCCTTCACCTCGTTGCCCTAAGAGCATCACGTAAGATAGTAAGAACTCACTTTTAGGCTGACCAGAGCCAGATACGCCCATACTTCAACATTGCAGTTGTTCAATGCATTGGCTTCAGAGAGAGCATCCTCTGCCTCTGTGATCTCCTCCAGCTTGACAAAAAAGAAGGCACGTGAGTTGTTAAGTCAATGTAGTTTTCACTAAGCCAGGTGGAGTCAGCTTAGCTGAAAACACTATGTCCAAATATCACTGGTTTACTTGACCACACCAATAGCTTTCAACTTTTAACAGCAGAACTCTTTCTTAAAACAAAATCTCATGTGGTGGTCCAATCATGAACCAGTTAAAAGTAGAACTCTGATTAAAAAGCCAGGTAGAGGAATCTGGAATGCTGCCTGCTAGGCTCTCAATTTATACCCATCCCTTCCCTCTTCCCCCTTCCCTCTACAGAGTCCCAAAGACATCCACAAACATCAAGCTTCAGGTTGCCCGGTTTGGAAAACCAGAAGTATTCACTGACGTGTACACATCTTTCAGTGATTTCCCCATATGCAATGGCTATCAGATACATTTGTAGTTTTTTCCTTTACATTATGCATTCCTTTCTTAAGGTTAGAGACCTATGAGCCTATCAAAATACTATTGTTCAGAAAGATTCCTTTCCCCTAAAATTAGTTATTAACAGCATAATCTTGAGCAATCAATACAATATTCAGAGACTCTAGGGTGCTTCCTGAGCTCTGGTTATACGGCTATCATTGCTGCTTTCTGAAACTGTGAGGTTGCTTTGTAAAATCTTCCAAAAAGCCATCTTAGAAAAGAGTAAGGCACTCCTCTCCCCAATAAAGTAGCTCTTCATTTTTTCTGTTTTAGAAAATCTTGAGTTTCTAGGCTAAAGACAATATGAAGAATGGGCTTTCAGCAATGCCTATACCTTGGCCTACATTGTAAATATCTCTGAGATATTGATTCATTATTCCATCAGCTGTATTTGCTAAGTATTTACTCTGTGTCAGGCAGTATGCTAGATACTGGGAATAAAAAGATAAAATACAACCCCTGCCCTCAATGAGTTTTTAAAAAGGGGGAACATAACTAGTTCCAATATAGAATAAACATTTTTATAATAAAAGCATACAAATCAGGGCTGATTGGAAAAAAATACAGCCATAAATACCTCTATTTTTCATATTAACATGGTTGGATACATTCTGGACAGCCCTTATATGATCTACTGGAGAGACAAAGGAAAATAATAATAATTCTACCCTGAGATTAAAGGATAACCTCTGAGAAGAAACATTGCTAAAGTAAATCTTGAAAGACAAACAGGAGTTTGTTATCTGTACAAGGTGAAGAAAGGTATTCCAGGGAAAAGGAATATTATATACAAAGGCATGGAGGCATAAAATAGCGTGACATGCTCCAAAAACTCTTAAGTATGCCTGTGTGGCTGAAAAAGAAAGAGAGGAGGGAAAATAAAGAAAGTGATAAGACTAAAGAGTTCAGCAGAGACCAGATCATATATACTGCTTCCAAGGAATCTGAATTTTATTCTGAAACAAGGGGTAGCCATTGAAAGGTTTAAGTAGGGGGAGTAACAATGCATTTGCATATTTTAAAGACCACTTTGATAACAATGTTATCAAGGACAGGAGACCATCTTAGCAGATAAAGAGGGGATGAGGCTTGAATTAGAGCCATAAAAATAGGTATGGAGACTAGACAATATACATTTAGAAGACAAAGCAACAGGATATTTGATGCCTAGATTAAAAGTAATAAGAGAAGTAGGCTAAAATAGCTTTTAGGTTTCTAGCTTGGTTGATTGGCATGATCATAATCTCATTCACCAAGACAGAGAATACAGGAGGAGGTATAGGTTTAAGGACTGTGAGAATCTCAGAGATAGGTTATATTTTGTATACATTTTGAGGTGTTTAGGAAACCATTAAATGGAGCTGTCCATTATACTGTTTGAAAAGTGTTATGAACGTAAGATTTAAGATTCCTTAGGGCATAGGTGGTAGTTAAGACCACTGAGGTAAAAGATACTTTTAGGGAGAATAAATAAGGTGACAGAAGAAGAGGGTTGACTATAGAACCCAGGGGGACCCAACAATTATGGTGGATAAAAGACTAGGAACCAGTAAAAATGGCTGAGAATGAGATACTAGAGATGAAGGAGCAGAAACAGAAGAATGTGAATGCATTACTGTGAAAGTCAATGGAAGAGAAGGCTTCATTAACAGGGTTAAGTGCCACAGAAACTCTGAGTGTCTATTGCATTTGGCAATTAGTATGCTTTAGGGGACTTCTGTCAGAGAAGTTTCAGCAAAGTGGTAAGGGGTATACACCTAATTGCCATCAAGTGAAGGGTAAATGGAATCTTGGGAATGAATAGCTAATTCACAAGTAAAGCATTATGTCTAGATAGATGTTAGTGATAAAATGCAAATTCAAATACCTAGCAAATGCAGTTTAAAAATATTTTTAAAGATACCTATCAAATCGGCAAATGATAATACGCATTGTTGATGGGGTAACAGGAAAATGGCTCATACCTTCTAGAAGAGTATGTATCAGTATACAGCCTTTCTAGAAGGCAAGTTGACACTACAATTTCAAGACTTAAAATTTTCTACATTATTTAAGAATTTAAAGCTAAGGAAATAGTAAGAATTAAGCAGAGAGATTTATGTCCAAGAATGTTTATCTCAGCTTTATTAATAGTAGTATAATTGTAGAGACTAACATGTCCAATAATAAGTGATTGGCCAAATAAATTATGGTATATCCACATATAGGTATAGTATGACTAAAACATTGATGGGGCAGAGATTACTTAAACATCTTAGCCAAGTTTGTTTTTTAGTTTCTATCTCAATAAGACTTTTTTATACTACTCAAAACAAATAGCAGCATAACTTACCTTAATAGTTTAGTTTTGGGTACTTTCAACAGTGCTGTTGGGTTTCTAACAGGTATAAATGTTTTACATCCTTTCTCAGAAGATGGGGCAATGGGGTACATGGCTTATATATAAGTGGCTGTATGTTCTGATTGACCTGGGATAGTTCGTGTCCCAGTGTAATTATTAATAGCACTCTTTTTATTCTGAAAAGTATCTTGGTTTGTATGTTAAATTACATGATCACCTTGTTTATGTATACGAACTAGGGAACACCATGCAGTCATCAAAACTCATGTTTTAGACTATTTGGTGATGAGAGATAATACCAATGCTATACTGTTAAGTAGAAAAAAAAAGATTTAAAAGCAGTAAGTATATTTTTTATAATTTTATATGTTAAAATTGCTTTCATATATGCATGACAAAAGACAAGAAAAATGCATTAAAATGAGTGATGGGATTATGAATATTTTGTTTTCTTCATATTTTGTATTTTCCATATCTTCTATAATGAACATATATATCTTATGGATTAAAAAAACAGCAATGAGGAAGAAGAGACAAAAAATGTAGACAATTGTTTTGTTTTAAGGGTAGCAACCAGGAAGTGGTTGTTGTTATCATTGTTTAATAAGAAGGGGGAAAATATGGGGAAGGAACTGATTGACAAGGAAAGGTTAACATTTTTAATCAAAGGAAAAGAACAAAATTAAGAAAGTAAGGTATTAGGAGAAAAGGAGAGAGATAGAATCAAGAATACATGTGAGAAAAATAGGTAAGAACAGGAGGATGAACTCCTCTTTCAAATATTAAAGGAAAGGAGGAAAGGGTGACTAGAGAGTTTTTATGGGTGGTAGAACAAAAGGTCTACCAGAAGCTGTAGGAGCTCCTCCTGAATACAGAAGGGCCACAGAGCTTAATAAATATCAATCATTTTCTTTAATTTAATAAAGTGGATTCTTCATATCCCATACCACCTTTCTCTTACAGATAACATTATAAAATTATGAACTTATGTACCAAATAACACAAAATACTTTTATTATATAGCTTTCTGGTTCAACTTTTTGTGGGAGTTTTAAAGGATGTTTTATTTTTCTAATTCAGATTGACCTTCAGTTTGCTAAACTTTGAAGAGCAAATTTTCAGCAGAGAAGAATGCCCTGATTGCCATCTCACTGTCATCACAAACTCCTAGGGTGCTTGGAAGAACAAGGAATCAAGGTCAGCTGTATGCACAGGCTTAGTCTCAAGCTCTCATTGTCTTACCCTGTAACAGGCAATTCCCAGTCCTAGCCAAGTGAGGCATGAAGGTGATCTCTTACAGGCTTGCAGGTAGGTTTTCTTTGCCTTTTCATACTGTAGAAAGAAAGCACCACTAAGCTATTTTTCTTTTGCAAACTTTAAACACTGCATTGCTAGGATAATCATGGGGTTTCTGCAGTTGCACTACAGACCACTCTAAATTAAATGAGTCCTTGAGTTATGTTTTCTTAAATCTTTTTTTTTTTTTATGAGCAGGTTCACAGAAACATTGAGAGAAAAGTACAGAGATTTCCCATATACTCCCTGCCCCGACACATGTGTAGCCTTTCCCATTACTAATGTCCCCCACCAGAGTGGTAACTTTGTTACAACTGATAGACTGACATTGACACTTCGCTATAGGCTGACCAGTCATCTCATTTTTTTCATAAATTCATTTTTATTGTTAGACTTATTGGGGTGACATCTGTTAGCAAGGATTACATAGGTTTCAGGCATACAATTCTGACAGTGCATGGTTAACTTGTTGTATAGTAAGTTCACCACCTAATGTGACTTCTCTTTCCATCACCGTATATTTAGCTTCCCCTCCCTCCTCCAGTCATCTCATTTTAAACAAGACAGAAAACAACGATACTGTTCTGTTTCAAATGGTACATATGGTCATACTACTGACACCTTGAATTTAGCTCAGTGAGACTAGGCTGACCATACATACCATTTGAAATGGGATAGTACTGTTGTTTTCTGTCCAGTTTAAAATGAGACACCTGGTCAGCCTACTTCACCATCACCCAAAGTTCATAGAACCTTAGGGTTCACTCTTGGTATTGAACATTCTGTGGGTTGAGATAAATGTATAATGACATGAGTTCCTCAGAGTATTTTTCTGCCCTAAAAATTCTCTGTGCTCCATCTATTCATCACTTCCCTTCCCCTGGAAACCACTTATCTCTTTACATGTGTCCATAGTTTTGCCTTTTTCAAAATGTCATACAGTTGAATTCATGTAGTTAGTAGCCCTCTCAGATTGACTTCTTTCACTTAATAACAGGTATTTAAAATTCCTTTGTGTTTTTTCATGATTTGACAGCTTATTTTCTTCTAGCGCTGAGTAATATTCCATTGTCTAGATGTACCACAGATTATGTATCCATTCATGTACGGAAGGACATCCTTGTTGCTTCCAAGTTTTGGTCATTATGAATAAAGCTGCTTTAAACATCTGTGCGCAGGTTTTTGTGTGGATATAAGTTTTCAACTCCTCTGGGTAAGTATTAAGAAGCACAATCACTGTATCGTATATTTTTAGTTTTGTAAGAAATTGCCAAACTATCATCTAAAGTGGCTGTACTATTATATTTTGCATTCCCACCAGCAGTGAATGAGAGCTCCTATTACTCCACATCCTTGTTATGATTTGATATTCTCAGTGTTCTAGATTTTGGCCAGATTTTGGCCAGATTTTGGTGTGTAGTGGCATCTCATTGTTGTTTTCATTTTCATTTCCCTGATGACATATGATATGGAGCATCTTTTCATATGCTTATTTGCCATCTGTAATTCTTTTTTGGTGAAGTACCTGTTAAAGTCTTTGGACTATTTTTAAATCAGATTGCTTTCTTATTGATGAGTTTTAAGAGTTGTTTGTGTATTTTACATAACAGTTCTTTTAGATGTGTCTTTTGCAAATATTTTCTCCCAGTTTGTGGCTTGTCTTCTCATTCTCTTCATACTGTCTTTTGCAGAGCATAAGTTGTTCATTTTAATGAAGTGTAACTCATCAGTTCTTTCTTTCATGGATCATGCTTCTGGTGTTATATCTAAAAGTCATCATCATACCTAATGTCATATAGGTTTTCTTCTATATTATCTTGTAGGAGTTTTATAGTTTTGCCTTTTACATTTAATTCTATGATTCATTTTGAGTTAATTTGTGAAGGTGTCTAGATTTATTTTTATGTATATGGATATCCAGTTGTTCTACCACCATTTGTTGAAAATATTTTCTTTGTTCATTGTATTGCTTTTGCTCCTTTGTCAAAGATCAGTCAACTATATTTATATGAGTCTATATCTGAGCTCTCTATTCTGTTCCATTAATCTATTTGCCTATCTTTCACCAATACCACACTGTCTTGATTATTGTAGTTTTATAGTAAGTCTTACAGTCAGGTAAGGGTTCAGTCTTCTATCTTTGTTCTTCTCTTTCAATATTGTTTGGTATTCTGGGCTTGGATTGTATTTTACATCTATTTTTAGGGAGCTATTGAAAGAAAACTGGTAAGAGAAGCGTAGACCAAATTAAAGGGCAGACTTTGATGTGAAAGCAGATCCAAAGACATTTATATAGTCTTTTTAAAAGTTGAGGCAAGGAGATACATTGAAAGTTCTGGGTGACCACAATAATTATCTGAATTTCAGGTAGACTTTATGGATTACCCATTTTGCTTAAAAGGGGTATCATGTTGTAGGATGTCAGATACAGAATCTGTGAACTAATGGGGTATACTTAACAGAACTGCATTATTCTGAGAGTCTGTTTTCTTGTTAAAGGTCTGAGAAACTCTCAGTAGTACAGGAGACATTTAGAAAAACTCAAAAAACAAAGTTCCAAAAGATATAGTCCTCAAGGACTACTTCTTGTCTTGAATATTCAGTGTAAGAGATGGAACTATAGCTAAAACTCAGCAAATAGCAATAAGAACTCCTTTGCCTAGTGACTGTGTAAGTCAGCAGCTCTGTGAAGATGCAGCTTACAATAACATCAGAAAGAAAACTTTTTCTTATTTACTTCATTGTAATGGGATATTGATTTTTCTCTTTCAAGTCTATGTGAGTTTTCCTACCAATATTATATGCATTGTAACTTCTTGTTATTGTTTTAAGTAAAAAGAAAATTGGGTGTTCTGGGGGGAGAAATGGAATGAAGTCAAAATAAAAGCACAGAGTCAAAAAGCCTTTGGGAGAATGTTTTTTTTTGTTTTTTCTTTCTTTCTTTCTTTCTTTTTTTTTTTTTAATGTGAGTAGTTCCCTGGCTGGGAATCGAACCCAGGCCACAGCATTGAGAGCACTGAAGCCTAGCCACTACACCACCAGGGAACTCCTGGGAGAATGTTGATAACTGCTGAAGTGGGATGATGGGTCAATGTTGGTTCATTCTACTATTTGAGATTTTCCATAACTTTCTAAAAGAGCAAGTTTCTTTTAGAAGGCTTTGGGGTATTTCCTAAAATATAGAGAGGAATAGCTAAAGAGTCAGGTCAGCTTGCTCTATGGAATGAGGTTAGCCTCATCTGAACTAAATATAATCCTTTGTGTTGAGGAGGAAGTCCGGAGCATTTATTTTGAAGCTCATGACACTTTCCACTCATTAAGGCAAGCTAAGAATATTTCTGCTACTCCTAATAAAAGAAAATGAGCTAAAACATTAGCTAAAATAAAATGCATTGAGTTCTTAATAACTTTTTAGTATAATGGTTAAAATCACAAACTCTAATATGAAACTGCCTGGATTTAAATCCTGCTTCTAATAATTACTAGTTATTTGATGGGCAAGTCACTTTACCTTTGGATGTAAAGTGTTATTATCATATTACTATTTTTAGTCCCAGACCATGACCTGCTTTACATGGTTACACCCCATCCTCTATCCCTCACCTCTTTCTCTTCCAGATAGATGTGCCCCAGTCTCAGGAAGATGAAGTGCATCTCAGAAGCATCCACTACAAAACTAATGGTTCGCTCATAACATGCCTTGGCCTCAGCATAATTGCCACTCAAAAAATACAGATGGCCCTTCACACCCCAGACGTTAGGGTTCTGAGAAAGTAAAGAACACCTATTATAGTGCATAGGATGAGGGAGGATGTAACAGTACATTAATGATATTTATTTAACATTCAAATTTAAATTGCTTTATTTTTCTAATAGCACTCAGAAAGAGGATCATTCAGTTGCACTGGAAGATACATCTTTAGGTCTGTCCTCTCATTTCTTTCTTGTATTCTTCAAAGCCATTTTGTCTTTGGGGAAAATAATAAGAAAACCATTCAAGCATAACCATGATACTGATCACAATGAGAAAACCAGAAGAAGCCCATAAAACTTGAAATAAACTATCTACTAAAGAGCTGTCCTATTCTTTTCTCTACTCTTTGCAAGACTCATGAATACGTAAGAAAAACAAATGGAAGGAAATAGATAAGTTAACTGACAGCTGATGATCCCTACCTTTGGTAACCAGAAATCTACCTGTGATATGGCATCACCATCTTTAAGAAAGACTGCTTGCCCCTTATCGAAACTAAACTTGACAGGCTCTAGCAGATTTTATTACCAGGTAGTCCATTTGGGCTGCCTGTTGAAGGTATTCCTCTGCCTTGGCAAAGTCCTTCTTGAGAAGGTGTGTCTGGGCCAGCACCAAGTAATACTCACAGCTGGGGCCTCCTTGAGGGCATAACAGCTCATGTGCAAGCACTCTGTGCACATACTGCAAAGAAAAATCAGATTATAAAGAATGTGTAAATGACTGTATTAAATCAGTTCCATGGCTCTTATGGTTGAAGATTCTGTCTCTGATAATAAATAAGGAACATATTATAGAATGAAATGATTATCAACTTCAAAATATTGGAGGTGAATTATAAACATTCACCAGTCACCAAATGCAGACATTTCCAAGTGAGTAATCTGCAGTATTGCACAATCCTGGTCTTGCTGGTCACCATATTAGATGGATGTCAGCCTCTATTTGTTATGTAGCAGACAAAGGCACTTGATTTACATTTACACATAAGGTAATATTTTTCAGGCAGCTGTAATTGCAAAGAAACTTACAGTGAGGCAAAATCTCCCTTTCTAAAATTCTAGACTTGGGATCTTGGAAACTGTCTGTTTCTGACACATTCTCAAACATTTGCTACGTTTACCAGTTTAATACTTGGGGCTAATCTTTATTTTTAATACTATGCAAGGCTTGCAAATTTGACAGAGCCAGATGTACTTGCTAAGCAGAGAGGGAAACCCTTTTTTGTTTTTTACCTCTGTTCCCATCTCAGCTTATAATGTAAAAACTACCAGAAACACTTACATCTTCTTGGGAAGTTCTGGGGGGGAGACTCTGCAGCTGTTCACTCTACCTGCATTCTGGCTCTCTGACATAGAGGGATAGTGCCCTATTTAATCAGGGAGACAGAGAGCCTATTTCTCTATTGGAAAAGTATTAATGTAGCTCAATCCCACCCTGTTCATAGTTCTTGCCCTTTCTTGAGTTTGCCCACCCTCAAATGGAGCATGAACAATGCAGAATCAGGGCCAACTTTCTTGGCTCCTGGATCTTGTTCTCTCTCTCTCTCCTACTGCTTGCTTCAAGGATGTATTTCTTGTTTCCCATGAGGTAGGCAGACCTCATAAGATGCTCTTCTTCTCTGGGAGGAAGCTGTAATTCTCTAGCTGTTCCACCTATGACAGCAGGGACAAGTCAAATCTGGGACCAGACATATCTCCAGCCCAGTTTAACCAATATAAAAATTTAACATTTTTACCCCCTCCCCTGCCATAACACTGTGTATCTGTTCCAATTGGTGCTTGGTATTCCTCACAGAGCGACATGCAGTGAGGTCTCCTAATGCTCTCTGCAGAGAGTGGTTCATATTTGAATGTTTATCCCAGTAGGCTTATGATGTGTTTTCAAAAGCATATTTGACTTCTGGATCATAGATATTTAAGCTTGTAAAGATACCATTATGAATAGAAAAAGCAATTCATTAAAATTTTTCCCACCTACTTGCCCTTTTCCAAATATTCTGACCTGCACAGCATTGAACTTCATCAAGAAACGTATGGTCTCCATGAAGATGGTGATAGGAGTTTGGGAAATGCCAGAAGGAGTGGGATGGTGAAAAGTTGGTGAATCTTGACATTTTGACATTTCTGAAAATATATTAAAATAATCTATGATAGGATGTAAAGGAAAAAAATGTACAAACCCCAGACACACTAACATAGCAGGGAGAGTACTCTAATCTAATATATGAGATAGATTATAATCTGGAAAGCAAAAGAGTGCTCTATAGCAATGGTCCCCAAAGAGGAGATCTCAAAGGTTCTCAAGGTTAGTATACTGGTGGTTCCAAATGCAAATCACAACCAAATGAATTTTTTTTTTAAGTATCTATAGATATTCTAAAAATGAAGAATCGGTGTTAGAAAATCATAAGTCCTTGTTTATTGCAAGAGTTGTATTACTGAGTTTAGATTTCAGGGCCTAGCTTCATATGAAGGCACTTAAGCAAAATGGCAAACTAGTCAACTTCAAATAAGTTAAGATCACTTTTTGGTAATAGTAGGAGTTTTTATCCTTATCTAGTTTGTTTATGCCCCTCTTTCAATTGGAAATCTAATTACCTCTTTTTGCTGGTATCTCCTTGATAAGTATGTTGGATAGTGTTTGGCTAATAGTTGGATCCTGATATTGTACAGATAAAATGGGTTCTTGTGAATCAGACTGCAGTTTGGAGGATTCTTCAAGAACTCCATCTACAATAGATAATGGATCTCCTGGTCCTAAATAGATTAAATTTTAATGAGAAAAGAAATACCTTCCCACATTGAATATTAAATGGTTATTATAGGAAATAAAATACAATTAATTTTCAAAGCATAAGAAACATATTCCAGAAATATTGCATGGACAGATTTGTTTTACAGACTTTTTATATTTCTAAATAAAGAGTACAACTCAAACTGATGGCACAGCTTTTGTCACTATAACCCCTAGTCCAACCCTGCTGTTTGCCCAAGGCATGATAATATCAAACAGATACCTATTATAAAAGTTATTTGCTAGACCTAGAATCTCAAGAATCCAGATGAGAAGATTAATACATTTTAGATAATTTTTTGGGGGGAGGTAGTTCCCTGGCTGGGAATCGAACCCAGGCCACAGTGTTGAGAGTGCCAAAGCCTAGCCAATACACCACCAGGGATCTCCCACATTTTAGATAATATTAAAACCCCTGGAGGACAGGAATTCTAATAATCTCAGTGTTTAATAATAATAATAAGCAGCAGGTATAATAATAATAAGCAGCAGCTATATTTGAGCACAACTATATGCCAAGTATTATACTAAGGACTTAAATGTATAATCTCATTTATTGTTCACAACATTATGAGATATTTTATTTATTATGTTCCTTTAAACCAAGTGAATCACAGAAAAGTTAAATAATTTGCTGAAGCTCTTAAACATGCCATGCTGACTCTCAAACAATCAAATGTTTGATAAATAAAAATAAAAAGCAATGCCAGGTAGCTCCAAATCAGAATAGGTCACTCAGCTAGAGCAAAAGATATGGATTTGAAAATAGGAGAAACTGGATAGGCAGAGAGAGGGGCAATCAAGGCTGGGGGCATGCCATTGGCAAAAGCATGGAAATAGTGAGCTACTTTATTTTACTGGGCACTGAGGATTGCATAGACAAAATTAAGAGAAAGGTAGGTTGGGGTTACACTGTATTGATATTTGAATGCTAAGATTTTTCTTCTATAGTCAAAAGAAGAGGGTTACAATAAAGAGTACTGAGCAGAAAAATTAGAATGAAAGTGATAATTTTTGAAGATTACTCACTGCTTTGTAGCAAGGAGAAAAAAATGTAGCAGGAAACAAAAGGGTCTGTAATAAAGCTGTTAGAAAGGTCTAGATATTTGATAATGGAAAGTAGTGGAAATCTAAAGGCAAGATGCAAGGAGCATTTAAAAGATCATTGGTCTTAGGACTTAACCTGATATAGGGGAGGGGGAAGTTCAAACAAGAAAGTAAGAGGAAGCAGGGATGACTCTGAGTTCATGAGCTGGGGTACCTAATGTAACAATGTAGAGTTGATTGGGAAGATAAGGAGTTGCATTTGCTAGTAGAATAATCCAACTGCTGTTCTGGAAGGTATGTTGGGGTTAAGGATAGATATTTAAGTGTCATCAGTAGTGAAATGAACTCTGTGAAGGTAGGTGAGCTCTTAGAAAGTAAGACTGTATTAGTGGGAATTGATTACATCTAATGAGTGTGACAAGCAAGAGAAGCTAACAAAGGAAACCCAAACTGTTGGAGATGTAGAAGACAAACCAACATGTATTTCAGAAAGGAATGTGGTTAATATTACAGGCTGATCACTGATGGGTAAGTGATGATCTTAATGAAAGAAATCAATAGTCAGCTTTTCTAAGGTATAATTTACACATTATAAAGTGTTTAAGTATATAGTTCAATGCATTTTAACAAATATATACTTATGAAATCACTATCACGATCAACACACAAAAGATTTCTAATACTCCCAAAAGCTCCCTTCTGCTCTTTGCTGTTAATCCCCACTCTCAGCCCAAGGCAACCACTGATCTGTTTTTGTCAATATGGATTAGTTTTTCCTTTTCTCGAATTTAATTTAAATGTAATCATAAACTATGTATTGTTTTATATCTGGTTTATTCACTTAGCATAATATTTTTAAGATTTATCCATCTTGTGTATATCAGGAATTTCTTTTTATTGCTGAGTGGTTTTTGATTGTGTGATTATAAGAAAATTTATTTACCATTCACCTATCTATAAATGACTGGGCTGTTTCTTGTTTTTGCCTACTATAAATCTATTAGGAACATTTGTGTACAAATCTTTGCAAAGACTTATGTTTCTATTTCTATTGGGTAAATATCTAGGAGTGAAATTGCTGTCAGATGTATGTCTAACTTTCTTTGAACACTGCCTGTTTTTTTCAAGTGATTGTACCATTTGGCATTCCCACCAGGAATATTTGAGAGTTCCATTTACTTAACATCTTCCCCATAACTTGGTATCATCAATCTTAATTTTAGTTGTTCTAGTGTAAATTGCATTGATTTTCAAATGTGAAACCAAACTTACAACCTTACTTGGATTGGATATGTTATCAATTATATGTTACTGAAATTGATTGGCCAATATTTGTTAAGAACTTTGTGTCTAGGTTCATGAACGTTATTGGTATGTACTCTTCTTTTGGGTAGTAGATTTGTTTGGTTTTGATATCACAGTAACAACTATTCTCAAACTTCAATACTAGAAGTATTCCCTCTTCTATTTTCTGTGGTAGGAAAAGAGTAGGCCTGGAGTTTTCCTTGTGAGAGGTTTTAATTAACATTTTTTGGGGTTGGGGGTAGCTCCCTGGCTGGGAATTGAATCCAGGCCACAGCATTGAGAATGCCAAAGCCTAGCCACTACACCACCAAAGAACCCCTAATTTTTAACTTACTTAGGAGATACAGGACTAGTGAGATCTTTTCTTTCTTCCTCAGTAAGTTTTGTATGTCTGTCAAGGTATTTATATTTTATCTAAGTTGCTGAATTTGTTAACATTGTTAATAATTTTCCCTTCTTATCTTTCTAATATCTATAAGATTTGTAGTGGTGTCCCCTTTCATTCCCAGTATGGTACAATGTATCTCCTTTTTTTCCTAGTCAAATTTATCAATTTAATTGATTCTTTCAAAGAATCTGATATTCGTCTCATTGATTTTCTCTATTCTTGGCTGTTCTCTACAGGTCAGTGGCTGATTGGTTGGGATGTAAACTGTGCACCAAAAATTGAGGTGTTGTGAGTGAGAAGGAATCTGTTGCCAAGCTCCACAGAGATTTCTCCTGTCAAAGAAAAAAAAATCTTATTGAATCACATATCCTTTCATTTCTTACAGGAAATTCAGCTCCATTATAATCTATGGGACCACTGTTGTATATGCAGTCCATTAACCAAAACATCGTTATGCAGTGTATCACTGTATAACATATTATTGGAGAAAATAAAAAGACATGACTAAAAGTTGGGGAGGGAAAAGATAACACTATCATTGTTGACAGATGATATGATAATCATATTCTAGAAAAAATAATAGAATAATCTATTAGAATCAATTAGTCAGAGACTGTCATATACAAGTTCAATCTAAAAAATAATAGTATACAGTAAAATTTAAAGTGTAGAAAATAAATACCATGTACTAAAATATGCCAGTGATAACTAACTAGAAAATATAATTAAAATAAAGACCTATTATGAGAGCAATGGAATCTACTTACATCTATGAATTACTTAAACAGGGAATCATTTGAAAAAAATGTTAAAACTTTAATAAAGGACACAGAAGATTATCTAAGTAAATGGAGAGATCTTAACACATTTGGATAAAATGGTTTAAATAATATACAGATGTTAATTATCCCTAAATTCATCTATAAATCCTATATAGTCCAAATAAAAATTTCACTTGATTTTTTATGAACTTGGTAAACTCTCTATAAAATCCATATAGATGAATAAAGGCTCATGAATAGGTAAGTCAAGTATAAAAAAGGCAAGTAAATTAGAGAACCTGATATACCAGATAACAGAGCATACTATAACAACACAGCAATAAAAACAGTACGATATTGGTTTAAGATCAGACAGAAAAGACAGAATAGAGAGCCTAGAGACATATATCCCTTAAATCTAAGGGGGAAAGATGGTTATTTAATTACTGACTTTGAGAAAACTATGACACAGCCTGGTTAGCTCAGTCGGTAGAGCATTGGTCTCTTAATCCCAGGGTTGTGGGTTCAAGCCCCTAGCCTGAGAAAACTAAATCCCTGTATGGAGAAAAATAAAAATGATGCCTACCTACCACTACATTCAAAGATAGACTCCTGTTAGATTAAAGATCTAAATATACAACTAACATTATACAGTTAATTGAAGAAAATGTGACTTAAGGCAGGAAGTGCTATTAATACAAACATCACAAACACAAAACTACAAAGGATAAAGGAAAGTTAAACAACACAATCAACTAATTAAATCTAATTGATACCTATAGAACATTCCACTCAACAACAGAATACACATTCCTTTCAAGTATTTATGGAACATTTATCAAGATAGATCATAGATCAAAACAAGTCATAATAAATTTTATACAAAGTATGTTTTCTAACCGTAATGAAATTAAATTAGAAATAAAAAACAAAGATAAGTGGAAAAATCCCCAACTATTTGGAAAATATAAAACATACTGCTAAATAACCCATGGTCCCAGCCATTCCAAGATAAAGGAAAGTGTATGTCCATACAAAAACTTGTAGATGAATATCCACAGCACCTTTACTTTATTTTATTTTATTTTATTTTATTGCACATTTATTTTAATAGTCCCAAACTGGAAACAAACCAGATATCTGTCAACAGGTGAACAGATAAAAACATATTTTGGTATCTTCATATAATGGGATACTGTTCACCAATATAAAGAGATGAACTACTGATACAGACAAAAACATATTTGAATCTCAAAATAATTATATTTAGTAAAAAAGTCAGACAAAAAAAGAGTACATACTGTGAAATTGTATTTAATTCTAGAAATCCTAGAAAATTGTACAAATTGTCTAGAAATTCTAAAGTTCTAGAACATGTGAACTCATCTCTAGTGACAGAAAGCTAATTGGTGATTGTCTATAAATGGGCAAGAGAAAAAGAATACAAATGCCATAAGAAAGTTGGGGGGATTTTGGATATGTTCATTATCTTCATTGTGGTGATATTTCATGAATGTGTTTATATGTTAAAAATTATCAAACTGTACATATTAAATATGTGAAGTTTAGGAAATATCAATTATACCTCTGACAAACAGTTGAAAATATATGTACACACAATAAATAGCATTAATATAAATAAAATAACATGCAAAAACCACATATTAAACACAGTAGAATGACTGATTTCCTAAAGTAGAGAAAAGGAAAATGGCAATGAAGAAAAAAGGGAGTGTACAAATATATAAATAAATTTAAGAATCACAAGAGAGGGACCTTACCTATTGGGAAAAAGAGTAAAGAAAAAACAAAAAAGAAATTTACTCTGTTAGAATGATATCCATTTTAGGGGTACACAGTGACAGTAAATTCTCTAAGATTAAAAAAAAAAGAATGGCAGCAATAGAAGCTTCTGACTTTCAATCATACTAATGAGAAAATATTTTGGAGGAGTCTTTCCTAGTGCCCCTGGAACAACTTAAAACTCCACCTAGTCATTCATTTAACAAATATTTACTGAGTACCTATTATTTGCCTGGTCCAATTCATAAGGGCAGTAGTTTTCCCAATAGCCACTCATCATCTCGGTTCCCTGGTCCTACCTGCTGAGGTTTCCACCTTGAGGGCTACTGCAGAACCATTAGTGATTCCCCAAGGCCCCAAACCGGATTCTACTTTCCTTCCTTCTTCAATGTACTCTACAGTACCAGCGCTCTTCTGCTTTGTTACTGGTGTTTGAAGCTGTTTGAAGGCCTCATGAAATGCCATTTCCATTCGAATGTCATTGTTTTGAATTTCATAGTACAAGCCTGAGGAAAGAAAGATGCTGAAACAAATGTGACTAATTTGCCACCATCATCCACTGAAGTATTGCATATTTCACTTCCAGTTCCCATATTTTTACCAAAGTTTAAGAACTACATGCAGAGCCATTAAAGAATGGAAAGAAAAAGAGAGAATCTTACAATGAAAGAAAACACATTCAGATCACAGGAAAATGCCATACCAAGTAAAGTCCAGGCTACAACATTAGTTGGTTCCAAGCAAGTAGCATCTTCAAAGAATATTTCTGCCTGCTCATAGTTCTCCATCAGGACAGCCAGGACACCACACAGCAACAAGCTGAGAAGAGACCAACATTATTAACAACATGGTCCCACGTCACAGTCATAGAATCAAGACAACTTCATGTAGAAGCTTATCTGCTCCTACTCATTCCTCATCTCCCTTCACCCATACCTGTGGATATGATTCTGGTTGAGGGAAAGGGCTTTCCGAAAACACTCCTGTGCTTTGATGTTGTCCTCGGTTAGGAGGCAAAAGGCACCATAGTCCAGCCAGTGTTCCAGGTTCTGGGGCTCACGGACCAACATCTACCAAGTGAAGCATCAGGAGAACCAAGTTTATTGTGACACTATGTTGTATTTTTTATGCACATAATATCAAACAGAAGCACCCCAATAATACCGTAAGATCTATGAAAGAAGAAACTATGTTTTCTTTTTTTGCTTACCACTGAATTCTGAATGCCTAGCGTAGTCAATATTCTGGTTTATAGTAAAGTAAATAAATAGTTATTGAAATAATGTAAAATTTTATTGTGTCCTAGTGTTAGTGTTTTGGTCGTCATAAGCTCATCCGCTTACTTGGGAACACAAAGATTCATTTTATGGTTCATGTTAAAGATTCATATATAATCATTTCTGTCATAATCCTGAAATGGCAAATATAAAGTTACAAGTATGCAAAAACAACACTTCACAATGAGTGAAAACTACAAAGCATTGCTGAAGGAAATTTTAAAAGACATAAATAAGTAGAAAAATATCCCATGTTCATGGACTGGAAGACTTAATATGTTAACATGTAAAAACTAGCCAAAGGAATTTATAGATTCAATGCAATCTCTATCAGAAGACCAATGTTCTTTTGCAGAAATAGAAAAACCCATTCTAAAATTCATATAGAATGTCAAGGAAACCTGAATAGCCAAAACAATATTAAAAAAAAAAAACTGAAGGACTTATACTTCCTGATTTTGAAACTTACAAAGATACAGTAATCAGTGCAGTACTGGTATAAAAACAGACATATGACAGCTGTCTGGAAAGTATCCAGCCATATAGTAAGAAAAATAGAGGCATTATGACTGGATTTTTTTCTGGACAGTTCTCATATAAACCAATGGAATAGAAAAGACAGTTTAGAATAAATCCTTGCATATATGGTCAAATGATTTTTGAAAAGCTGCCAGGAACATTCAATAGGAAAAGGATAGTCTTTTCAGCAAATGGTGCTAGGAAAATTGGATAGCCACATGCAGAAGAATGAAGTTGGACACTTACCTAACACCAAATAAAAAAAAAATTCAAAATGGTCAAAGAGCTAAACATAAGATCTAAAACTACAAAACTCGAACAAGAAAACATATCTTTATGACACTGGACTTTATGACACAAGGACAATATCTTTATGACACTGGACTTGGCAATGATTTCTTGGATATGATACCAAAGGCACAGATTGTAAAAGAAAAAATAGGCAAGTTGGACTTCATAAAAATTAAAAACTTTTGTATATAAAAAAATGTCAACAATAAAAATGTAACTCAGTTGTTTTGGGAGAAAAAGAAGGGGTTAATATTCAAAATACTGTATATTAAGAATTGCTAAACTTCAACAACAAAATATTAAACAACCTGACTCAAAAATGGGCAAAGGACTTGAATAGGTATTTTTCCAAAGATCTACAAATGGCCAAAAAAATATAGGAAAAGATGCTCAACATCACAAATCAGCATCATCCACAATGAAATACTACTCTAACCCAGTGGTCCCCAACCTTTTTGGCACCAGGGACTGGTTTTGTGGAAGACAATTTTTCCATGGGCCAGGTTGGGGGTGATGATGGTTTGCAGATGACTTAAGTCTATTACATTTATTGTGCACTTCATTTCTATTATTATTATATTGGATAATAATATATAATTGTCACTTGGCACTCACTGATAGGGTTTTGATATGAGTCTGGCACTCACTGATAGGGTTTTGATATGAGTCTGCAAGCAATTGATTTATCATGATTAATGTGCAGTCAAACCTCTCTGCTAATGTTAATCTGTATTTGCAGACACTCTCCAATGGCTCAGCTCCACCTCAGATCATCAGCCATTAGATTCTCATAAGGAGCATGCAACCTAGATCCCACACATGTGCAGTTCACAATAGGGTTCACGCTCCTATGAGAATCTAGGAGCCAATGATCTGACAGGAGGTGGAGCTCAGGTGGTAATGCGAGTGATGGGGAGCGGCTGTAAATACAGATGAAGCTTCACTTGCTCACCCACCACTCACTATCTGGTTCCTAACAGGCCATGGACTGGGGGTTGAAGACCCTTGCTCTAACTCATTAGGATAACCACTATCAACAAAACAAAGTAACAACTGTTGATGAGGATATGGAGAAATTAGAACTCTTTTATGTAAAATGCTGTAGCCACTTTGGAAAATAGAAGGATGGTTCCTCAAAAATTTAAAAACAGGGAGTTCCCTGGTGGTATAGCGGCTAAGGCTTCAGCACTCTCAACGCTGCAGCCTGGGTTTGATTCCCAGCCAGGGAACTACCCCACTCCAAAAAAAAATTAAAAACAGAATTACCATATGATGCAGCAATCCCACTTCTGTGTATATATCCACAAGAATTGAAAGCAGAGTTTCAAAAAGATATTTGTACATCCATGTTTACAGCAGCTTTCTTTATAATAGCTAAAAGATACAAGCAACCCAAGTGCCCAATGACAGATGAATGGATAAGGAAAATGTGGTATCGTATATATACAGTGGAATATTATTTAGCCTTAAAGAGGAAGGAAATTCTGACATATGCTACAACATGGACCAACCTTGAGGACATTTGCTAAGTGAAATAAGCCAATTGCAAAGAGACATGATTTACTTATATAGACTGATATTTTGAACTTATTGTAGTCTAAATGTTTCTGTCAATTAATTTAGAATTTGAAACAAATGTTCCTCTTGAAAAAATTATAAATGTGCAAGATGTTCAAAATTATTCATCATTAGAAAAATACAAAACAAAACCACACTGAGATACTACACCAACCCATTAGAATGGCTATAACAATTTTTTAGAAGATGGAAAATAACAAGCATTAGCAAGATTATGGAGAAAATGGAAACTTCACCCATTGCTGGTGGGGATGTAAAATATTAGCACAGTCTTTGGAAAACAGTTTGGCTAATATCTTGAAAACTGTTCCTCAAAAAGTTAGGCATAAAGGTACCCATGTGACTAGCAATTCTACTCAGTATGTACCCAAGAGAACTGAAAACATGTATGTATACAAAAATTACAAACTTTTATACATGAATGTTCATAGCAGCATTATTTGTAATAGTGGAAACCAGTCAGATGCCCATCAGTGAGTAAAGAAACAAAATGTGGTATCTATACATACTACAACATGAATGATCCTCAAAAGCATAATGCAAGTGAAAGGTAGTCACAAAAGGTCTCATATTGCATGATTTCATTTATATAAGCTGTCTATAATAAGCAAATCTATATATAGAGAAAGTAAATTAGTGTGGTTGCCTCAGCCTGGAGGGTGAAGAGGAATAGGAAGAGACTGTTAATGGGCACAAGATTTCTTTTTGGGGTGATGCAAGTGCACTACAATTAGATTGTGGTATTGCTGTGAACCTAAAAATTCTCTTTAAAAAATCTATTGACAATTAAATTGTGGTGATGGTTCCACAACTCTGTAAATACAGTATACTAAATACCACTGTATACTTTAAATGGGTGAATGTTATGACAGGTGAATTATATCTCAATAATTAAATCAATATAAATGAAGGTTCAGGCCATTCTTCATGTAAAGTTTATTCAGCCCATGATACATGTTGCAGGTGGTACTAGAACGAGAGAATTCAATTGTCATTCATAACACACTGTAAGGGCTCGGTAAATAGTTGCAGAATTTGTGGAATACAAGTGTCATTTTTTAAATTATTTACAGTAAATTAAAGTTCTTTTTTTCTTTTGGTATATAGTTCTATGAATTTTAATATATGTGTACCTTCATGTTACCATCACCAAAACTGAAATACAGAACAGTTTCCAATACCTCCAAAAATGTTCTCATGCTATCTTTTTACAGTCATCTCTTCCTCCCACCCATAACCTCTGGCATCCAGTAATCTATTATTCATCATTATTGTTTTGTCTTTTCAAGAATGTCATATAAATGAACCATACAGTATGCAACCCTTGACACTGGATTTTCTCACACAGTATAATACCTCAGAGATTCATCTGAGTTATTTATCAATGGTTCATTTTTTTCATTGCTGAGTAGTATTTCATTATATAGATAGACCATAGTTTATCTATTCACCCTTTGAAGAACATTTGAGTTGCTTCTGGTTTCAGGAGTTATGAATAGAGCTGCTATAATCATTCATGTTCATAAGATTTCATTTCTTTAAGGTAAATACCCAAGAGGGTGTTATATAGTAAATGTAAAGAAACTGTAGAACTATTTTCCAGAGTGGCTGTATTACCATGCATTTCCTCCAGCAATGTATGAAGGTTTCAGTTGCTTTATATTGTCACCAGCACCTGGTAGAGTCAGAATTTTTCATTTTAGATATTCTAGTAAGTGTGTACTAGCATCTCATTCTGGTTTTAATTTGCATTCCCTAATCCCTAATGATATTGAACATCTTTACAGGTTCTTATTTATCATACCTATATCCTCTTTAGTAAAGTGTCTGTTCAGATCCTTTGTTCATTTTTATTTGGTTGGGGTTTTTTTTTTTTGTTTTTTTTTTTTTGTATGTGGGTAGTTCCCTGGCTGGGAATCAAACCCAGGCTGCAGCGTTGACAGCGCCAGCACCAAAGCCTTAAGCCACTATACCACCAGGGAACTCCTGGTTGGTTTTTTATTGTTGAGTTTTGAGAGTTAATATTCTGGAAACAAATCCTTTGTCAGAAATATATTTTACAGATATTTTCTCCTAGTTTGTACTTTTTCTTTTATTTCTCTTGCATATGCTTTTAATTTTGATGAAGTTTCATTAAAATTTTCTTTGATGGGTCATGCTTTGGTGTCATGTCTAAAAACTCTTTACCTAACTCCAGCAGGTCATGAAGATTTTCTCCTTCGTTTTCTTCTAAAAGTTTTTTAGTTTTACATTCAGATCTATTATCCTTTTGAGTTGACTTTTATACATTTGATGTTTATGTCCAAGTTCATTTTTTGCTTGATGGCCAAAAGTTCTACACCATTTTTTGAAAAGATTATCCTTTCTCTATTGAATTTCTTTTACACCTCTGTCAAAAATATAACAGCCTTATTTGTGTAGACCTATTTTTGGACTCTGTTTTATTAATATATGTGTCTATTCTTCCACGAGTCAGGTTGAATTTTGAACAATCAAAAACTACTACTTATTACACCCATATTGCACAAATAATAGTAAACAACAACCACTGGGAAGATGTTTAGTTACCTCTTCATAATATACTGCTGCCATTTCAAAGTTCTCATTGACTTCTGCTTCAAAAGCAAAGAATCGAAGCTGTTCACTGCTCTTATGAATGGTTGAGACAGCACCTTGGACATCATCTGGCATGGTCTTGTCAACAACAAATGTTAGGCAGACAAAATGAAGCAATTACAAGTAAAGAAGTTTTATAAGAATAAACCAGATGTGAGACTACAGTCATGAGGTCTAAAATGATATTCAGGCCTCTTACAGTCTTGCCAATTCAGTAAGAGAGAGTGATCCAAGTGAGAAATACCAATGGTGAAAGAGAAGCTCATGTATCAAAATATCAACAGTCCAAGCTCATGGAAGTGAGGAAAAATTATTTAGGGCAGAACTGCTCTCTTCCATCCTCAGGGCAGTCAGAATCCCTAAGCAAGTTGCCTCTGACCTCAAATAGCTTCCTTCATTTTCTCTAGTGTACAGGACAAATACTATAACTTTTAAGGTTCCGTGAAATGAAAAAGGTTGTCAAGCATAAGCTAGAGCCTTCAAATATCAAGAAAAAAAGGAGACTGGGTAAAGCCTTGGAAGCTACATCAATGCTTATAGTGGGATATATAGACAGACCCTATGAGGAAGACATTATAGAAATAGGTAGGACACCCAGGAAAATAATATGTCCTATAAACCCAGATAAGAAAGCAAGTCTTGTGTAATAAGTAATCTCCTGGGTCAGAAGCTATGGCCAAGGAAGTCCATTCCCCAAACATTCTTAAATTAGAAGTAAAACTAATATCAGTGACTTTAATAAGTAGAGTTGCTAAGTAATGTGAAGAGTAAAGCTAAATTTGTGCGACCAAAAGACTGATTTTGTCAGTTTTCAAATAAACTACAACTGCATACATTAAAAAATAAGCAAATGAAGGCAAGATGCAAGCTGTAAAAATAACAGATATTAACAGATAACTAAGAGGAAAGCAGACTATCCACAAATAGAAAAGTCACATTTGAAGTGTCATTGTCATTCAGATATATCAGAAAACTCATAGTTCTTTGTTTTGATAGTCAATCTTAAAAAAAAATTGAGAATTGCACACATTCACAAAATAAACAGAATGAAAATTTTTGTTCCACAATTTACCTAGCCGAATTTATCTATTTTTTATCTATCACATTAATGACAGTTATGAAATTAGTTTTTCTAGGAAATTGAAAGAGCATATACCCTGTTCTCCCCAAAATTAGTCTTAGAACTTAGGCAGTTTCTTATTCATCTTTGTGTTTTCAGTGCCTAGCAGAGAGCACATAACTCGATAAATCTTCGTATAATTAAGGAAGCAAGGAAGGAATCATTTAGAGGAAACCTGATGCCCTAGAGAGAAAAAGAAAGGCCCTTAGTTTCTGAGTGCATACCTGGTTTAAGGCCACATGCATCTGATCCACCAAGAACACATAGAGCTCACTAATAAATGTCTGAAGTTCCTCCTGGTTCTCAAATGATGTTGTCTTCAAGTACTTCTCTCTCACAATCTTTACCACAGCATGCTGCAAGAAACACAGATCACCCATCTGATAACAAAGTCTAGAACCAGCACCAGGCTGATAGTACAGGCCTCTCTTGATTTTCTGGTCTAAGGCTTATCAAAACTTCAGAAGGTGGAGGAGATGTATCAAAATGGCAACATGAGAGGGCCCTTTGAAAAACTCTTCTGGAGATTACAATAAAAGACCTATACCTCAAACAAGAGCCCTCTATACATCGCAGAATCATAGCTAAAAATTCCATGCATTGCATTAAGGTACTGTTGGTCCCTAAAGGCTTAAAGCCAGGCCCATCACCCAGACTTGACCTTTCCATAAATGGTCAAGACCCAGGGTTGAGTAACTCCTAGAACTGACACTTACTGCACATGTAGTGGCTTATGTAACCATGAAAACAAAAACAAAAGCTACTGGGCAGATGTGGCAAAATGCCACTTTTGTTTAAATATGTATATAGTCCCAGGTATGCAATAAAGTAGCTTGCTGGCTTGCTTGCTTGTGATTTTTTTCATGTCGGCTCCATGAGCTTTTTTTCGAATTGGGTGTACTACTGCTGAAAACTCTGCTGAAGCAGCTTGGCTCTGACATTTGGTGTAGTCAGCAGGATGAAGTAAGTACTGCCCCTAGTACCCCTAAGGGTCCCCCGATGGAAGAGATGTGGCCTCCTGCATCTCTATGGTACCCAGTGGCCGTGTACTTGGCCACGTGGATGGCTCCAGAGGGCTGGGATGAAATAAAGCCCACACCTGAGGATGTCCAAAAGGCCCTGGAATCTATAGAACCGAATGTTCCGCAGGCACACCAGGAAGTGGCCGGCCGCGTAGCTTGGATGTTTCTGGTGGTGCTGCGGCACACTAGCTGGGAGATACAAGAGCAATCTTGACAGGTACGTCATTTGCAATGCCAGAAAGAAACACTAGAGGGGAGCCTGGCAGCTGCTAAACGTATGCTGCGGGGCTCAGAGAAGTCTGTATAGTCCTCCAGGGCGGCCTCCAGGATGGGTAGTCCAATACCTATATTACAGGCTTGCCCACTGGTGCAACAGAAGGTTGAGTTGGAGCAGCCGATGGTGCCAGGGGTCAACCACAAGGGGCCCCACAGGCCAAGCAGCATATGACAATGACTGTGTACTCACCTGCAGAATTATGGAAAATGACCAAGTAGATTGGCAGGTGCATGAAATAACAGCCACCCTGCCTCGATTAGGGGATGTGCAAGTAAAATGAAAGGGAAAGGGCACCCAGGTGAGGTCACTACAAGCACCCAAGGAACCCCACTCAAAGGACACCCAAAGAATACAGGGGCTCCAAAGGATGGTATTCAGACTGCGATAAAACAGAGCCAAAAGCAGATGTGGTTTGATCTTTTGGCTGTGGGGGTAGCCACAGAGAAAATAGAGCAGCAGACTACGGAAGTACTGCTGGCTCTCTGGAAGCAGCTGAAACCGGAGCAACAATTTAATTCCCCGCTAGCTGCTAAACTCCAGATTCGAGAATTGAAACTGACTGATTTTTACCCAGACTAGGGGTCTGGCTGAGGTACCCGGCTACTGGGGGATCTGAGGGACTGGAGGTCACATGTTGAACTTGCTATTTATTGGTCCTCCCATAATGTTCAGCTGGTACTAGCCCTGGTGGACACTGGAGCCGATAGCACCTTGCTGTATGGAAATCCTGATCGCTTTAGCAGTCCTACGGCCACCATTGAGGGATATGGAGGTCAGATGATACCGGTCAAATAGGTGGTTGTGACTCTGGGCATTGGACAATTGCCCCTACAGGACTATAAAGTTTATGTCTCCCCTATCACAAAATATATTCTAGGGGTGGATGAGCTGTAAGGATTGGCAATCTCAATGACAATGGGAGCATTCCACTTGCATATATGAGTGGTAAAGACTCTTATTTGGGGGCACCCCTATCATGCCCCCTTGATATTGCCCCAGGCTACCCATATTGTGCATATGAAACAATTATTGGCTAGCTGGCGGGCATGAGGAGATTGGTCATACCATTTTCAAGCTCAAAGCCCAGATAATCTGCTCAATGCATAGCGCTTATAATTCTCCCATATGGCCAGTGAAAAAGCCTGATGTCTCCTGGCGAATAACTATGGACTATCGGGAGCTAAACAAGGTGATGCCCCCATTGCATGCAGCAGAGCCCAATGTTATGGATCTTACGGACAAATTCACACATAAACTGGGACATTATCACTATGTTGTAGATTTGGCAAATGCCTTTTTCTCTATATATACAGTGCTGGAGAGTCAAGAACAGTTTGCCTTCACGTGGGAAGGACAACAATGGACTTTCATGGTGCTTCCCCAGGGATATCTGCACAGTTCCACCCTGTGCCATGGACTGATGGCTCAAGACTTGGCCACTTGGCAGAAGCCAGAAGGGGTACATCTGTTACATTATATTGATGATATAATGTTAACTTCTGATTCTTTTACAGAGCTTGAAACTGTGGCCACCAGTCTGCAAGAAACCCTCGAGACCTGGGGATAGCCCATCAACAAAGACAAGGTCCAAGAGTCTGTGTTGTCTGTCAAATTTTTGGGAGTTGTCTGGTTAGGTAAGACTAAGGTTATGCTAGAGGCAGTCATAGATAAGATACAGGCATATTCCCAGCCGGTGAAACAATTACAGACTTACCTAGGTTTGTTAGGCTATTGGAGAGTGTTTATTCCTCATTTAGCCACTTTAGCTCACCCTTTACATGGCCTGATACAGCGAGGGGCTACTGGGGATTGGACTCCAGATACTGAACAATCATTTCAAGCCACCAAGCAAGCCGTGGCTCAAACCCAAACCCTATAGGTGGTTGACACCACCCTACCATTCATTTTAATGGTTTTGGTGGATGAGAATGGGTTTGGATGGGGCTTATGACAGAAACATGGGGCTCATAAGGTGCCCACTGGCTTTTAGTCTCAATGGAAAGGGGCGGAAGCCTGCTATTCCCTTATAGAGAAACAGCTAGCCACTATTTATGCTGCCCTTTGGTTTGTGAGGCTATAACAGGTCCTAATCTTGTAACCATCTAATTAACTTACCTGGTAGAGGGCTGGTTGTAGTCTTGGTTGTGGACACCTTGGACAGGGGTGGCCCAAACCCCTACCTTGACAAAATGGGGGGCCTATTTAGAACAAAGGGCTTGCTTTTCCTCCAGCCCTTTATCAGATCAGCTACATGCCTTGCTAGGGCCTATAGAATTTCAAACTGTAGAGCCATCTCCACCAACTGAAGTTGAAGTATCTACGGCTAGTTCCTATTTAGAGGGGGCAAGCCCCCATCCTGGTGGATGTTTGGTATACAGATGGCTCCCACCAAGGTCAACCACTTACATGGGAAGCTACAGCAATAAAGCCATCTACAGGTGAATTTTGGTATGAAACAGGGACTGAACAATCCAGTCAATGGGCTGAATTGAAGCCTATGTGGCTAGTGTTGATGAATAAACCAGTCCTTGTACACATCTGTATGGACAGTTGAATAGTATGCAAACATCTGACACTCTGGCTCCCCTGCTGGGCAGCCCAAGATTGGCTGATAGCATGCCATCCTTTATTGGGAAGGGTTCTTTGGCAGGACTTGTATAAACAGGGTCTTCAGCAGGGGGCCACCGTTTATCATGTTCTGGTACATAATCCTTTAAAGGCACCTGGAAATGATGCCACTGATAATCTGGTTCAAATGAGGGCAAGCCAGTTACTGCCCAACCAGGGAGAGCCAGGTCCCTGGCCTTATTTACCTGTAAATTGAACTGGCCAGTGTACATGGGGTCACCCTTACATTGCTGGTCGAGTACTGGTGACCCTTTCTCAATTGCCTCCTAATTGGGATGCTATATATCACCGCTGGCATCACCAACATAGAGTCACTTGGTGGTTCTACCCTTTTGCTCTGGCCCTGCCAAGGACTGCTAACATAGATACAGAATCACAAGTAGAACTATAGCAGTGCATACAGCTCAAGCCCTAAATGCGGCTAAACAGGCCTTAAGCCTGTTATTGGATGAAACGGCACAAATGTGTAAAGTTGTGCTGCATAATCATATGACCTGAGATTTATTGACAGCCTCACAAGGTAACACATATGCGATAGTACATGTTGAATGTTGTCTATATATCCCAGATCACGCTGAGCACATTCAGACAGTCCTGGCCGAGATGGACACACAGATAAAAGCCATTGCCTCCTCAACAAAAGACCCATTAACATCTTGGTAGGACTCCTTAGGATCCATCTAGCAGTGGATACTAATGGTCCTAACAATTACTGCTAGCAGTCTAGTAGTCTTTTGCTGTACCCTGTATTGTTGCTGTGGGCTCTGTGCTCAAGGAAATGCATTATAGGTTAAAGTCCTGTGCAGTGGCCATGTAGGGGTGGAGTGTTGGTCTCTAAAGGGTTAAAGCCAGGCCCGCCACCCAGACTTGACCTTACCATAAATGGTCAAGGTCCAGGACTGAGTAACTCCTCAAACTCACATTTACTGCGCATGTATTGGCTCATGTAACCATGAAAACAAAAACAAATGCTACTGGGCAGATGTGGCAAAATGCCACTTTTGTTTGAAGACATATATATAGTCCCAGGTATACAATAAAGTAGCTTGCTAGCTTGCATGCTTGTGATTTTTTTTTTCATGTCGGCTCCATGAGCTTTTTTTCAATGGGGCGTACCACCACCAAAACCTTCGCTGCTGAAGCAGCTTGGCTCTGACAGGTACCTACAGGTGGGCAGCAGGTTAAACAAAGAAAATATAAAGGGCAGAGCAGGGATTCAGCTGTGTAGGTCTCCACTTGGAACTCTACCATTGAGGGAGGGAGGAGGAAGAAGGCTGCAGGAGAGTGCTCCGGACCTCACTCGGTCCATAGGACAGAGGAAAGGAGGCCCACAGGTGGGGCATGGGATACTGCATCCACCTCACTTTGGCCCCAGCAGGTGCAGACTGGTCCGCAAAACACAGAGACCGGACTTCATTCTGGTTTCCAGAGGAGGAGGGGTGGCTGGGCGATGAGGAACCGCAGTGCAAATGCTCCCACCAGGAAGGAGGAGAATGGAGGCTTCACATGCATTTCTTAGCCCACAACCAGGACAACCTAAAGGACCAGCAAAGAGGACTGACCCCAAAGCTCAGGGCAGAATCCACGCAAAACCCAGAACAGAAAGGTGTAATCATGCCCCAAATTGCTGCACAACCCCCAGAGCCACAGGAATAAAACAAAGCCGTAAATGCCCCTCTCCCATAGACCTCTGCCCACCCAGTATCAGAAGTGAACACCAAAGAAATTACAGCTGGGAAGGTCCAGAGAGGCTCTGAAAAATGAGAAACCAGAGAATTAAAGAGATGGGGACAGGTGACCCATCAGAAACTGAGCTCAAAGCAACGACTATAAAAATGCTTAAGGAACTGAATGATAATTTCAACAGAGAGATAGCAAGCATTAAAGAAGACTTATAGGGTTCCCTGGTGGTGTAGTGACTAGACTTCAGCGCTCTCAATGCCATGGCCTGGGTTCGATTCCCAGCCAGGGAACTACAAAAAAAGACTTATAAACCATTATAAAGGACCAGAGAGAGATAATGACTATATTAACTGAAATGAAGAACAGAATCACCAAACAATACAATAGAAGCACAAAGCAGTGATTTGCAGGAAAAGCCAGCAGAAAACATCCATGTAGAACAGATAGATATGAGAATTTAGAAAAATGAGGATGGTTTGAGATTCCTCTGGGACAAGTTTAAGCAGGAGAATATCAGAATCATAAGTGATCTGGAAGGGAGAGGAAAAGCAAGGGATCAAAAAATTACTTGAAGAAATAATGATTGAAAATTTTCCTAACCTGGTGAAGGAAATAGACATATAAGACCAGGATGCACAGAGAATCCCAAACAAGATGATCCCAAACAACAACAGACCAAGACACATCATAATTAAAATGGCAAAAGTTAAAGAAAAAGAGAAAATTCTAAAAACAGCAGGCGAAATGCAAGTAGTAACTTATAAAGGGACACCCATTTGGCTCTCAGCTGATTTCTCACCAGAAGCTTTACAGGCCAGAAAGGATTGGCAGAAAATATTCGACATGATGAAAACCAAGGATCTACAACCAAGAATAATGTATCCAGCAAGGCTAGCATTCAAAATTGAAGGACAGATAAAGAGCTTCTCAGATAAGGAAAAGTTAAAGAAATACATCACCATCAAACTAGTATAACAAGGAATGTTAGAGGGACTTCTTTAAGATGAGAGGAGGGATGGGAGAGTGAGTGGGTAAAATAAGGGAAAGGGATGGAGAAATTGGATTGTTAACACAGAATCAAAAGCAACAAAGAAACAAATCTTATGGACACAGTCAACAATTTAGTAGTTACCTGAAGGTAAGAGGGTAGCAGGGTGGGGGAGAAGAGACTGGGACACAAATATATGGTGATGGAAAAAGAACTTACTCTAGGTGATGAACACATAATACAACACATAGAAGATGTGATGTAGAATTGTACACCTGAGACCTATGTAATTTTTACTAATCAATGTCACCCCAATAAATTAAAAAAATTCAGAAGGTGATTGATTTTTCCCTTAGTGACAGCTAAACTACTAGCATTCTGATTTTCCCCCAGTCAACACACTCTGTATGACTTCTTTTCTTGATGTCACCATTATCACTAATATGGTCTATACCAGACTCATACTGTGTAAAAAATAATCATAGAGATGAAGACAACTTAGCATTAGGTTTATGCATTACGTCTCTCATGACGGCCACAGAATTCAAGGAAGAAAGCCCTGATCTGAGAGGCTGGAGAATGGAATTCTGGTTCTAAACCTGCCACTGTACAACCTCATAAGTTATTTTATAGTTGGTACCTTGGTTTCCTCATTTGTTAAACGGATATGTACTTCTGATATTACTATCTTACTTTAGAAGATAATTGAGAAGCCAAAGAGAAATAACAGGTGGTGAAGCTTAAAATGCTGTATAAATACTAATAACACATTGCACATTGCTATAGCCAGAACAGCTATTTCTTCTTTTCTTCCCCGAAGCTAACATTATTGCCAGGTTTTATACTAAGCACTTCCCATGCATTATATTATTTAATTCTCATAATGACCCCATGTGGTAATATTAATACTATCTCTCATTATTAAGCAAATAAATTAAAGCTCAGATAGTTAAAGTCAATTGACTAAGGTCATCTAACTAGTAATGGTAGAACCAGGTATCAAACTGAGATGTGACTATGCTACCTACTGAGAATAGCCTCTTGGCCTCTTACATCAGTTGTTTTTCACTTTGTTAGTTCTATGTGCTTTCTTTGTGTCTGCTTAGTGTAGTACAGGGCACATAGTAAATGTGCATAGAGATGCAGTGCAGTGTAGCAGTTAAGAATGTGAGTTCTGGAGTCAGGGTGCCTGAATTTGAGTCCCATCTTTGACTTTTACTAACTTTGTGATCTTGGGCAAATTACTTAACCAAGTAATGTTGCATTTTTCCATTTGTAAAATGGGGTGTGCCTACCTCTTAATGTTGTGAGGATTAAAATAGTAAGATATGAAGCATTTAAAAATTTCTCTGATATACAGCAAACACTCAATAAAAGTTGCCCATTATTATATAGGAAATTAAGTAAATATTTCTCAAATTTTAGTGATTCTATGGTCTAAGGAAAGGTTTGGGAGACAGAGATAATCAGTCATGGAATCAGTACTGGGTAGAGTTTCTGCCTGCTAAAGCAACATGAAATATGGCCCCAAAACTGGTCTAATATCAAGTGAAGAATTAGTTTCTTCAAAGCTCCCACTCAGAATGGATACTGAACCATTCCACGGCTCTGCGAGAGTGGAGCTTCTCCTAACATTCTATCATGGAAAACATAGCGCTCTGCACCAAGAAAGGTGGGAACATAGCCAGAGAAAAAAATGATAAGTGAGTATGTAGAGAAGATGATTCATAAAACTCATGGAATAATTAAATAAATGAATATTTACCTTGAGTTGTTCTTTGAAAGCAAAGTATTTTCCAGAGCAATTAAGTTCATAGTTGAGCTGGCACTTCTGCTCCTCCAGGGTTTCACTATTCATATCACCTCCCAGTATAGCCACCTGTTTTCCAAACATCTTGTGATACTCATCCAGAATGGCTCTAGAAATGTTCTTGATCTGCATGTGATAGTCACTCACCGCCTACGAAAAGACGAAATACCTGGTAAAGAGACCTCAAAGAGGTTAAGATGCAGAACAGAAGTCTGAAACTGGATTGGGTTTTACATACTTTTGGTTTAAATTACCATTTTTTTTCCCCCAGCTCAGCGAGCACCAGCCAAAGATTAAAAGCTGAACTCTATTCACTGTTAAGTCACTGGTCACAAATATACACAGAAAGGAAAATATGTGAACCGACAATTTCTCACCCCTTCTGAAAAACTCTTCATTGAAGAATCCATGTCTTATTTTCAAATGAGTACACTCAATACCTGATTACTAATAATTTCACCTTCACTTTAGCACTTGCCTTCTGAGCTCCTCCTGTCCGACGAGTAAGAGGTGGCCTTGGAGGAATCATTTCCTTGACCCTGTATCAGGAAAAAATAACAGCAACAACAACTTTATTATCTGAAGATTTATGTTCTCTTATTTTCCACTCCCCAAAAATTCGAGGTAGGGGAGATCTAAGATCTGTTCTCCCATCATACTTGATAAAACATAAGAGCACTGTACTAGTCTCTCACGTAAAAGCCTACGAGGGTTGTCCGGAAAGTATCCACCCATGTAATAGGAAAAATCAAGGCATTTATGGCTGCATTTTTTCCAGACAGCCCTCATAGATGTGAAACCCAGAACAGTATATAGCTATGGACTAGATAGACAGGAACCAAAGAAGCAGCTATTCTCTGGATAGCTAAGTTGTACTTTTGGCTAATTTGAGCCCTGACTTTATCTTTAAAACACTCTTTTTTTTTTTTTTTTTTTTTTTTTTTGCTTTTTGGTATGTGGGTAGCTCCCTGACTAGGAATTGAACCCAGGCTGCAGTGCTGACAACGCCAACGCCGAAGCCTTAAGCCACTACACCATCAGGGAACTCCAACCCCCCCTTAAACACTCTTTAAAATCATTGTTGTGTACAAGAAGCTGCCTGACTCAGGAATTAGCAAGAAATGGCTATTATGATTCTAGGTGTGCTCACTAGAGTCTCTGAAAGCATTAAGTTGTATGAATTTAAATGGTACAGACAAGTGAAAGCTTTCATTCCTCTCCATTTATAAGACTGCATTACATATCCAACTTTATAGTGAGTAAGAAAATACATTTTGTCACTGTCAAACTACTTATGCCAAAACTTCTACCTTCCATTTTCAAGAGAATTTACAAGAATCTAGAGGAAATTTAGTTTTTCCTCCTTATAATTTCAGATTCTTGCTGCTGTATATTGTACCGCCTTGAAGTTTACAATCAAATTCACAAATTGAATTATTCTTTAATAAATCCTATGTGATTATATACCTCTGCTTGTAATTTCTATTTTTATGTTATTTATTTTAATAGTTAATATACCCATGCGATTTCAAGATTAAGAGATATAAACAATAAATATTAAACTATCTCCTTCCAATTTATTTTCTAGCTACTCAGTTTCCACTCCAGAAACAATGTTATTTATTCATTCATTCTTTCAAAATATATAGTGAGTGCCTCCTATCCATGAGATACTCTTCTAGGTTCTCGGGATAGGGTATTAAACAAAATAGATAAAAATGCTTGCCTTACGCAGCTTACATTCTAGTGGGGAAAGAAAGATAATAAACAAGTCAAATAATTTGGATAAATATGTAAATGACTTATGCCATGGAGAATAATACAGGAAAGCAGATAGACTATTTTGGGGGCTGGGGTGGTGAAGTGGGGTGGTGAATGAAAGGATACTGGTCAACAACTCAAAAGTAAATGAAGAAATAAAGAACACTAATAAAGGTAAATATGAAAGCTGATATTGTACTTTTGGTTTGTAAGTCCTCTTCAACTCTTTTTCAGAAGGCAAATTCATAAAATAATAATCATAAATATTTGTTAATAGGCACACAACATACAAAAATATAATCTGTGACAATAATAATATAAAGAGAGAAAGGGAGAGAGATGTATAGGAGCACAGTGTATAACATCAAAGCTAAATTGGTATTATTTAAACTAGATTGTTATAGATTTAAGATGATCATTGTCATCCCCAAGGTAACCACTAAAAACATAACTAAAAAATATAAAAAAAGAAATAACAGAGAACATAACTTCAAATATAAAAAGAAAAGAAAAGCGAGTGTAAATGGTACACTGTAAAAAAAGTCAGTTAAATATAAAAAGGCAGTAACAAAAGAATTCAAGAACAGAAAACATAAAAGACATACAAATAACAAACAGATATATGGTAGAAGCAAATCCTTTATCAGTAATCACATTAAATGTAAAGGTGATTAAACTTTTCTTCTAAAAGGCAGAGATTGGCAGACTGAATTAGAAAAACATGATCCATCTCTCTGCTGTCTACAAGATACTCCCTTTAGAAGATAAAAGGACACAAGGAGGTTGAAAGGAGGAAAGAAAAAGATATGCTGTGCAAATAGTAAGCAAAACAGAGCTGAGATGGCTATGTCACCAACAGAAAAAACAGACTTTAAATAAAAAAGTTAACAAGATAACAGAAGACAAAGAAGAAAAAGAAAAAAATTATATGTATATAATTATTTATATATTTCCAGACAGCAATAAAATATGACAATTATAAACATATATGTACCTAACAACAGAGTCCTAAAATATATAAAGCTAAAATTGAGATAATTGAAGGGAGAAATGAACAGTTCTTCAATAACAGAGACTTTTATACCCCATTTTCAATAATGGATAGAGTAACCAGACAGAAGTCAATAAGGAAACAGAGGACTTAAATAACAGTATAAACCATTTTCCCTACAAACACGTACAGAACACTCCACCCAACAACACAGAATACACTTTCTTCTCTAGTGCACATGCAACATCCTGCAGAATAGACCATATGTTAGGCCACAAAACAAATCTCAATACATTTTAAATAATTAATGTCATACAAACTATCTTTTCTAATCACAATGGAATGAAACTAGAAATTAATAACTGGAAGGAAAATGGAAAACTGGAAAATTCACAAATACATGCAAATTAAACAACACACTTTTAAACAACTAATAAGTCAAAGAAGAAATCACAGGGGAATATGAAAATGAATGAAAACAAAAACACAACATACCCAAACATATGAGATGCAATGAAAGAAGTGTTCAGAGAAAAATTTACAGCTTTAACTCATACATTAAAAAGAGAAGGCTCACAAATCAGCAAATTAACTGTAAACCTTAATGAATTACAACAACAACAAAAAAGAGCAAACTAAACCCAAAGCTAGCAGAAAGAAGAAAATAATAAAGATTGGAGTGGAAAGAAGTAAAATAGAGAAAATAAAAATAGAGAAAATCAACAAAAAAGGCTGATTATTTGAAAAAATCAACAAAAATTGATAAAACTTTAGGTAGATGGACTGAGAAAAAAGAACAAAGTCGTAAAATACTAAAATCAGAAATGGAAAGTGGGACATTATTCCCCATTTTACTAAGATAAAAAAGGATAGTAAGAGAAAACCATGAACAATTGTACATCAACAAATTGTATAACCTAGCGAGTTCCCTGGTGGTGCAGTGGCTTAGGCTTCAGCGTTGTCAACGCTGTGGACTGGGTTCGATTCCCATCGAGGGAAATACCCACATAAAAAACAACAACAACAACAAAAACAAATTGTATAACCTAGATGAAATGGATAATTTCCTACAAATACAAAGCACAATATAAAATAGTTTTTAAAAATTACTTATATTTAAATGTGACATGGGATGTATGTTTGTATAATACAGGGGCTTCATAATAATTCCAGAAGAATAAATATCAAGGTGTTAAATGTAGTTATCACTGGGTAAGTAGAAATCTGAGTATTTTTATATACTTTTTTGCTAATCTCAGTTTTTTCAAAAATTTTGTAATGGGCATACTCACATACTGTTTTTGTAGTAAGAAAACAATAGTAACATAAGAAACTTTATCTGGGACAAAAGCAGAAAATTGATGCTTAGCTCAGGGGAAAGTACATTTATGGGGACAAACTGACTTCCTTTTATTTATACCTAAATTGTTTTTGCAAAAGAAGTATGAGAACCATTACTACACACCGTCTGGCTAGCTCCTCTGGCATTCGCTTTGGAACCAAGGCTTTGTTCAGCTGAATCTCCAACACGATGTATGTCCCTGCTTCTACATATTGCTGTAAAGACATTTTTCTCTAACTTATTCTCTTCAGAAAAATATATTTATGAAAAAAAAAATAGTAACATAAGATAATGCTCACAATATAGTAAATGAGAAAACTGCATATACAACTATAAATATATAGTGTGTGATCTTGTTAAAATATTATTATAGTTCACATAGAAAAATAACTGGAAAGAAAAATAGCAGCAGTGGTTAAAACTCTTGCAAGAAAGGGTTTTCAATTTTATTCTTGGAAGACTTCTACCTCAGCTGAAGCCCTGTTTAACTTTTTCAATACTTTTCTTATAACTGTTTTAAGTGAATGTCATTATCTCTTCCACCTAACCTCATTCATGAGTCCTGCAGAAATATTCTCCTCAAAACCTTCTGATAGTCCCATTAATAGCATCCTCACCACCATCTACCAACTACGACCTAAGGGACATTTCTACCCAGATTTTTGCTAGCATCCTAAATATTATACAACTTGTCCCAAATCAAACTTATCATTTTTCCTGTATTAACTTCTCTTTTTACTTTCCTTGTAATGATATTTTCACCCTTTCAGAAAGCTCGAAACCTGAGTTATCTTTAACTTTTCTTCCTCAACACCTCCAAATCTTCCCAGTTGTACATCTTGCTTTTTTAGGTTTCTAACTTTCTTTACTAAACCCCTTCCCTAAATATGACTATCATAAACTTTCATATGTATGATAAGAAAAACCTGTAAACTGACATCTGAAGCCCCTACCATAACTTCAATCTCTCTTTTTCACATCCTTGTAAGAGTTCTGCCTGAAACATATAAGGTCTTATTTCCACACAACTTAAAAAGCTTTAATGTGAGTCGCTAAGATGAGGCTCAAGAATAAAGCCCAAACTTTTTAGCAAAACTTTAGTCTTTCTACAACCCACCTCAACCTCTCTCTTCTTTCTCCCCTCCTTCTAGAACCTCTCCTTCCTTTCCATTTCTCTATACCATACACTGAATTGATGTACCCCAAATTCTGCTACTTTCTATGTGCCTTGACTGAAGCTGATCCCTGGCCCTGAAATGCCTCTCTCCATCTTCATCTGACAAAAGATTCTCTTCATCTTTCACTACCCACTGTTCCATGAAACCTGAGACTTCCCAGTAGTTATCAATCTATATACTATGAACCTACACAGCTCTTTTATTTGTACCTCTACTACCTCATTCATCAAAATTCTGTACTAGGGCTAGTCATGTATCAGTCTGTTTTACCTACCAGACTCTCAAGTGTCCTGGGAGTAAATGAATAAATGCTGCAGGTGATGCATCTTTGCATCTCTCATAGTGCTCAATTTAGTATAAATAATAAAAGACATAAAATGTTAATGCTGGAAAGGACTTAAAGTTAACTGGGCACTGCCTCATTTTACAAAGTATTAACAAGACAAAGAAATTTACCCAACATCATAAACTAATCATGGAAAATCTGGGATGCTTAACTCAAATAACGAGCATTTTCCTGAGCATTTCCCACCATACCACACTCCCTCACTCAGTAAAGGACTGACAGATTTAAACTTAATTTTCCAACTATTTATGCATAGTTACCTGTCCTTCTGTATTGTGGTTTAGAGAGGGTTCAATTTCCAAAGGTGTATCTGAGCTCTGAGATTTTATACTAGATGCTTGCTGAAAGAAAATGAATACACCTCAAAAATGGAATTCTTACATGGTCTTCACAATGGCAGGTATAATGATCATAAATTATGTTGCAGTAAAATGCAAACTAAATTGATGTAATTCACTAATTGAGAAATCAGTACAAGCCTCTGGAATGTAACAAAACGAGCAAAATCATCACCTTATCAACAACCTACCATGTCCCAGACCTACACCTTCCTTCTATATCTATTTCTTACTATTTTATCTTCTTTCAGGTTCTTAAAAGTAGTTGGTTTGGACAATGGAGAATTAATTCCTCCTGTTTTGTTATTCTGAATCAAATGATGGCCAATATCCCGGAACAAGCTAAATGTACACTTGGTCTGAAAAAAACCAAAAACCAAAAAGCCAATAAATTACAGGCTAATAAAAAAACTCCCACATTATTCCTTAACATCATTTAGTTTTTGAGATAATTTCAACACTGTAGAACCAGAAAAAGATAGGGAAAGTAAAAAAACTTCATTGCATTGCCATATTTGTTGAACAGAGGAACTATCACAGAAAGTTAGCTGCCCATCCTATTATTTAAATTCTTAAGGGGAGACTTCAACCTGGCTTGATTTTGGTATTTCATAACTTGTTACCAGACAACTTTTAATCTTTGACACATAATTTCAAATTGACTTTAAGTGGTAGAATTTATTTCTGCAAAAGAAATATTATCCAATTGCTACTGGCCTATCAATTATAATTAGAAGAATAGGGCAAGTTTAAAGTTCAAAATAAAAACATTGCATGGAAAATTTCAAACTATAGATAAACGGCTGGAAAAACTCTTACAAAAAATTTTAAATTAAACAACATGGATAAATATAAATATAATTTTATGCTGAGTGAAAGAAGCCAGACTCCCTCCCAGCTACCCAAAAATGAAAAAGGAGTAGGAATGAACAGAGGTGGGAGAGAAGGATAACAGGAAAGTTCATAAGAAAACTCTGGGGGTAATGGGTATTTTCACTATCTTCATTGTGGTGATAATTTCACAGATGTACACCTATGTCAATAGTTTTAAACTGTACACTTTAAATATAGGCCATTATGGTAAGTCAGTTATACCTTATTAAAGCTGCTAAGAAGACAGTCCAATAACATCGAAGAAAAAAATTGTAAATACCAAACATCACTCCCAATCCTAAAATTACTGCATTTCATAGATTCAAAAATGGAAACTTCTACAAATTTTTCCATCTCTGGGAAATGAAAACATTTCATATAAGTTGTATTATACAACATGTAGTCATTCATGTCTACCTTCATTCATTTAGCATAAAGTTTGTTAGTTTCATCCATGTTATAAAATGTATCAGTAACCCATTCCTTTTTAAAAACAGCTTTATTGAGATATTTCACATCCCATATAATTCACCCATTTAACAAGTACCCAAAATTCAATGATTTTTTGGTATATTACATTATCGGCAATTAATTCATTTTCATTGCTAAATAGTATTCCCTTGTATAGATATACTACCTTTGGTTAATCAGTTCACCAGTTGTAGACATTTGGATTGTTTTTGCCTATTGAGAACAATGATATTTTAAACATTCACACCCATGCCTTTATATAGATGTAGATTTTCCATTTTCTTGGGTAGGTTTCCAGGAAAGATTTGCTGAGTTGCATGGTAAGTTTATCTGTACCAGTTTTTTTTTATTGTTAGACTTATTGGGGTGACATCTGTTAGCAAGGATTACATAGGTTTCAGGCATACAAGTCTACAGTGCATTGTCAACTTGATGTATAATAAGTTCACCACCTAACGTGACTTCTCTTTCCATTACCACATATTTAGCTCCCACTTCCTCCTCTTCCACCCCCTCCCGCTTCTCCCCTCCTCTCCCCACTCATTTCCAAATAAACATTAAACTATTGTGTCCATGCATTGTTTGTTTGTTCATTTATTTTTCTTTGTTGCTTTCGGTTTTATATTCTGCATATGAGTGAAGTCATACAGTTTTTTCTTTTTTCTTTCTGGCTTATTTCACTAAGCATGATGATCTCCAGGTCCATCCATTTTGTTGCAAATGACAATATTTCATCTTTTCTTATAGTTGAGTAATATTCCATTGTGTATATGCACCACAGCTTCTTTATCCAGTCATCTTGCAGGGCACTTTGGTTGTTTCCATGTTTTGGCCACTGTGAACAGTGCTGCAATGATCATTGGGGTACATAGTCTGTGCAGACAAAAGTTGTCAAGTTTTTTGGGTAGATCCCCAGAAGGGGGATTGCTGGGTCATATAATACATTCTCAATTTTCTGAGGAACCACCACACCGTCTTCCCCAGTGGTTATATCAATTTGCATTCTCACCAGCAGTGTACCAGAGTTCCTTTTTCTCCACATCCTCCCCAGCACTTGTTATTCCTTGTCTTGTTGATAACAGCCATTCTAACAGGTGTGAGGTGGTATCTCATTGTGGTTTTCATTTGTATTTCCCACATAGCTAATGAGGATGAGCATTTTTTCATATGTCTGCTGGCCATTTGTATTTCTTCGTGGAGAAGTGTCTGTTTAGTTCTTCTGCCCACTTTTTAATTGGGTTGTTTGGTTTTTTATGTTGTTGTTGTTAAGTCATATTAGTTCTTTATATATTTTAGATATTAGACCCTTATCTGATGCGTTATTTGCAAGTATTTTCTCCCATTTAGTTGGCTATCTCTTTGCTTTGTTGATGGTTTCCTTTTTTGTTTGTTTGTTTGTTTTTTGTTTTTTGCTTTTTGGTATGTGGGTAGCTCCCTGACTGGGAATCGAACCCAGGCCGCAGTGCTGATAGTGCCAACACCGAAGCCTTAAGCCACTACACCATCAGGGAACTCCCTGATGGTTTCTTTTGCTGTGCGGAAAGTTTTTAGTTTGATATAGTCCCATTTATTTATTTTTGCTTTTACTTCCCTTGCCTTTGAGGTCAGGTTCATGAAGTCTTCCTTGAGTCCTAGGTCTATAAGTTTAGTACCGATGTTTTCTTCTATACAATTTATTGTTGCAGGTCTTATATGAAGGTCTTTAATCCATTTTGAGTTAATTTTTGTATATGGAGAGAGTTCACAGTTCAGATTCATTCTTTTGCATATGTTTTTCCAGTTTTCCCAGCACCACCTACTAAAGAGACTGTCTTTTCCCCATTGTATGTTCTTTCCTCCTTCATCAAAAATTATTTGTCCATAAAGTTGTGGATTTATTTCTGGGTTTTCAGTTCAGTTCCATTGGTCTATATTTCTGTTTTTCTACCAATTCCAAGCTGTTTTGACTATTGATGCTCTGTAATATAAACTGAAGTCAGGGAGTGTAATGTTACCAGCCTTATTCTTTTTATGTAGTATTGCTTTGGCAATTTGAAGTCTTTTATGGTTCCATATAAATCTAATAATTCTTTATCTATTTCATGAAAGTATGATTGTGGGATTTTGATGGCTATTGCATTAAATCTGTAGATTGCTTTGGGCAGAATGGTCATTTTAACAATGTTAAGTCTTCCTATCCATGAACAGGGGATAGTTTTCCATTTCTTAATGTCTGCTTCAATTTCTTTCAAAAGTGTCTTATAGTTTTCCATGTATAAGTCTGTCACATTCTTTGTTAAGTTAATTCCCAGGCATTTCATTCTTTTTGTTGTGATAGCAAAAGGAATTGACTCCCTCATTTCTCTTTCTGAGGGATTCGTTGTTTGTATATATGAATGCTGTTGATTTTTGTACATTGATTTTGTATCCTGCAACTTTACTGTATTCATTTATTGTTTCTAATAGTTTCCTGGTGGAATCTTTGGAATTTTATATATAAAGGATCATGTCATCTGCAAATAGGGACAATTTGACCTCTTCTTTCCCAATTTGGACACCTTTAATTTCTTTCTCTTGCCTGATGCTGTGGCTAGAACTTCCAGTACTATATTAAATAGCAGTGGTGACAGGGGGCATCCCTGTCTTGTTCCTGATTTTAGGGGAATAGGCTTCAGCTTTTCCCCATTCAGGATGATGTTAGCTGAGGGTTTGTCATATATGGCCTTTATTATGTTGAGATACTTTCCTGCTATACCTATTTAGTGTTTTGATCATAAATGGATGTTGTATCTTGTTGAAAGCTTTGCCTATCACAATCCCAGTACCTCAGCCCCTTACCTTTTTGAGCTTGGCCTGGTCATCCTTGTAAATGATCATTAGTGCTAATGCCAAGTCACCCTTCTCCCAACGTGTGCCTTCACACAGAAGGGGATGCTCTGCCTCACTCACTGTTGTCTTCATGCCTGTGAGAAGGAGGCTTGTAGGAACTGAGAATGGCCATAACTTCCAAGACAGCAAAGGTAAACAGGCCAGGGCTCCCAGCCACCAGCATGTGAGGTAAAGAGTTCTACTCTAATCTATTATATATCCTCTATGCAAAACTGCCTATTACAACCAGCCTAGCTAAGCTCTGATCTGCTTTTTAAGACCTTCATAATCTGGCACACTCTGCTTTCCCAGCATACCGATCACTTTAAGAAAGTTGGGCTCCTAACTTTCTTTTTTTTTCTTTTTTTTGTATGTGGATAGTTCCCTGTCGGGGAATCAAACCCAAGCCGCAGTGCTGACAGCACCAGCGATGAAGCCTTAAGCCACTACACCTCTAGGGAACTTCTTGTTGAAAGCTTTTTCAGCGTCAATTGATATGATCATATGGTCTTTATCTTTTATTTTGTTTATGTGGTGTATCACATTGATTGATTTTCATATGTTGAACCATCCTTGTGCTCCTAGGATGAATCCCACTTGATCATGATGTATAATCTTTTTTATGCATTGTTGTATTCTATTTGCTAATATTTTGTTTAGGATTTTTGCATTTGTGTTCATCAGAGAGATTGGCCTATAGTTTTCGTTTTTTGTGTTGTCTTTACCAGGCTTTTGTATTAGGGTAATGTTGGTCTCATAGACTGAGTTAGGAAATGTTGCTTCCTCTTCAATTTTTTGGAAGAGTCTGAGGAGGATAGGTGTTAATTCTTCTTTGAGTGTTTGGTAGAACTTACTGGTGAGACCATCTGGTCCAGGGCTTTTGCCTTTAGGGAGATTATGGATAGTCATTTCAATCTCTTTGCTATTGATTGGTCTATTTAGATTATCCAGTTCTTGGTTCAGTCTAGGTAGGCTATAAGTTTCTAGAAATTTTTCCATTTCTTCTAGGTTGTTAAATTTAGTGACATAAAGTTCTACATAATATTTTCTTATAATACTTTGTATTTCTGTGGTATCAGTGGTAATTTCTCCCCTTTCATTTCTAATTTTGGATATTTGGTCCTTTCATTTCCTCTTTTGATTAGTCTAGCCAGGGGTTTGTCAATTTTGTTGACTTTCTCAAAGAACCAGCTCTTTGTAATATTAATTTTTTCTATTGTTCTTCTGTTCTCTAGTTGGTTTAGCTCTGCTATAATTTTTATTATTTCTTTCCTTCTGCTGACTTTGGGTTTTGTCTGCTCTTCTTTTTCTAGTTCTTTGAGATGGGATGCTAAGGTGTTTACTTGTGATTTTTCTTGTTTCTTAAGATAGGCCTGTAATGATATAAATTTCCTTCTTATTACCACTTTTGCTGTGTCCCAATAATTCTGATATGTTGTATTTTCATTGTCATTAGTTTCTATATATTTTTAAATCTCTTTTATTTGTTCTTTTATCCAGTCATTTTTAAATAAGATGTTGTTTAATCTCCATGTACATGTGTTTTTTTCTGCTTTCCTTTTACAGTTGATCTCCAATTTCAAAGCTTTGTGGTCTGAGAATATACTTGGTATGATTTCAATCTACTTGAATTTGCTGAGGCTACTTTTATGTCCCAGCATATGGTCTATCCTTGAGAATGTTCCATGTGCACTAGAAAAGAAGGTATAGTCTCTTTTTGTTGGATGAAGTGTCCTGTAAATGTTAATTATGTACAATTGCTGTAATGTGTCATTTAGAGCTCATATTTCCTTATTTATTTTCTGTTTGGATGATCTGTCCATGGCTGTTAGTGGGGTGTGTAAGTCTCCTACAATGATTGTGCTTTTGCCAGTTTCTCCTTTCAGATCTGTTAGTAGTTGCTTTTTATATTTTGGTGCTTCCTGGTTCGGAGCATATATATTAATTAGTGTCAAATCTTCTTATTGTTGTATTGTGCCTTTTATCATTAGGTAATGTCCATCTTTGTCTCTTACTATCTTTTTTAACCTGAAGTTTATTTCATCAGATATCACCATGGCAACTCCTGCTTTTCTCTGGTTACCATTTGGTTGGAGTATTGTTTCCCATCCTTTCACTCTGAGTCTGTGTTTGTCATTATGGCTGAGGTGTGTCTCTTGGAGACAGGATATGGATGGGTTTTGTTTTTTAATCCAGTCTGCTACGCTGTGTCTTTTTATTGGTGAATTCAGCCCATTAACATTTAGAGTGATGATCGATATGTGAGAATTTCCTGTGGCCATTACTTGTTTATTTGTTTTTGTTTTATTTTTGTTTCTTTCTTGTTGCCCCAACTTTGTTCCATTTTTCCTGATGTTTTGTTTCAGGTCGAAGAGCCTCCTTCAGTATTTGTTGAAGTGATGGCCTTGTGCTGGCAAATTCCCTCAGCTTCTGTGTGTCTGACAAAGACCTTCATATCTGAAAGATAATTTTGCTGGGTAATTTATTTTTGGCTCGAAGTTTCTCTCTTTCAAAGTTTTGAATATTGGATTCCACTCCCTCCTGGCTTGTAGAGTTTCTGCTGGGAAGATATAATTCTTTTTTCCCTGGCTTCCTTGAGAATTGTCGTTTGTTTTTAGTTTTCGACATCTTTAGTACCATGTGTCTTGGAGAAGATCTGCTAGGGTCCAGGTATCTAGGGGAACTGTTTTCTTTTTGAACTTGGGGTTCTATATCTTTCTATAGATTTAGAAAGTTCTCATCTACTATTTGTTTTAGTATGCTCTCTGTAGAGTGTTCTGCTCCTTCTTCTAATCCTATTATCCTGATGTTGTTTTGTCTCATGGACTCAGATAGTTCTTGCAGAGTTCTTTCAATCCTTTTGGTTCTGTATTCCCTCTCTTCCTCTTTCTGAGATGTTTCCATGTTCTAATCTTCGATATCACTAATTCTTTCTTCCATCAGGTTGGCCCTGTTTGCTATGGCAGTTATTTCATTTATCACTTCTTTTATTGTATTATTTATCTCTCGAATTTCCATCTTGATCTTCCTTATGTTTTGAATTTCTTTGTTAAATTGTTCGTTTTGTTCATGGAGTTCCTTTTTTTATGTCATTCATCTCCTTTTTTATGTTGTTTGTCTCACCCATGGTACTCTGCCAGTATGTTTTAATTTCTTTCAGAGCCTTTAGAATGGCTACTTTAAATTCTCTGTCACGTATTTCAGGAACTTCTAGGTCTAAGAAGCTGTCTTCTAAATAAATTTCATGTTCTTTCTGAGCAGTTTTAGTTTTTAAGGAATTCATCCTGTCTGCTGGATTCTTCCTCTTTGACATGAGGACATTATGTTCAGCGAGCCCAGGAGCCGTGATTAGTATTTTTGTGGTGTCTTGCTGTAGGGCAGATACTAGGTGGCTCTGGGGGCCAAGCTTTGGGAGAGAGGGGGGTTGTTTATTTTTTATTTCTGGTCTCCTGCCATGTTTGGAGGCAGTGCACATCTATCTGGGGTCCCTCTGCTTCCTGCAGTTAGTTAGTTGGTTGGGGAGGCTGTAGGAGAGGGGAGAGGCCAACAAAAAGCGTGCTGGCACAGTTCCATCTCCTGCCCTATGCTAGGGAAGCTGGGTGATGTGGGCTGAGACTCTTCTTGCTCACTGGGGTGAATACTATCAAATCTGCCTTTCTTCCTGGGCCTGGTCCAGCAACCAGCCATTGCGGCGGAGTCTCCGGGCTCACACTCCTTGTAGGACCCAGGGGTGCAGGTGCAGGCACGTGCACCACTAGTCCAAAGCTGTGGGCCTGACCTCAGGCAGTATGAAGGCAGCTGGCTCACCTCCGCAGTGGGCCAGGATACCAGAAACCATGGCCCTGTGTAGGAGCCATGCGCGCTTGTGCTATGGGTCATGATGGTGCCCGGAGACGAGGTGCTGTCTCTGGGGCCCCACCTCAGCCTGTGGTTGTTCAGAGTCCTCACTCAGCTCTCTTGTTACTCAAAAGTTTCAGAGGCTGGCTCCCAAATCTGTCCCCTACATGCTGCTGTAAGGCCGGGCTCCCCCACGGTCTCCCACAGTTCTCCCACTTTGCTGGCTTTTACTCTTCTCACCTCTTGGCCTCCCCCATCCCATGCACTGTGATGCTCCCAGATAGTCAGCAGCGATAGGGTTCTGTCACGATCCGATCTGCTCCCTACCCTCTCTCCCGTTCGCCCTCTTCTCTTCAACCTTCAGGTGTTTACTTGCAATGCATGGATTTCTCAGCTGTTGTTGTGTCTATCACTCAGGGTTCTCTTTCTTGGCTTCTGGACAGCCATTCAATTGTGTTTTCTGGGAGAGGCTTTAGGGACTTCTAACACAGATTTTTTTATACAGTTTTACCAAATGTTGAGAGTATAATATTGAAACTTCTAAATGTTGCTTTCAATTGTCTATTTCTCCTTTCAATTTTGTTGGGTTTTGCTTTATGTATTATGAGGTTCTGTTATTACATGTGTATATATTTATAATTTACATACTTATTTTATATAATTATTTATAATTTAAATTCTATCTTACTGATTAATTGACCCTTTAATCATTACAACATGTCATGCTATATTTTAGTAATGTTTCTAATCTTGAAGTCTATTTTGCCTGATATAAATATTGCCACTTAGCTCTGTTATGTTTTTGTTTTTATTTTTATGTGGGTAGTTCCCTGGCTGGGAATCAAACCAGGCTGCAGTGCTGAGAGCGCTGAAGCCTAGTCACTACACCACCAGGGAACTCCAGCTTTGTTATGTTTTTCTACTTGCATAATATATCTTTTTTCATTCTTTTAATTCAACTTATTTGTGTCTAAATCTAAGACATGTCTGTTTTAGACAGCATATCATTGAATCTTAATTATTTATATCCAGTCTCATAATTGATGTTCTTTCATTGGGGTGTTCAGACTACTCACATATAATATTATTATTGAAATATTTATGTTTGCCATTTTGCCATTTGTTTTCTATATAACTTCTTTTATGTTTCTTTGTTCCTCCTTTAAATGCCTTCCTTTAGGTTAAATAAACATTTGTGATGTGTTTAATTTCATACATATGTTTATATATGTATATACACATATATTTATTTGTGTGTATATTTATGTATGTGTATATACACACATACACAAAATTTTATTAGTGGTTGCTTTAGGAATTTCAATATGCAACCTAACTAAACACAATCTCCTTTACATTGACACTAAATTCTGGTAAAATGTAGAAACTTTACTGCATTATAGCTCCATTCTATCCTCCCTCCTTTATGTTACTGTTATCATAAAAACTAAATCTATGTATGTTATAAACCCAATAATATAATTAATGCTTTATACAATCATGTCTGTTAAAGAAATAAAGAATAGAAATGAGAAAAATATATTTGTAAAATCTTTTCTATTAAATTACATTTAACATTTCTAGTGCTTTTTATTTCTTCCTGTGGTTCAAGTTAGTAAGTGATGTCATATCCTTTCAAGCTGAAAGACTTCTTTTAGTATTTCTTGCAAGACAGATTTGTTAACAACAAATTCTTTCAATATTTGTTTATCCAGAGATGTCTTTACTCACTTTAGTTTTTGATTGATAATTTTTCATTCAGCACTTTGAATATGTCTTTCCACTGCCTTCTGGATTCCACTGTTTACTCCCCTGTACACAATGAGTTTTTTTTCTCCTGTTGAATTCACAATTTTCTCTTTGTCTTTCAATACTTCACCACAATGTATAAATTGTAGACCTTTGTATGCTTACCCTACCTGGGATTCAAAAAACTTCTTGGATATGCAAATTAATGTTTCATCAAATAAGCCTTTTTCACACCTTATTTCTTCATGTATCTTTTCTGCTTCTTTCTCTTTGCTCTCCTGGGACTCTCATTATAGCTATGTTGGTTGTTTTCCATAAAAATCTCCATTTCAACCAACAACATCACTGAACATGGGTCCTTCATCATTGCTCCATATGGTGTAAGTCCTTACTCTTACTAAAGTTGCTGCTAATCACAGTCTATCCTGCCCTAATACTGCATTGATTAAAGTAAAGGAGTGGAGTTGGGGTTGGAGGTAGGAGCAGTCCTAGACAAGAATGCCTCAAACTCCATAGTTTTTCATGTATTAATACTTTTTAGTTTATTGATGCCTTTGGTCAATTTTCAGAGTGCTGAAATGACTTCTGTCAATTGTCCAGCTTTGTATTTGCTTTTGGGGGTAGAAAATTTGACAATCTCCTTACTGAGACAGCCAGAAGTATTTCCTCTCCAATATCTTCTATACATTTTTTAAATTGTAATTATGTATTTGTAGAAAGTTATGATCATATTGAATATAGTTTTAGATCCTGATTTTTCATTTAACAGACTATCATGTGCATATTCTCATGTTTTTAAATTTTTCATAAGAATTTTTAATGCATACGCAATATTCTCCTATCATATGGGTATAATAAAAGTAAAAGGTAAAAATGTTTGTGTGCCAATTATATCCCTAGTGCTTTATATAGTTTATCTCACTGAATATGTAAAACAAATCTAGAAACAAGAATTGACTTCATTATTGATGAATAAACTAAAGTTGAGAGAAATTTAGTCATTTGCCTGGTTACCCAGCTAGTAAATGGCAGTTCCAGAATCCAACTAGAGGATGCCTAATGTCAATGTCCATAACCTTTCAATTATGATATACTGTTTCCCTCAGATTCACTAAGAATATCTTCATGCAGTAAAGTTTATATATAAGTCTATTTATTCCCTTAAAATAGATTCCTAAAAGTAGGAGTATTATGGGAAATGATAAAAGTATTTTAAGCTTCTAAATGCACACTGACAAAAACTTTTTGTATTTACACTTCTACTAGTAGTGAATGAGTTGTTTTACCACAACTTTGTCACCAACAGGCATTATCATATTTTAAATAATTAACTAATTTTACAGGTAAATTGATATTTTACTGTTATTTAAATTTGCATTCATTTGGTTATAAATAAAGTCAAATGTTTCTCTTTATATTTATTGGCTAGTGGCATTTCTTCTTTTGTATACTGCTATTTCATGGATTTTGTCCATTTAAAAAATGGTATGTTTTCTTATTTATTTGGTAAAGTACTTTATATTTTAGAAATAGTTGCCATCTTTCTGATGTATTCAAATGTTTTCCCCAGTTTTCCCATTAGGTAATTTTGTTTATCACCGTGTTTTCTACATACAAAAGGCTTTTCATTTTTTGGTAATCTAAATCTTTTATATTTTTCATTGCTTTTAAGCCTAGGAAGTCTTCCCTTAATTTATATTAATTAATAGGCACTTGTATTTTTATTATCTTCACATTAAACTTACTTTAATAAACTCATTTGGAATTTATTTTGATCTATGCCATTTGTAACATTTTTTGCATTTTTTTTTATTTAACTATCTACAAAGAATTAATGATTATCTTTTTTAATGATTATCTTCTTTAATGGATGCATAGTTCATCATTTTTATTTATAATAATTTACTAAGTCTTTCTCTACTTTAGACATTTAATCTGATTCTTTGTTTTTTCTATTATAGATCATCAACAGTTTTTATAAATATAGGGGTTATGATCCTATTAAATTATTTCCTATACTTGATCTTAGCCAAAAGGCCAAGAAGCAATAAATTATTTCCTTAAGATAAATCCCAATAAGTGTGATTTCTGATTCAAAGGATACTACTCAATGGATTTGAAACTAGATGATGGGTCTTTCAAGTTCTATTATTGAAAAATAGCTGTCCTAATTATTATGGAATTATGTACAAAATAGTATATGAAATATGTTTTGTTATTATTATTATTGCATTTTATAAAGCCTCACTTTCTCCTAGAAGCAATATGATAAAACTGACTTTTTACTTAAATAAACATACAAGGGCTGTCCAGAAAGTATCCAGCCATGTAATATAAAAAATAGAGGCATTTATGACTAGATTTTTTTTTCTGGAGAGCCCTCGTATATATATCCTTTCAATGTACAGACAGATAGATGTTTTTAACATTTAACACCTGAAAATTAAAAGAACCATATTATAGCTCATTATCAGAACATGGATTTAAATTTTTGCATACTCAACACAATAGACTTATTTTCATTATCCTAAAGATTTTGTATCCTGCTTTATTGAGGTTAAAATGTAATATAACAAATTACACATTTAAAGTATACAATTTGATCAATTTTTGGCATATGTACATACATGTGAAATCATCACCACAATCAAGATAACCATCATCTCCATCATCCCTCATAGTTTTCTCACATTCTTTTGTAATCCATCCCTCCCTTTATTCCTTTTCCCACTGATCTGTTTTCTATCTCTATAGATTACTTTCCTAGAATTGTATTTAAATGGAATCATAAAGCATACACTCTCTTTCATCTGACTTTTTTCATTTAGCATAATGCATCTGAGACTCATCCATGTTGTATGTACCAATAATTCATTCCTTTTTATTGCTGAATAGTATTCCATTGTATAGATATACCACAAAACTTGTTTTTCTGTTTACCTGTTGATGGAGATTTGGGTTGTTTCCAGATTTTGCCCTAAAGTTTTTGAGGTTCAATGGCAGAATGACAGCAAGACTCTATATTTAACACACCAGTATAGCAATTGGTTCCAAATATCCATTGCCAAGATGTGTACTTGTATGTTAAAAATGTAAGTAAACACATATATAAAGGATAAATTAGGATGATACCTTCTAAACAATATTTTCTTACCTTTTCATAGACTGTACTGTCTAGGTAAGGATAAACATGAAAAGCTCCCCGAATCTGCTTCTCACCTGGATACAGCAATGGGACCATATTAACATAAGCCACACCATGAAATGAAAGCTGATTTTCATCATCTGTCTAAAGGAAGAAAACCAGAAAGCTATTAGTGCTATAGAGAAATGCAGCATAAGGAGCTCTGACTCAGGTTTCAGGAACTAGATAATGCTACTTAACTAGCTGACTTTGGGCCAGTAACATAGACATTTTATGTCTTCATTTCTTTAACTTTAAAATAGTTTTAATAATACTATGAAGCATATAAAGTGTTAATGAATATTAAAGGCAATAGATCAACACATACTCAAATTAATAATAATTGATAGTATATATTGAACCAAAAAGTCAATTTCATCATGTTGCTTCTTAGGAAAGTAAAACTTTGTAAGAAACAATAATAACAACAACAAAAACACAAAAGAAATCAGAAGATGTGGCTTTTAGCTTTAGTTCACAGATTCATATGAATAAAAGGGGTCTTACAAATCATTTAGACCAGTGTTGACAAGTAAGCGTTAACTATTTCTACATTCTAATCAATTGGTGGAGGTATTTTAGAGTACTGTGTTGAGAAAGATTCTGTATCTTTATCTGGGTTCAGAAGGAAAGAGTGCTTTGATTGATCAGTACTTTCTGCCATAGATGGAAGATGAATAATAGTCTGCCTTCATGTATTTGCCATCCGTAATCTCATCTAAACTCTCCTTACAAAGACCAAGAACATGTCCATAAATATATCTTAACATCATTTTTAATGGCTGAGATTAAAAGTAATCTTTGATTTTGCCTATTAAATAATAATTAGAAAGTAGATTAAAGCCCTATGTTTATATGATAACATTTTGCTATTTAGAAATCTAAGGAAAGTTAGTCAATACATATTATATACTACAAAAGGAGAAATGGTGACACAGAAGTAGTACCTTTTTTCTGTAAAAAGCTTATTTTAAAAACCAATAAAATAATTTAAGTACTTCTTAAGTATCTGCTGTATGCTATGAATCATGCTAGGTTCTGTGGAGGATACAAAGCAGTCTACAACAGGATCCCTCTCCTCAGGAAATTTATGAACAAGCATTAAAGACCAGACATGCACAAGTAAAACAATAGAGAACATGTTCTAGCCTCATCTAAGCTACATCTTTTCAGAATAGTAGTAGTTCATCTATGGACCCTATTACGCTAATTAGCAGGCTAAAACATTTTAAGTCAGCAAATCAAAGAAATTCAGAAAGATGTATTAGGTTGAACTATGTTGCCAATATTTACGTACTTTTGACCTATAAAAATGGCTATTTGGGGTGTTTTTACCTATGGTAAAAATGTAACGAAGGGCTTAAGAGAAATAGGATATCTGGAAATAAATGCTAAATCATTTTTAGTGAACAATAGGGAGCTAGGGTGGTCAATCATCCTGATTTTCCAGGCACAGAGGAGTTTCTTGGGACATGAGATTTTAGTGCTAAAACCAGGAAACTATTCAGCAAATCAGGATCCATTGGTCAACTTAGGGAGCACCCACAACAGTTTGTATTTTCCACTAGTATTAGAATTAGAAGCAGAATAACAGGTTGGGTCAAATCCAGCATTTTTTATATAAATGTTTTTAAGCAAACAAATTTACCTTATCAAATTTGGCAGCTTTCACTTTGGGTGCAGTAATCAGAGGAACTCTTGTGATCTCTACAGGCCAGAATCGGCAATCAGCAATTCGCTTCTGAAAACTGTGTATCAAGAATCAGACCATTAGCATTATATGCAAAAATGTAGTTGGTATAATTTAGGTTAAAGGGAAGTATTCCTCTCTTTTTAAAAGTAATAGAATACAATATGAAATGTTTTATTTGGTAAAAAATGTGGGATGTTTTTATAGCTTCTCAAATTTCTAAAAAAAAGTGGGGTTTTTTATACCTTCTTAAATCTATAAAATTCTTAAAATATAATGCAGTGCTAACAGAGGCAAACTTTACATTTTTTAGAGCAATTTGGAAATATGAACCAAAAGTCTTAACATGTTCATAAACTTTGACCCACAAATTTCACTTCTAGTGATTTATTCTAAAGAAATAGTCAGATAAGTATACAAAAATAGTATAAAACATGCTTATCTCTACTGTGAAAATAGAGTAGGACTTCCAGTGTCAGCTCACTGACACATAGAGAGCTTAGACGTTTTATTACTGTCTTCATGAGAAGCTGATCAAACTGAAAATCAACAACTTTTCTTAGATCAATTTAAGAATTAAGTTAATAGGGCAAATCACCACACTGAAATTTGGAGAGACAGTCAAGTACAGATAATTACAATTTACAGGCTTACAGGCAGCAGAAGCCACCAGAGTCTGTAACAGGTAGAAATACTTTAACTGTAATTTTGACAAATTGCTGGAGGCTGAATGTGGACAAGCCAGAGAATTAAAAACTCCTGGGAGCCCAGTCTTAGGGGTTCCTGACACCATTTTGTGTTTTAAATCAAGGAACCCCAGCAGATTCTAACAGTGAAGACAGGATAAAAATCCTCTTAGGTAGAGAATGGAAAAATAATCATTTTGAAATATGCCCAGAGTGTTCTCAGAAATAAAAGCCTACTCTTATGGGAAACTACCAGAGCCTTATCTGACCCAGAGGAAGGGCAATTAGACCATCTATTCTACTTGTCTCACATAATGACAAGAAGGAAAAAGGCTATTAAACACTTCTGAAGTGCACAACCCAGGAACTCCAATCTATTAAAATATTGAGATTTAATCACAGGATTATAGAACACTTCCCCTCCTCAACACCTTATCACTACATAAACAGTGTCCCAGTATAACAGTGCATTATAACTGAGAAACTGTAAAACAAACACCCTATTTTGAAAAGAATTCTTAGGCAAACCCCAAAACAATAGGAGAAAGCAAAAAAAGGGAACTGAAGCCTTTGGCACCTAGAGCAACAGCAAACATTAAACAAAGGCCAGCTCCTAACCTGTTTAACATAAAACCCCAGACTAAAAAAACCTGATTACCTAATTGCTTATTACCCAACACATAATGTCCAGCTTTCAATAAAAAATTATTAAGTTCAAGAGCACTGTCATTAAGTAATTTTCATGTTCACGAACTTCAAATAAAATAAAATGAAAAATTACAAGGAATTCTAAAAGGCAAGAAAAATACAGTCTGAAGACAAAGATAGCATAAGAACTAGACTCAGTTATGACAAAAACCTTGGAATGATCAAACAGAGAATTTAAAATAACTGATTTATAGGTTAAGGTCTCTAATGGAGAAAGCAGACAACATATAAGAACGTATGGGTAATGTAAGCAGAGGGATGGAAACTCTAAGAAAGAATCAAAAGAAAATGCTAGAAATAAAAACACTGTAATAAAAATGAAGAATTCATATGATGGGCTTATCAGTAGACTGGATATCATTGAGGAAAGAATGCGTGAGCTTAAAGATATGTCAATAAAAACTTCTCAAACTGGGGAGTTCCCTGATGGTGTAGTGGCTTAAGGCTTCGGCGTTGGCGCTGTCAGTGCTGCGGCCTGGGTTCGATTCCCAGTCAGGGAGCTACCCACATACCAAAAAGCAAAAAAAAATAAATAAAAAATAAAAAAAATAAAAAAAAAAACTTCTCAAACTGAAATGGAAAAGGGAAAAATATTTAAAAAATCATAACAGAATATTCACAAATGGTGAAACAATTACAAAAGATGTGACAGGAATGCTAGAAGAAGAATTAAGAGAAAAAGGACTGACCCTAACCTCAGAGCAGAATCTGTGTGTGGGGCAAACGGAGAACAGAAAGGCACAGTCACGCCCAAAGTCCCTGCAAGACCCCCAAAGCCACAGGAAGAAAACAAAGCTGCAATTGCCCCTCCCCCACAAACCTCTGCTCACCCAGTATCAGCAGCGAACACCAAAGAAACTGTAGCAGCAAGGGTCAGAGAGGCTGCAAAAATGAGAAACCAGAGAAAAGAAGCTCAAATTAAAGAGATGGGATGGGGATAGATGACCCATCAAAAACAGAGCTCAAAGCTACGATTATAAAATGCTTAAGGAACTGAGTGATAATTTCAACAGAGAGCTAGCAAGCATCAAAGAAGACTTACAAACCATTATAAAGGACCAGAGAGAGATAATGACTACATTAACTGAAATGAAGGTTGGAATAAAAGTCACTAAACTAGATAAAACAGTCACTAAACTAGAAGCACAAAGCAATGATTTGCAAGAAAAGCCAGCAGAAAACACCCAGCCAGATCAATTACAAAATTATTCCCAAAAAAGGAAGGATGGCTTGAGATTCCTCTGGGACTATATCAAATGTAAGAATATCAGAATAGGGATTCCCTGGTGGTGCAGTGGCTAGGCTTCAGCGCTCTCAACAATGCGGCCTGGGTTCCATTGCCAGCCAAGGAACTACCCCCCCCCCCAAAAAAAAGGGACAGAGGAAAAGCAAGGGATCAAGAAATTAGGGGGTTCCCTGGTGGTATAGTGGCTAGGCTTCAGCGCTCTCAACACTGTGGCCTGGGTTTGATTCCCAGTCAGAGAACTATGCAAAAAAAAAAAATTATTTGAAGAAATACTGAATGAAAATTTTCCTAATCTGGCAAAGGAAATAGACATACAAATCCAGAATGCACAGAGAATTCCAAACAAATGATCCCAAACAGGAGTACACCGAGACACATCATAATTAAAATGGCAAAAGTTAAAGAAAAAGAGGAAATTCTAAAAACAGCAAGAAAAATGCAAGTAGTAACTTATAAGGAACACCCATTTGACTCTCAGCTGATTGCTCACCAGAAACTTTATAAGCCAGAAGGGATTGGCAGAAAATAATTCAATGTGATGAAAACCAAGGATCTACAACCAAGAATAATGTATCCAGCAAGGCTAGCATTCAAAATTGAAGGACAGATAAACAGCTTCTCAGATTAAAAAAAAGTTAAAGAAATTTATCACCACCAAACCAATAGTTCAATGAATGTTAAGAGGGATTTCTTTAAGATGAGAGGAGGGATGGGAGAGTGGGTAAAATAAGGGAAAGGGATGAAGAAATTTAGTTTGATTGTTAACAGAAATTGAAAGCAACCAAGAAATAAAACCATGGACACAGTCAATAATTTAGTAGTTACCTGAGGGTAAGCGGGGAGGTAAGTTGGGGAGAAAGGATAGGGACACAAATATATGGTGAAGGAAAGAAAACTAATTCTGGGTGACAAACACATAATACAACACATAGAAGATGTAGAATTGTACACCTGGGACTTACGTAATTTTTACTAATCAATGTCACCCCGGTACATTTAAAATAAAATTTTAAAAAATGGAAAAAAAAAGAATTATATTGGACTTCTCTTCAGGAACCACGTAAGGAAGATAGTGAGAGGAAATATTTAAAGCTTTGAAAGAAACAAACCACCAACCTAGAATGCTGTATCCAGTGGAATTATCCTTCAAAAAATAAAGGAAAAATAAAAACTCTCTCAGTCAAACAAAATAGAGGAAATTTGTAGCCAGTAGATCTGCCCTACAAGAAATGCTAAAAGTTTTCAAAGACAGGGAAAATGAGATGGGTCAGAAACTTGAAATCCACAAATATATGGACAAATAATTTTTGATAAAGGAGTATAAAATATGCAGTAGGGAAAAGAAAGCTTCTTCAGTAGGTGGTGCTGGAAAACTGGAAAAAACATATGCAAAAGAATGAATCTGAGCTGTGAGCTCTCACCAGATACTAAAATTAATTCAAAATGGATTAAAGACCTCCACATAAGACCTGGACAATAAACTGTATAGAAGAAAACATTGGTGCTAAACTTATAGACCTAGGGCTCAAGGAGGACTTCATGAACCTGACCTCAAAGGCAAGGGAAGTATAAGCAAAAATAAATAAATGGGACTATATCAACTTAAAAAGCTTCTGCACAGCAAAAGAAACCATCAACAAAGCAAAAAAAAACAGCCAAATGATTGGGAGAAAATATTTGCAAACAACGCATCTGATAAGGGTCTAATATCTAAAATACATAAAGAACTAATATGACTCAACAACAACAACAACAACAAAACCCTATTAAAAAGTGAGCAGAGGACCTAAATAGATACTTCTCCCATGAAGAAATACAAATGGAGGGGAGTTCCCTGATGGTGTAGTGGCTTAAGGCTTCAGCGCTGGCACTGTCCGTGCTGCAGCCTGGGTTCGATTCCCAGTCAGGGAGCTACCCACATACCAAAAAGCAAAAAAAAAAAAAAAACAAGAAATACAAATGGTGAACAGACATATGAAAAAATGCTCAACCTCATTAGCTATTAGGGAAATGCAAATCAAACGCACAATGAGATACCACCTCACACCTGTGAGAATGGCTGTTATCAACAAACATGGAATAACAAGTGCTGGAGAGGGTGTGGAGAAAAAGGAACTCTGGTACACTGCTGGTGGGAGTGCAAATTGGTACAACTGCTATGGAAAACAGTGTGGAGGTTTCTCAGAAAACTGGGAATGGAGTTAACATATGACCCAACAACCCCCCTTCTGGATATCTACCCCCAAATTTTGAAAACCTTAGTCCTCAAAGACTTATGTACCCCAATGTTCATTGCAGCGCTGTTCATGGTGGCCAAAACATGGAAACAACCAAAGTGACCTTCAATAGGTAACTGGATAGGGAAGCTGTGGAACACAGACACAATGGAATATTACTCAGCTATAAGAAAAGATAAAATACTGCCATTTGCGACAAAATGGATGGACTTTGAAATTATGCTAAGCAAAATAAGCCAGATGGAAAAACTAAGAACCATATGATTTCACTCATATGCAGAATATAAAACTGAAAGCAACAAAGAGAAAACAAACAAACAAACAAACAAACAAAAACTCATGGACACAGTCAATAATTTAGTGGTTATCTGGTGGCAAGAGGGAAGTGAGTGGGAGAAGAGGGAGGGGGAGCCAAACATATGGTAATGGAAAGAGAACTTACACTGGGTAGTGAACATATAATGCAATAGATAGACAATGCACTGCAGAATTATATACCTGGAACCTATGTAATTCTTGCTAACCAATGTCACCCCAATATGTTTAACAATAAAAAATAAAAATAAAGAAACTTGAATCTACATAAAAGAGGAAGAGATTCAGAAAATGAAATAAATTAAAATTTTAAAAATTATTATTTTTTAATTGACCAGATCAATAACTGTTTGTCCAAAATAATAGTAGCAGCAATGTATCCTTAACAAAATATCAGCAAATCAAATCCAACAATGTATATTTATATTATACACCACAATGAATTGGGAGACCAGAGGTATATAGGAACTCTCTGAAATAGCTGCTCAATTTTTCTGTAATTCCAAAACTATTCTTAAAAAAAATAGCCTAATATTCCCAGCCAGTGAACCACAACAACAAAACAATAGCCTAGCAATTGAAAAATAGAATAGTTCATTCAAATTATACATATATTGATAATCCTCTATTTTTCATCTCTCCCTAGTCACCAAGTCACTGTAACAGAGCCTAATAGTTAGTTACCCACACAATATCAGGTGTCCTACTCTTCTTTAGTATCTAAATCCTGATTTAATCTGGGTGACAATGTGTCCAACAGAAACACTATTTCCTAGCCTCTTCTGCACCAAAAGATGACCAATGAGATATAAACAGAGATTGTCAGATTCCAGGAAAGTTCTATAAGAGGGGCTAAGACAGCCAGCATCTCTTATCTTTTATCCAAAAGCACTCCCCTCTTCCAACTTTCTGCCAGGAATGTAAATGTCAGGCTGGAGTTTCAACAGCCATTTTTGAACCATGAGATAAACTTGTGAATAGAAGGTACATGTTAAAGAAGGTAGAGCAAAATGACTGACTGAGCCTGGATACCTCATAATACTGAAGAGCCACAATACATACCAGCTCTGGGCTTCTTTTATAAGAAAGAGAAATAAGAACTCACCTTGGCTAATTCACCATTACTAGAAATCTCTGTTATTAACATATGTGGTGAAAAGTCTCGGGTCACCCTAACTCAAATATAGATAAAATTAACAAAAGTTACATTTCTTCCCACCTACAATCTTTTGTTAGACATATTCCCTTCCTCTTCCTACCTGACCACTGCAGTAGGATCAAGGTAGTGGCGACTTTCCAAGTCCCAAATAATCCTTTTCTTTAGGCACTCTGATTGGTTCCTAAATTCTCTGTCCTGTAAAGTAAGATAGAGACTTTTGTTTTCTGATTGAGCCATGACTTTATCCTGCTCAATCTGTCGGGCATTTTTAAAATGGATTTGATCACAATACTTGTATTATTATACCTACTATTACTACCATAAGTATGGCTACTACTGTAAATACTACCACCGTCTCAAACTTTAGGGTACTTAACTGTTAATAAAATATATAAGATAAATTAATTATCCTTACATTGATCCAGTACTAACTGTCAATCAGTGATTCTCAACCTGGATGCATATTAGTATAATTTGGAAGCTTCTTAAAAAAATAATCAACACCTGGGCATTTGTATTATTTTAAAAGTAAATTCTTATGTAATTGATCTGGGTTAGGGCTTAGCCATTGTTATTGTTTTAAAAGCTTTCTAAGAAACAACTAGGGTTGAGAACTAATAATTTAAAATAAATATAACAAAATCTAAATATCAAAAATAAAATATCTGATCTAAATAAAAACATAAATCTAAGAACAATTTCCACTATCACAATAAGAAAAGAAACTGCACAATGTTTTTCAAATATTTTAGCCTATCTCTATTTAAAATACTTAGCATCAGATACATATATAAAATAATTCAACCATTCCCATCTTACAAATTATTTTACTGAAATTACAAGAAATTATAACAAAGGTGGCTAGTAGGGTGATGATCTGGGAAGGAAATAGCAGGAAGACACAAAGTAAAAAGGAGACTTTAACTGCATATCTCTTAATTTTTTATTTTGACCTGAATTATTATTTTGTTTGCTGGACTTAAGAAGTCAGGAGATCTTTTAATCAGAATTAGACAGATAACTTTTATTTTGACATGTAATTATTTTATTTTCAACATATAACTGTTTATTTTGACGTAATTTTTATTTTGATATGTAATTTATATGTATATAAATTACAGTAATTCACAAAATGCTTGATCATATTTTGTGTACTGAGTTTATTACAAAAATCTGCATAACTCTCTCACCTCTGGGTGGTTGAGTTCTCCTTCTTCTTCCTCATAGGGCCCACCAACAATGAACTCATCAGGAATGTTACTCGCTCCTGGAGCCACAATGTTGGCAACAGGCCATTTTTTGGGCCGAGGAATAGGTTCTCTTTCTCCTCCAAGCTTCAGAGTTCCATTCTTGAATAAAATGGGAAAGTCTTTCTGCAAAAACAACTACCATATATCAGGAAATTTTTTAAAAGACTTTGAGATAGAAAAAAGGAATACTGAGGTGTCCTTTCAATGGAGTGCTAGGTATTGCCTAACATACCCTTCTGTGATTATCTATAGAGGGGCCGGTGTCATTCATTGTCTTTGTGCTATTTTATAATTCTGTAATTTATAGAAAATGGCAGAGTAAGGACTCTGAAAATCTGTTCCTCCATAAAAACAATACCACTGGCAAAAGTTGTCAAAATTAAAGGTGCCAAGACCATTTAATGGGGACAGAACAGTCTTTTAACAAATAGAGCTAGGAAAACTAGTTACCCATATGCAAGAGAATGAAGTTAGACCCTTACCTAACACCATATACAAAAATTAACTCAAAATGGATCAAAGGCCTAAACCTAAGAGCTAGAAGAAAGTTCTTAGAAGAAAACAGAGGGGAGAAAGCCTCATGACATTGGTTTTAGCAATAATTTCTTGGAACAACCAAAGAAAACATGAACAAATTGGACTTCATCAAAATTAAAAACCAGAGGGAGGGGAAGCTAAATATATGATGATGGAAAAAGAAGTCACATTAGGTGGTGAACTTATTATACAGCAAGTTGACAATGCACTGTAGAATTGTATGTCTGAAACCTATGTAATCTTTGCTAACAGATGTCACCCCAATAAGTCTAACAATAAAAAAAATTTTTTTTCAGTGTAACTCTAGAAATCAATAATGATATCTATATGCAAAAAATACCCTAGAATACAATAATCACTTTTATATAAAAACTTTATACATAAAACAAAACAAAAAAATTAAAAACCTTTGTGCATCAAAAGATAGTAACAACAGAATAAAAAAGCTAACTCATAGAAGAGTAAAAATATTTGCAAATCACATATCTAATTAGGGATTAATAGTTAAAATATACAGAGAACTCCTAAAACTCAACAACAAAAAAGTAGAAAAAAACAGATTTAAAAATGGGCAAAGGACTTGAATAGGCATTTCTCCAAATAAAATATTCAAATAGCCAATAAGCACATGAAAAAAATGCTGAACATCATTAGCCATTATGGAAATGCAAATCAAAACCACAGGAGATGCCACTTCACACATAATAGGGTGACTATTATAGGAAACATAACAATGTTGGCAAGGATGTGAAGAAATTAGAACCATTGTTCACTGCTGTTGGGAATATAAATGGTAAAGAAGAATTGGAGAGTTCTATACTGAAAATGTAAAATGGCAATAAAACAGGTAGGAGTAAGTAACTAATTACACCCACTTAGCAAGCAATTTGGAAATCTCTATCAAGAACCCTAAAAGACCAATATACAGTAATTCTATGGAGATTTAGATTAAGAAAATAATCTGGAATTAACAGAAAGTTTTGTATAATAAAGTGCATTACACAAAATCCACAAAACATTTGCATAAATAAATCTCTATAGAAATACATCTAAAATTTTTCAATTTAAAAATGTTTTACATATTTTCCTCCATAAATATGTATTTACTGATATAAATTATAGGTAATCTGTAATATGTATATATAAAAACTATTAACATAAACATCTATTTATAAAACAGAAGTAAACTTTATTTTATTTTATTTATTATTATTTAATGTGGGTAGTTTCCTGGATGGGAATCGAACCCAGGTCGCAGCGTTGACAATGCTGAAGCCTTAGCCACTACACCACCAGAGAACCCTAAACTTTATTTTTTCAAGCCTAAAATAAACCTCAGCCATTGTTAGAGAGTGCTTTGAATGAAATCTTAGCAAGTGAGGAAGAAATGCCCATTTGAGTGTTTAAATCTAAGTAAATATCTGGCTGTAGGGCTTTACCTCTCCAGTTGATGGAACTTGCAGACCAACCATGTAGTTCTGTAGGGGCCCTGCTAGAATAAAGGATTCAGGCACAGAGTAGGCAGCCTCCAGTGTGACCTTCAATAGATTGCCTCCTAAGATCTGGGCTGTGGTCAATATGGGCTCAGCCACAGATACCTTAACTTGAAGACTGCATTGCTGGAAAAGAATAAAATTACGCAGTATGCTGAAAATGCCAGAGGCATCTCTTTTTTGCATTTAAATATCATGTAAATTTCATTTGAATATCACATCACTGTTCAAGATAAAAAGGTCAAGTTTATTTCCATACAGAGGTTGCAAAATAACTTTCCCTAAGTCCCATGAGTTAGAGATAGAGCCAAAAAGAGAAACTTACCCTAAGCTAGAGCCCTTCCACTCTACCATACTGAGGTCAAGTATGTATACAAATACATATAGAAGAGAAATTGGAAGGTTCTATACTGAAATGTTAGTAGTGGCTGCACATGAGTGAGTGAGATTGGGTGCTTTTTTGCTACTCTATATTTTATGATAAATTTTGTAATTTAAAGTAGGGCTTTTGGTGGTGAACACATAACATAGATGATGAACTGTCAAACTGTCAAACCTGGAACCTATTAATTCTTATTAATCAATGTCATCCTAATCAGTCTAACAACAAAAATTTTTAAAAATTCAAAAAATAAATAAAAATAAAAAGTAAAAGCAGCTCAAATACTTTTAAAAAGTTTTAGATTTTCATTAAATATTTGAAAATCATATTCTTTAATATACTTCTATTTTTCAAATATGAAAAGTATTTTGGGGGAGCATAAGAATGAGTTTTTTAGGAAGGCTGCCAAGGAGTTGATGTTAGTGATGTTTCCAAGTAGGGCAGTCAAGAAAGCTAGGGTTTTTTTAAATTAGAGAGGAGACAAGAATTTGTTCATTGTCATTTTATTTCTTAGAAATCAACATTAATAAGAATAATTAATATCATCCTTAAAGAATTAAGTATCCCATTAATGGGAAATTCCCAAGTTATTTCTCCAACAATAATTCTAATTTGGCAAATATAGTGCTTTTTAATAAGAAATGATTTTTCAAATACATATGTATATACCCATATATATAGATATAGACACAAATGTATATATTTTTAGACAAGATACAATAAAAAGTAGGTTTAAAATGTCTAAGTATATGTCAGGCACTTTGCTATAGCACTAGGAATATAAAAGTAAAGAAGACATGGCCCCTTTTATCATAGAATTCATGTTGTAATTCCATGACTTAATGATAAATGCCATAAGAGAGACCTGTACAAAATGCCCTAGTCAAGGAGCATCAATGAGGAAGTGGATAATTAATTATTAGAGTAGGGAAGAGTAAGAGATGGTTACATCTGAATTAACTTTACTTGATGAATCTGGATAAGCAAGGGAAGGAAAGAGAAAATAATTCTGGACAAAAAAAGTTTTAAGTAATGGGATATTGAAACAATAGGATGTATTCAGTTCAGGTGTAAGTAATTCAAGACTTTTAGAACATAAAGCACAAGGGGACAAGTGCTGAGAGATGAGATTGAACAATTGGCAGGCTCCTACCATAAAGGTTGTTGCATGCGTCCTAAACAAACTGGACCTTAACATGTAAGCAGTGGGTGAATCTATGAACCACAAAGAACTAAGCAAGGGAAGAGATGTAATGATACACACTTTTAAGTCATTCTGCAAGCAGTGGGAAGGCTGAACTGGAGGGAGGCAAGGGGAACTTACAAGGCTGCTTGTAATGTTCCAGGTAAGAATTATAAGTTAATAAAGAGTAGGAATAAAGCTAAGAAGAGAGAGTCCAAAGGCACTTAGGAAATAGAAAAGGCAGAATTTGGTGAAAGGCACATTTGGGAATTTGCTGTAGTTAGGATCTGAGGGAGCAGTCATAGATGTAACACAGATTCTGTGTATATGCTATGATTGTACAAATGGGGATGTCACTGGTCAAAATAACTAAAATAAAAGGAAGAGTAAGTTTAAGAGAGGATACTGAGTTTGTTTTGGAATGTTGAATTTTAGGTGGCTTTGTGATATCATTATAGAGAAATTCTGTAGGTGGTTATAAAGTGATATTCTGGAATTCAGGAGAGGGGTTTGAGCTGGAGCTGTTGAATTAAAGTCTTCAATATTGGTGAGTGTTACAATCATGAAAAACTACCTACAGGAGTATGAACACAGTCTAAGAAGAGAAGGTGGCCAGTAACAGAACTTTCATACTTAAGGGACAAGCAGAAGAGAGATCTGGTGTAGGAACCCGAGAAGGTAGTCAGTGAGTAAAAAATTAAAACACCAAAGGGAGGAAAGAGTTTAAGAAAGAGGCACTGAAGAATGTGATATCTCTGGTCAATATATCTCTGAGAAGATAAGTAAATGTCCCCAAAGTTTCTAACTTGTATTGATCAAGACAGGGAATATTGGAAGATGAACTGAAATCTCCTTTCCAAGTACACGTTCATGTCATTTTAGTCTCTGAGTCTAACTCTGCAAATAACCAGTGTTGATGCTTAAATATAAAATTAGTGAGAAGTCTCAAGCAAATGAAAATTAGCTGTCATATATTTTTCCTTGAGTATGTAAAGCAAGTTAACAGAGGAATATTATGAGCAAAGATTATGAGGACAGACAATCTATTTGATTAACTTTTCTTCTATATGTATCTAAGGAAAACAACAGTAAACAGGTTGTGAGACTGGACCAAGGAAGGCAGACTGAGCTCAAATACATACCTCTTTTCAATATAAATCACGTGAAAGACAGATAGATACTAAATGATGCCTTTATGTCTAATTAAAGGATAGTGCTATAACAACCCTGGAAAACAAGAAATGCCATCACTAAACTATACATTTCTAGGAATCCTTGAAAGATAGAAAGCAAATTAAATCAGATCTAAACAGAGAGGTCCTCTAAGAAGAGAGGACCACAGCAACTGCAGGAGTGGATTGTGGCAGCTCCAAGGTCAGAATCAACAAAAAGCAGAAAGGGGCCTACAGCAATGGTTAATTATGAAACTGCATTTGGAACAGTTGGGTCAGCTGGGCCCTCCTCTCTCCTTTGCCGGTGCAGAAGAGAAGGCAGCTGTAGTATCTGCTGAGAGTGAGTGCATTTGCACCAGGATGGCAAATAGTGCTCCAAGAGAATACTGCTCCCCAGGAGGCATGGGAAACACAACCCAGAAGACAAACCAGTGACAGCCAACTAATTCATGCTTCACCTCTTCCAATAACCAGAGTCAGATTACCATGCCAGAGAGTGTGTTAGGTGCATTCATATTTAATTTAATCCATCGGGATATAACTGAAAATGCATTTTTATGGTTAAGCGTTCCCTACACCTGCCCCTGGGCATAGTAACCAATACCTACACTGTGTCTATGTGCCCTGTCCCAATATTGGATTACACTGGGTTAAAATCCATAATATGTAGATTATGGACTCTAGAGGTAGATTTCTGCCTTACTTATCTTTGTTTCCCAGAAGCTAGCACTATGTGTGCCTGTTAAAAGAATGTGCCTGATAAATTGGTCTCAACTGAATAAACCTTGACATCAGGCAGGCTTGTTAAGACAGAATGGCAGGTTGAAATGTTGAGAGTTAAAATTCTGGTTACCTTAACACCTGATTGGAGAGACTCTAAGGGCGAGCCTGGCACAGGGTGCACTGGGACCATCTTTTCAAATGAACTCTCTCCTGCAAAAAGAAGGCCAAGTCAAGCCAAAAAAGGAAGGGTTAGGCAAAGATAAATGTGGTCTTTTTATCAAACCCCTCAAATTCAATAAAGCTGATTTTTTTTTCATTTCACTAGAGTTAGATTTTATGAGCTTTGTTATATCTACTTTTATGCAAATCACACATCTGACCTTCCACTAAAGGAAGAAGATCCACCACAGCTTGACCAATTATTAAGGTCTTCTCATCTTTCTGTTTCTTTTCCTTTGGTAAAACTTCAGTCATAGTTACTAGAAAAATCAAAACAAAGAAAATGAGAAATTGTCTATCTAGCTCACCCATCAGATAACCAAGGTATAACAAGCAAAGCATTATCAAAGATTTATGAGTTAAGAGAAATGAACTTGAAACCCAAAAAGGTACCATTATCAGTGACTTCTGGTGGAAAAATACTGGGCCACCTCAGCAACTTTTTTCTGTAACAACTATGTAATTAAAAAAAAATAATAATGTTGGTGGATTTAAACAGATCACATTAAACTTATAGGTAAATTTAGGGAAAATGACATCTTTATATGCCTTTCCTTTTATTCAACCTCATGTCTCGCAATAGCACTTTCTTTAATTGGTTTGTATCAGGACCCAAATAAGGCCCGCACATTGTGATTAGTTGATGTCACTTAAGTCTCTTTTACTCCATAGGTTCCCTTCCATTTCTTTAGATTTTCCCCCCATTTCTAAGAAATTGTCCTTTATATATAAGTTTTCAAAAGCAATGGCAGAATATTCTTTATCTTTTTAAATTTATAATAAAATACACATTACATAAAATCTACCATCCTAACCACTTTTAACCGTATAGTCCAGTAGTATTACATATATATCACCACCATCCATCTCCATTAACTCTTTTCATCTTCTAAAATCGAAACTCTGCCCCTAAACAATGACTCCCCCCATCCTCCACTCCCCCTGGCAACCATGAGCTTACTTTCTGTCCCTATGTATTTGACTACTATAGGTACCTCATATAAGTAGAATCACAAAATATTCGTCTTTTTGTGACTGACTTATTTCACTTAGCATAACATCCTCAAAAGTAATCCATGTTGTAGCATATGTCAGAATTTTGTTCTTTTTTTAAGGTTGAATAGTATGCCATTGTATGTATATACATTTTACTTATCCATTTATCTACTGATGAACACACAGGTTGTTTCCATGTTTTACCTTTCATAAATAATTCTGCTATTAACATGAGTGTACAAATATCTCTTTGAGAGCTGCTTTCAAGTCTTTTGGATAGATTCCCAGAAGTAGAGTTGCTAGATCATATAGTAATTCCATTTTTAATTTTTTGAGGAACCACCAGTTTCCACAGTGACTGTACTGTTCCAGAGTCCCACCAAAAGTGACAAAGGTTCCAATTTGTCCACATCCTTACCAACACTTGTTTTCTGTTTTTTTAATAGAAGCCATCCTGAGTACGAGGTGGTATCTCGCTATATTGCCAGTTTGCATTTCCCTAACAATTAGTGATGTTGAGCATTTTATCAACCATTTGTCTATTCAAATCCTTTGCCCATTTTTGAATCAAGTTGTTTTTTGTTGTTGAGTTTTAGGATTTCTCTACATATTCCGGATATTAATCCTTTATCAGATATATAACTGTCAAATATTTTCTCCCATTTTGTGGGTTGCTTTTTTACTCTGAATAGTGTCTTTTAATGCACAATTTTTTATTTTTTTGTTATTCTTTGCTTTTGGTTTTATATCCAAGAAAATGATGCCAAATCTAATATCATGAAAATTTGTGCTATATTTTCTTAACCCCAACTAGTTCATGAGCACCTCCAGCATTCCACCTGCCAGACAGACAGACAGACACACACACACACACACACACACACACACACACACACACACCCCATCCTGTGAGCTCTCTGAATAGCACCTGCAAGAGTAAGCTGTGTCAGATGGTTAGGGAGTACATGTAAAAAGTTGGCCTGAATCTGTGGGCCAGGGAGAGACCACAAACTTGAGCTTTAGCACGCTTCTGGGAAAACAAAAAGAAGGCTGTCTGTACTCAGCCCGGTTGCTTGCAGTTAAGTGTGTGTCTAAGAGAATTACTGTTTTAGGCCTCACATTTAGGCCTTTGCTCCATTTTGAGTTAATCTTTTATTTTTGTTTTGTTTTTTGTTTTTTGCGGTATGTGGGTAGCTCCCTGACTGGGAATCGAACCCAGGTCGCAGCACTGACAGCGCCAGCGCTGAAGCCCTAAGCCGCTACACTATCAGGGAACTCACGAGTTAATCTTTTAAAATATGATGTTAAATAAGGATTCAACTTTATTCTTTAGCATGTGGATATCCAGTTTTCCTAGAATTTGTTGAAAAGACTGTCCTTTCCCACATTGAATGGTTTTGGCAACCTTGCTAGAAAGAGTGGCCATATATGTGAGAGTTTATTTCTGAGTTCTCTATTCTATTTCATTATTCTATGTTTCTCTTTATCCCAGTAGCACACTGTAGGTTTATAGTAAGTTTTGAAATCAGGAAATTGTAATTTTGATGTAGTCATGAGAGGAGGCAAGCACAGCATTTACCTACTCTGCCACCTTGACTGGAAAATCCTAAGTCCTCTGTTTCTTTACTTATTCTCTATCTGGTTGTTCTATCCATTACTGTGAGTGGGATATTTGATGTCTCCAACTATTAAGTATAGAACTCTCTGTTCTTCCCTTCAATTCTTTCAGTTTTTGCTTTATATATTTTATTGGTTGTCATTAGGTACAAAAATACTTATAATTAGTATATCTTCTTGCTGTATTGAATCTTTTATTAATATATAATATCTTATTTTCACTCTTGTAATCTTTTTTGATCTAAAGCCCTTTTTGTCTGATATTAGTACAGCCAATACTAACCAATATATCTCTTTTGGTTACAACTTGCATGAGATATCTCTTCCATCTTTTCACTTTCAACCTGTTTGTGTGTTTGGATCTAAAGTGAGTCTCTTCTGAACAGCATAGAGTTGGAACCTATGTTTTTATCCATTCAGCCAATCTCCGTCTTTTGATTGGATAGTTTAGTAAATTTACACCTAAAGTAATTACTGAGAAGAAGAGATGTACATCTTAAGCTATTTGTTTTCTAGTATAGCTTTACTTGCCCCTCATTTCCTGCATTACGGTCTTCCTTTGTGTTTAGGTTTTTTGTTTGTTTGTTTGTTTGTTTGTTTGCTTTTTGGTATGTGGGTAGCTCCCTGGCTGGAATCGAACCCAGGCCGCAGCACTGACAGCGCCAGCGACGAAGCCTTAAGCCACTACACCATCAGGGAACTCCCTGTTTTTGTTTTTGTTTTTGTTTTTGTTTTTGTATGTGGATAGTTCCCTGGCCAGGAATCGAACCCAGGCTGCAGCGCTGACAGTGCCAGTGACGAAGCCTTAAGGCACTACACCACCAGGGAACTCCTAGTTTGTTTGTTTTTTTAAGTGACATGTTTAAATTCCTTCATCATTTTTCTTTTTGTGTATATTCTATAGTTATTTTCTTTGTGATTACCATGGGGATTACATTTTATCATCCTAAAGTTGTAACACTCTAATATGAATTTATAGCAACTTAAAGTGCAAAATAAAGTACAGAATCTCTGCTTTTTTATACCACCATCACCACCCTTGCCATTCAGTTATTTATGTCACAAAATTACATCTTTATACATTGTATACACCAAAACACAAACTATCAATTCTTCTAAAGTCATTAGTTTCTTAAATTACATAGGAAACAAGATGTGGAGTTACAAACCAAACTTACAGTAATACTAGCTTTTATACCAATAATTTTTTTTTATTTAAATGTATTAGTCACTTAAATCATGTACAAAAAGTGCACTTATAAACCATTATCACAATAATACTAGATGTTACAATTGCCTATGTATTTACCTTTATTAAGGTCTTGAGAAGTGAGAGGAGTGACCTCAGCAAAACTGCTGAACAAGACATATCTCATGGCTTCCCCCTCTCAACAAAAATAATTCACCATGCATCCACAGATAACAGCCCCTTTGTAGGAGTTCTGGGATCCAACACCATATGACAAAGGACCCAGGGAGGAATGTTATACACCCATGTGTCAGGTATTAGGTATACAAACTTAAGTCCCAGCTGTGGACTGTGCAGTGGCCCATGAACCAGCTCCAATTATATTCACCTGCAGACTAGAAGCCCCTGGAAAACACTGTCTTAGACAATTACCCACAGATAAGAGGACCTTTGTGGGAGTACAGGTTTCCAGCAGAGAAGTTCCAGCATACCACTGGAGCAAAGAAATGAGTTTACATGCATTGGAAAGGGTAAGAAGACCAGTTTGACATTCTTCGCATCACCCGTCCCCCAAGGTGGAACAGCTCATCTTGGCCCATGATTTCTCCCATGGGGGAATGTGAGAGTGTGAATGAGCACCCATTTCTCCATTTGTGTGGAATGTTGTCAAACAGGCCAAATTCCCTCTTGCCCCATCCAGACTACTGAATCATGAGCTGCATGACTGAGGGGCAGGATAGGGAGGAAGAATCTGGGAGATTGACAGATAGGATTCTCGGAGGCATTAAAGGGAAGTGGACCCTACAAATTGCACTGTGGACTCAATCAGGAAATCTGCCCACTAGCTGCAGGGGATGCCTTACCTTTGGATGTCCCCCCAACTAGTTCATGAGCACCTCCAGCATTCCACCTGCCAGACACACACACACACACACACACACACACACACATACAGACACACACACCATCCTGTGAGCTCTCTGAATAGCACCTGCCAAGAGTAAGCTGTGGCAGATGGTTAGGGAGTACATGTAAAAAGTTGGCCTGAATCTGTGGGCCAGGGAGAGACCACAAACTTGAGCTTTAGCACTTCTGGGAGAACAAAAAGGAGGCTGTCTGTACTCAGCCCAGTTGCTTGCAGTTACCAAGAAAATGCATTCAAGCTTAAGAATTCTGCCGCAAGAGCGAATAAGAAGCATGGAGCATGTTTATCCACAGAAGGTCTGAGAAAGTGTCAGAATCTCTCGCGGGGCAAATAGAAATATTTCTCTCATGAAGGCAGGCAGTAAGTAAAGACTGGAGGAGGTAACTGCTACTTCAAATACAAAGACTGCAATGCAAAACCCCAGATAATATGAAAATAAAAATGACACCATGAATGGATCACAATAATCTTTCAGTAACTGATGCCAAAGACATGTAGATTTTTTTTTTTAAAGAATTAAGATAATTTTTTTTTTTTTTTTTTTGCTTTTTGGTATGTGGGTAGCTCCCTGTCTGGGAATCGAACCCAGGCTCCAGCGCTGACAGCACCAGCGCCGAAGCCTTAAACCACTACACCATCAGGGAACTCCCGACATGTAGATTTTCATATTACCCAATAAAGAATTCAAAATACCTATTTTAAGGAAACTCAATGAGCCATAATAACTCAGAAATCAAAGAAACCAGAGAAGAATATGTGAATGAAATGAGAAGTTTAACAAAGAGATAGAAATCAGGAAGAGAAAAAACCAAACAGAAATTCTGGAGCTGAAGAATGCAATGAATAAAATGAAAAAAATGCAATTGAGAACATCAACAGAAGAATGAATCAATCAGAAGAATCTGTGAGTTAGAAAACAGAAACTTTGAAATTATCCAGTTAGAGGAGGACAAAAACCAAAGAATGAAAAAGAGTGAAGAAAGCCTATGTGATCTGTGGTATACCATTAAAAGAAATAATTTGTGAAATACTAGAGTTATAAAAGAGAGGGATAAAGGGGACAGAAAAGTTATTAAGGGAAATAATGACTGAGAACTTCCCAAATTTGGGGAAAGATTTGGATATCCCAGTTCAGGAACCTCATGTACCAAACAAGCTCAACTTAAAAAAATCTCCTCCAAGATGCGTAATAATAAAACTGTCAAAAATCAAAGACAAAAAAAGGGATCTTAAAACAAGCAAGAGAAAATATGCTTGTAGAATTTTCCAGTGAAACTATATGGTCCTTGAGGTTTCAAATTATGAGTTCAATTTCCTTAATAGTTACAGGACAACTTTACTTTATATAGAATGAGTTGTGGTTAGTGTCTTTCAAGGAACAGATCTGTTTTGCTATCAAATTTATGTACGTAAAGTTGTTCATATTTCCTTACTATCCTTTCAGTGTCTATAGCATGTGTGATGTTATTCCATTCCATTTCATTCCTAATATTGATGACTTGTGATCTCTTTCTTCTGTTTTACTAGAGATTTGTCCATTTTGATGTCTTCAAATAAGCAGCTATTTCATTGAGTTTCCCTATTTTTCTGTTTTGCATTTCATTGAGTGCTGCTTTTATCGTCATTATTTTCTTCCTTCTGTTTGCTATGGGTTTCTTTTGCTTTTCTTTCTCACGATTCTTGAAGTGAGAGCTTAGATTACTGATTTGAGACTTCCTCTTTTTTCTAATGTGTGCATTTAGTGTTACAGATTTTCTCAGCAGTGCTTTAGCTGTACCTGACAAACTTTTGATATCTAGCATTCTCAACTCCATTCAGTTCAATGTATTTTTTATTTCCCTTCAGATTGGATTATTTAGAAATGTGTTTTTAGTTTTCAGATGCTCGGTAAGTTTCCTATTATCTTTCTATTATGGATTTCTACTTTGATACTATTATGTCAGAGAACATATTTGGTATTATTTTCATTCATTTATATTTGTTAAGTTTATGACTCAGGATATGGTTTTGGCATAAGGTCTCTGGGCTTCTGAAAATACTGGGTACTCTGTCATTGTTGGGTGTTCTATAAATATTGATTGAATCTTGTTGGTTGATGGTGTTTTCCTGTATCTTTGCTGATTTTCTAATTATTCTATACACTGTTGAGAGAGGAGTGTTTATATCTACAACTGTAATTGTGGATTTGTCTATTGTACCTTTCAGTATTATCATTTTCTGCTTCACATATTTTGCAGCTCTGTTATTTGGTGCATACTATTTAGAATTGCTATGTCTTCTTGGTGGATTGATCCTTTTACCATTATATAATGAACTTCTTTGTCTCTGGTTATTTTCTTTGCTAAGTCTACTTTATCCAGCACTAATAGTCACTTGCATAATACTATGTTTTGATTAATATGTGCATGATATATCTTCTATCCTTTTACTTTTTATAAGGTCTGAAAGCTGTAAGCCACCCCCACCCCAGGAACCTGGATGCTTCATGAACCTCAGAAAAAATTAACTCTTTCTGAGAACAGCAAGACCCACTGAGATAAAAACATACATGCTGTTCAGCCTGTGTGACAATTTGGCCAGTGCAGTGGTATCTCTTCTTCAGAAACTCCCTCCTTCCCTCCCTGTAAAACCTTTGCTACAATAGATCTCGGCGCTGACGCTCTTTTTGGCCTCAGCCCATCTGCACCCAGATGCTGAATAAAATTTTGTTAAATGCTGACTCGACCTCAAGCATCTTCTTCTTGGTGCTCCTAACACTTTTTACCTGACTATATGGCTCTATTTTCAGTTTCTTTTAGATAGCATAGGGCTGAGTAATGTTTTTTTAATCCATTATGCAATCCAGTAGAGATAATAATGCAATTATTAATGTGAGGGCTGTCCAGAAAGTATCTAGCCATGTAATATGAAAAATAGAGTCATATATGGCTGGATTTTTTTCCAGACAGCCCTCATATAATAGGGTTCAAGTCTGCTGGGATTGTTGTTTCTTTTTTTTTTTGTCCTCTTTTTCACATCCCTGTTATCTTTATTCTGCCTTCCTGTGGATTACTTAAATGTTTATTAGAATTCCATTTTGATTTATTTATAATACTTTTTAATTTATCTCTTTGTATAGATATTTTAGTCATTGTTCTAGGTATTGCATAATATATACACATAACTTATTACAATCTACATTTCATCATTTCACTAGTGTGAGTGGAGTATAAAAAACTTAACCTCCTTTTATGTCCCTTTGCCCTCCTTGTTTATAATTGCCTGAAATACTTTCTCAATATACATTTAGAACCACATTAAATAGTGTTATACTTGTTTTGGTCGTTGAACACAATTTAGAAAACTCAAGATGAAAGAAAGTTTATTTTACTTTCTAATTTTTTGCTTACCATATTCTTTCTTCTTTTGTGATGTTCCTAGGTTCTTTCTTTTATCATTTCCTGTCTGAGAACTGCCTACAGCCATTCTTTTTTTTAAATTCAGTATGTATTTATTGCCATTTATGAAGTTTCACATGATGTATTCTTGATATTTATCATATTTTATTTCTGGTTTTGCTTTAATTTCTTATGAAGTACAGTTACTACAGTGAAAAAAATTTAATTTGAGGTACACACACTGTGCTTCATTCAAAATGTTGGTGTCCTAAATACTTGGTCAGAGAACATCTGAACAAGACTTTTTTTGTTAGACTTATTGGGGTGACAATGGTTAACAAGAATTACATAGGTTCCAGATGTACAATTCTACAGTGCATTGACTATGTGTTGCATTATGTGTTCACCACCCACTGTCAGTTCTCTTTCCATCACCATATATTTGGCTTTCTCTCCCTCCTCTCCCTCTTTTTCCATGCCCCTAGGTAACCACTTAACTATTGACTGTGTTCATGAGGTTTTTGTTTTGTTTTATTTTTGTTGCTTTCAGCTTTATATTCCACATATGAGTGGAGTCATATGGTTCTTTTTTTTTTTTCTGTCTGGCTTATTTCACTGAGCATGATGTTCTTGAGTTCCATCCATTTTGCTGCAAATGGAAGTATTTCATCTTTTCTTATACCTATAGCCATTCTTTAGGGTAGGTCTGCTGGTGACAAATTCATAGTTTTCTTTCATCTAAGAATGTCTTTATTTCTCCTTCATATCTTTTCTCTGGGTATTAGATTCTGGATTGACAGTTCTTTTCATTATCACTTTAAAAACATCATGCCATTTCTTCAGGCCTCCATGGTTTCTGATAAGAAATTGATGTGATTCTAATTGTTTGCCTCTGATCTCAGAATTTTTTCTGTGTCTTTAGTTTTCAGATGTTTAATTATGGTGTTTCTTATTATTACTTCTCTACATTTAACCTGTTGGTTAATTTGCTCAGTTTTTTGTTTTTTTTTTTTAATATGTGGATAGTTCCCTGGCTGGGAAATGAACCCAGGCCGCAGCGTTGACAGTGCTGAAGCCTTAGCCACTACCAGGGAACTCCTCAGCTTCTTAAATCTGTAGATTTATGTTTCAAATTAGGGGAGTTTTCAGGCTTTATTTCTTTGAATACTTCATAACCCCACCCTCCTTTAACTCTCCTCTGAAATTTCAATGACACTGTTAAATCTTTTTGTCATAGTCCCAAAGACCTCTGTGGTTCTGTTAATATTTTTTAGTTTATTTCCTCTACTTTACTCAGATTAGGTAATTTCTGTTGTTCTATATTTCAGTTCACTGATTCTTTCCTCTATTTCTTCCATTCCACTGATGAGCCAGGCCATTCACCAAGCTTTTCATTGCAGTTATTGTATTTTTCAGTTCTAAAATTTCTATTAGGTTCCTCTTTATATCTTCTACTTCTTTCTGAGACTTTCTATTTCTCTTCTAAGTATTTCTATTTTTTTTTCACTTGTTTCCAGCATATTTTCAATTGCTTATTGAAGCAGTTTTATCTTGGCTTCTTTAAAATCTTTGTCTGATAACTCTAATATACCTGTCATCTTGGTGTTAACATACTGTCTTTTTAAATTCAGTTTGAGATCTCCTGGTTCTTGGTATGATGAGTGATTTTTCAAGTGAAACCTAGACTTACTGTTTTTGTGTTATGTTATGAAACACTGTATCTTACTTAAACCTTCTGTTTTTGCTGGCTTTGTTTTTATGTCACTCCAACAGAGGAAGGGGAGGGGCACTGTCTCATTATTGCCAGGTGGAGGTAGAAATCTAGGTTCCCTACTCAGCTTCCATTGATACTTGAGTGGGAGAGCTCCTCCATACTTATGAGGAAGAATTGGAGTTCTGGATCCTTGATACTATAGTGGGTGTAAACTCATTGCCACTAGATGGTGGTGAAAGTCTTGACCCTACACTAGGCCTCATCTGATACCACCTCAGTGGGGAATAGAGGGGCACTTTCTTACTGCCAGATTGGGGCAAAAGTATGCCCCCCCCAACATATGGTCTCCACTAAAACTACACAGTGATGAGAGGGGACTCAGTACCAGAAGGCATAAAATTCCTGGCTCCTTATTTGGTCTTCCCTGACACCAACTAACTAGGGTGTTGGGGCACCCAATTTCAATTTTGTCAGAGTAGAAGTCTAGGTTCCCTATTCATCTGGGTGTGGGTGGGGACACAGTTTCTATGATGCTTGGCTGGAGTAGAATAGCTACTTTCTAAGTTTTCTGTCTTTCTAGGCTGCCCCTTTCCTGATCTTTTGGTTACAGAGAGCAGATTTTTGTTGGGCTTTTTGGTTTGTACCCATTTGGGTTTGCAGGTTGTTAGCTTCTTCAGCATCAAGTCTGGGATATAAGGCGAAAAGAAAACCCAAGGACCTCATTACTATGTTATTCCTCAGGTCTCAAATTTCCCTCTCTCCACCTTTCGGAGTCTCTCATGTTTGTTTTATGTATAATGTCCAAGGTTTGTAGTTGTACTTAGTGAGAATAGGAAAAATGGTATCTACTCCATCTTCTTGGAGACAAAATTTTTGTTTTAAATCCTTTTGTATTTCTAATGACTGCATTTAAGGTCTATCACAGTTCCCCCTTATCCATGGTTTCACTTTCCAAACCCAACCACTAGCTGAAAACATTAAATGAAATATTCCAGAAATAAACATTTCATAAGTTTTAAATTTCATGCCATTCTGAGTAGTGTGATGAAATCTCATGCCTTCCTGCTCCATCCCATTCAGGACATGAATAATCCCTTTCTCCAGCATATCCACATTGTACAGGCTATTTGCCATTAGTAGTGTCTCCATAATCAGATTGACTGTCAGGTATCACAGTGCTTCTGTTTAAGAAACCGTTATTTCACATAATTTTTAGTACAGTATATTGTAACTGTTCTATTTTACTATTAGTTATTGCTGTTAATCTGTTACTGTGACTAATTTACAAATTAAACTTTATCATGTCTGTGTAAGTATAGGAAAAAACATAGTATACGAAGTCTTACAATTAAGTTCACAAACTCATCCAAGGAAAAGTGCTACATATCTCATTGCTGAATATTAATAAGTACCTTCAAATATCACTACAGTACTCCCCTAGGGAAGCTATGCACTGATGCCAGCATCTAGTCCACCCTTCAAAGCAGTTGTGGAACTCTTCCTGGAATGGCCATCAGAGCTGTTGTCATATTACCCTTGATGTCCTGAATGACATCAAAATGTCTTCAATATTTCCTTTATCTTTGGGTAAAGAAAAAAGTAATCGGAGGCCAGATGAGGTGAATAGGGAGGATGTCTCAATACTGTTATTTCTGAACTGGTTAAAAACTCCCTCACAGACAGTGCCATGTGAGCTGGTGCATTGTCATGATGCAAGAGCCATGAGTTGTTGACAAAAAGTTCAGGTAGTTTTCATCTAACTTTTTCACGCAGTCTTTTCAGCACTTCCTAATAGTAAACTTGGTTGACTGTCCAGTTGGTACAAATTCATAATGAGTAATCCCTCTGATGTCAGAAAATGTTAACATCACTTTGACTTTTGATTTGGACTGAGGGAACTTTTTTGGTTGTGGAGAACTGGCTGATTTCCATTGTATACTTTGATGCTTTATTTCAGGGTCATATTGATACACCCATGTTTCATCATCAGTGATAACGTGGCCCAAAACATCATCTTGCCTCTCCAAAAGGTCTTGGCAAACTTCAACTCTCCTTTGCTTTTGTTCATTGGTGAGCTCCTTCAGGACCATTTTTGCACACACTTTCTTATGTCAAGATTTTCAGCTAAGATTTTCCTGTTTCTCTATCAATGTTTACTTGGTCTGCTATGCTTCTGACAGTCAGCAGACTATTTTGATGCACAATATGATGAATTTTTGCAATGTTTTCATCAGTTCTGCTTGTTATTGGCTGCCCTGACCTCTCTTTATCAGTGACACTTCCTCTCCCCTCAGAAGAATGTTTACTCCATTTGTACACGGCAGTTTTCTTCATGCCATTATCCCCATCAACTTGGACTAACATGTCCCTGATTTCACTTCCACTCTTGCCAAATTTAATAAGAAATTTAAATGTTTGTTTGTTGCTCTAATTAAAGCTCTGACATTCTCATGACAGCACACAAAATTGAGCAACAATAATTAACACCATTCAGCAAGACACTGCCACAGATTGACACAAACATAGCTGTGAGACACAGATATACCAAGGTTATGAAATCTTACTGAGTTGTTTGTACAGTGATGCCAACATAAGTGCACAGTGGCAAGTTTGCAAACTCAATTGTCAGACCTCATATATAGGGTTCAGTACCATCTGCATTTTCAGGCTTTCACTGCGGGGAGGGGCGTGTCTTAGAATGTATACCTTGCAGATAAGGGTAGACTACTGTATCTCGAAGTACTACTACAGCCATATCTCACAAGTTTTGATATTTGGTGTTTACTATTGGTTGATTCTAAGTTCTTTGCAGTTTTTATTAGGATGTTTTATTTTTCCTGTGAAATATTCATAAGTATGTCTTAAATTTTCCAAATGGATTCTCTTTCTGCTTTCTTTTTGTTATTGATTTCTAATTTTGTTGACTGTTGTATTTTGATCAGAAAATTTGGTCTGTATGCTATTGATTCTTTGGTATACGGCAGGACCTGCTTTTATGGCCTAGCATGTGGCCAGTTTTTAATATATAAATACTCTTTGTGTGTTTAAAGAAAATACATATTATTTACTGATTGGCATAAGCACATGACTACTAATTCCTAGGGAAGATTTTTTTCTTCTACCTAGGGACTAGGCAGATACAATGGTGAGTGGATTTCTTCTTCTAGTCCATTCTCTTTGAGAGTCCTGGCTTATGGTGAGAAGGGTGGTTTCAGTCTTAACTCCCCATCTACAGCAGTCCAATATCTCTATAATAGCATTAAAACCCTCCACACCACCATGCACCACCACACACCAATGGCAGCTCTTTAGGAGTTCCAGCTGTCAGTTCCTCCTTTGCTTCTGCAACAAAGGGATTGCCCTTTCTTCCTCATGAGTTCAGTGGCATGTTTAAAAGAATGTTCTAGTTCTGCCTTTCCCATCAAATATGCTAGGAAAGAAAGCAATCAGGACACTCTTCTTATTAGGGGTGACTGAGATGCACACAGCAAAAAATAAATAAGTAAAATGGAGAGAGTAGTCAGAGACTGTGGGTCAGATAAATGCCTCCTTGGAAATTGTGAATTTGGTGGTCTGGGGTGGGACCCTGAACACTATTTTTTCCCAGAGCTTCAGGTGACTTTTATGGAAAGAAAGGTTTGGAAAGTATTGCTCTATAATACTATATCATTTCCCAGGTCCCACTTCTCTGGGAATCTGGTTTTGGTAGGCACTCGTATGTGCCATAAATAAATAAACAAACAAACAAATAAATAAATAAATAAATAAATAAATAAAGAGTGTGGTTTAAAACAAAACAAAACAAAAAACCCTTAAACTAGTATATAGTGTAGAAACAAAGTATGTCAGATAATACTGTATAGTTAGAAACTATAACAGTATGCATACAGAAACCATCCATCCATGTATTCATTCAACAAACACTTTTTGAGTCCTTTTGTGTCCCAGATATTTCTAGGCAGTAGAAATTCTGAAATAAGTAAGATATAGCCCAGATTTCAACAACTGTCTCCTCTAGCAAGGAATGAAAACTAATAATTGCTACAGAGTATAGTAAGTATAGAGAAATCCATGTAGATTTGCCAAGTAAAATACAAGATGCCAATTTTAAAATTTGAATTTCAGATAAACTATAAATTATTTTTTAGTATAGGTATGTCTCATTTTTTTGTTTGTTTGTTTTTTTCTAAATCTGACAATCCTAAATACAGGTATACAAAAGTAAAGCTCCCAACTCAACTTAGGATATAAGAGCTGCGAAGTTCAGTCCCATGCCTATGTCAAAAGGTCTTTGTTACAAACTTGTTAAAATTAGTAGGCCATGGTGACTGCTTCCAGAAGCAGGTAGGACTCAAAGTATACTGTGTTATTTCTTAAGACTAAGAAGGTAAGGTATGTCTATCTGTCCCCAAAACAGCTACTAAATACCTCAGAATCTCCTTATACCATACGCATATAATTGGCATTTTTAGAATCAACAAGGACTTACAGAACACAGGTTTGTGAGCGAGGTCATCTAAAGTGATTCCTCCTTCGGGACTGAACTCAAAACTGCTAGTGAAGTTGTATTTTGCATTTTCTTCTGGAGAAACAGTAATTTTTGCAGAGTCTCCCAGAACCACCTGATTGAATTCTGCACGAATAAAGGTAACTGGAATATCTCCTTTAAAACATTTCTGTTGACAGAAACATACCACTTTACAATTATACTCAATAGAGAATTTTCCTATGCATCTGGCAACCCATTTTGACTTGTACTAAATAGCATTTTCCATGTTTTCTACCACACATACAAAAGTGGTAGGTATAAAGTTTTTAAACAAATCTAGTTATAGCTAAATGCAACATTGTATTTATTTTTTAACCTAATAATTTAGATTTACTTAAAAATATTACTTGATACCTCTTTTTTACTTTAAGCAGAAAGAGATTTAATGCAAGAAACTAGGTACTCAGGCAACATTGCATTTAAATGCCATTATGTTGAAGTTCTGAAAAATAACATTCATTGTGTTTATAAAATTATATTGTGGAATATTTAGAAAAGTGACAAAAACACATATGAAAACAAATTACCTATCATTTCTCTCTAATAAGCAAGAAATATTAACATTTTAGAATATAATTTCTAGTGTTTTTTGTGAAACTATATGTATATATGTATGTGTGTCTATACGAGCGTTGTCTGGAAAAAAATCCAGCCATAAATGCCTCTATTTTTCATATTACATGGCTGTATACTTTCCACACAGTCCTGGTATATATATATGCACACACATTTATATATACTTTTTTTTTGCTGGGGCGGAGGGGTAGTTCCCTGGGAAATCAAACCCAGGCCACAGTGTTGAGAGCACCAAAGCCTAGCCACTACATCACCAGGGAACTCCCCTTATATATACTTTTTTAATGTATACCTTTTAAAACAAAGTAGAGATAATTTCTTGCATTCTGCTTTGGAGCTCTTTGACTTAATATTGAATGTTTCGCCATTTCATTATTATTGTAATTTTTAATAGTTACATCCTATGGTAGTTTTATTATTTAAATCCATCAAATGAAATTAATCACAAGGGAAACTCTAGAAGAATTCATATCCTCTTCAGAGAAAAAGGAACTGCTATCTAGGAAAACGAAAATCACTTCTTGTTTTACCTGTTACATTTAGTATTCAAATTGCCAGGTATTTGACACAGACAGTAACATGAATTGCTGATTCTGTATTATCAATAAGAAACACTGAGAAGGAAGTGCCATTGCTATGTAAAGCCACAGGTTTGGTAGTACAAGATGAGGAAAAACATTCCTCCTGCTGATGTCCCCAACACCTCCTCCCCCAACCTACAATAGAATTTGACAGGGAGACCTGAGCTCAACAAATATACTTTTAAGAAATATGAATAAAATAGGGACTTCTCAAATTTTCAAAAACAACTTTACCAAGTTATATCCATTTGTCACAGTGATCTGCACAGGTCTGCCTGTTGATGAGACCTGCTCCATGTTGGCACTTGGACAAAGTTCCTCCGGTCTTCTTCAGTCTCTGTAAACATAATGAATGAACCTGTCCCCTCCTGTACCACAGTACACAAGTACTCACGTTACACCATAACCAGTACCAGGGAAGAACCTAAGGAAATGCAATTGTCTAGCTCTGTTTTGCACCCTTTCCAAAGTTTGCTGCTAGACAGGAAGGGTGGGGCTTCAAGGAGCTGGTCATAGGGATGATTACACAGGTTAGAGCTAAAAAGATGCTTAAACATGTAAACAACCCATAAAGCACAAATTATCACGAGACAAAGAGGGTAGAATTGTCATTCCCCAAACTCCCATTCTCCACATCCTTCATGTTCTTTGGTAGCTTTTTCTTTTTGTTTTACATATGCAAAGCTCCACTGAAAGGTTTTTTACTTTCCCAGTAATACAAAAATGTATTTTGATAACAGGAAAGCAGACACATAGAATGCATTAGTCCACTGGAAAAAATCCTGACATATGTCTTATTTAGTCAAAGATATTTTCTAATTATTTTATAACACTAAGGACACAATTTCAAAAAAACGGTATGTTTTTTAAAAGGGTCATGTTTTCCAACTTGATTCAAAGTGGAAAGCAATTCAAACGCTTACTTAGGTCATACTATGCTGGTCTAAAACTAGTGGTACAAAAAAGGAGGTATCTTGCTGCCTCCAGATTTTATAATTATACTGCCTCTTCCCAGATACTCCCTCATTTTCCCAGTCGCCTAAAGTCTCAGATCACTTGTTCAACACCATGTTTCCAGGCTCATTTAGGCCTAACAACTTTCTTATCAAGTTTACATTTGAAATGACCTCTTGTATTAGTTTCCTTCCTTCCTTTTCAATAGTACCACATGAATTAAACCTTCACGAGCTTGACGCTGGACAAGTGCCTAACTTCTCTGAGCCTGTTTCACCTCCTGTAAAATGGGTAACTACCGACTTGTTTCATATTCTGTACAATGAATGGATAATAAAACTTCTGACCTGTTTCACTTTTGTGAATATCCACTGATAAAAACTGGAACTTTAAGCAAATATCATCAGTAGAGAGGATCTATGGGAGGACCCAAGGCTGATGTACGTTCTCTCACTCTGTGTAATCACAAGAACCCTACAAGAAGGAAGTACTGTGTGTTTATAATAAAGCTCTGTGGTTCTGAATTCCCCTTCCCTTAATGTCCTTTTCTCTGTCTGTAAATACTCATCCATCTTGGCTTGCAGGCCAGAGTGTGCACGTTACTTGCCATGTCTACATGCACTGGGTTGCAACCCTTTCTCTCCCACCCACCCTCCGCCCTCCAATAAATCCTTTGTGGTGACAAAACACCAGTCGATATTATTTTTCAGTCAACACCACTAAAATAGCAAAACTGCTTAATTTACGAAGCAAAGAGCTAATAGTATTATTAATATGCATTGCTTTTCCTAAATGCTCAAATACGCCCTTAAAGACAAAGTAATCTGTCGTTCACATTTACAGCCTCTGAGAGAGCCTGGCACCACGCCTTGTCTTCAGGAGGTATTAGCGGCATATCTGTTGAATAATGAATCCAAGAAATCTAACTAACTACAAGTTATGGTCAGAGCAGTCAGGCGGGGGCTCCTGTCGCCCCCAACAAGGCAAGCATTTCTTGTCATCTGCTCAGAAGAAACTACAGGGTAAGAGTCATATTAGAAACATATTACATGAAGGAGTCGATGGGGTGAAGTGTGGTCTGCGGTCAGTCTGCGCTTACTGCCAGGGATCTCGGCACAAAGCGGGAAGCGGGTCTTTGATTTGGGGTGGGAGCTCGGGTTGGTGGGAGGCCTGGAGTTGGCGGGAGCGACGGCGCCTAGCGAGGTTGGTGGTGTTCAGATGAGTACGGGAGTGCAGTTGTGCGTTTCAGCCTGGCCATAGGTGAGGGAGCGGACTGAGGTAACAGTGTGAGGCCGCACGGCCGGGGTAGGGAGGCGAGGAAGACAGCGTTTCCTGAGGAGCGATAACTGTCTTACCTGCGGCAGCCGCAGATGTTTTTCGCAACTATAGCAACCAATTACCTCTCGCGATAACTTAAGTTTCCGGAATCACCACAAGTTTCTCCCAAGACTCGCGATAATGTATTGGGCGAAGACTAGGAGCGGGTTGCAGGGTGAGATTCTGCGCCTGCGCTCCGGGAACCACATGAGTCCCCGGCAGCCTTCCTATGTGGGGGTTACTGCTATTTCCGCAGGTGGCACTTTCCCTTGGCAAAGGTTTGTTTAAGCACTAAGTTTCCCACCTTTCGATTTTGCTTTCTCGACTCTTTTCTTCCAATATCCCCCCATAAATAGGAGAAAAGCCAAAAAGAAATTTAAAGATAAAATAAAGCCTTTATTAAATGGTTTTGAAAACAGGTCGTTTAAATCTTTCTCCGTGAAAAATGCTGATAAGAGTGTATTTTATTTGTTTTGTTTGTTTGTTTTGGGGGGAGGTAGTTCCCTGACTAGGAATCGAACCCAGGCTACGGCGTTGAGAGCACCGAAGCATAGCCACTACACCATCAGAGAACCTCAAGAGTGTATTTTAAAAGTGAGCCTGACACAATGTTGGCAAGAGTGTAAAACAATGCTGCTTCTACTGCACAATATTTATAAAATAAACAGACAAAGTAAATGATGTTAATGAAAAATTTTAATACATTTTAAATTCAACATTACTTTAGAGTTGAAATAGCAAAATACAAATAGCAAAAAACCTGGAAACCCCAGTTCCCATCAACAGAAGAGTGGGTGAATAAACTGATATCGAAGGGCTGTCGGGAAGGTATCCAGCCATTAATACAAAAAAATAGAGCCATTTATGGCTGGATTTTTTTCCAGACAGCTCTCATATATTCACAAAATAGCATACTATAATGCAGTAAAAAAATGAATGAACTATAGCTGCTCACAACAGGACTCTTAGCAGTATACATACTTTAAAATATTGCATGTTAAGAGACAGCTTGAATGGACTCCCACTGGCCAAATCTGAGACAATTGGAGTACCAAAATAAACTGGTAATAATAGATGATAATCCATTTAATAAAATGAGAACACACAAGGTCATATTGATAGAAATAAATGAAGAGGAAGGAAAGGTCTAACAGTAGAATGTCAACTCAATAATGGAGAAGAAATGATGGAAATAACTACCATTTGGCACTATCTAGGTGGATAATTCAGGCATGAGTCTTCAATGGATGCTAAGGTTAAAAAGATGCAGATTTGATAAGGGAATAGGCTGTTAGTATGATTTTGGAATATTAATCACAATGGGGAAACCAGGTAATTGAAGAAAGCAACATGATCAGGTGATTAACGTTAACATCATCAGTGTTGGGAGGAGTCTGCATTGCATGGCTCCTGATGAGACTCACTGGGAAAAGTAAAGCACATTTTGTGGTATTCCTGCCATCAGAGGGACCTCGTTTGCAGGCCTATACTCTAAAACTGTCAAGGACATGAAAATAAGGCCTATACTCTAAAACTGTCAAGGACATCAAAGCTCAGAACTGTCCCAGATTAAAGGAATCTCAAGATAAATAACAAATGCAGTATGTATTCCTGTATAACATTTTGGACCAGAATGAGATATTGTGACAGTGGGGGGAAATTTGAATGGGCTTCGTGGACTGGGTGATAGTGTTGTACTAATATTTATTTCCTGATGTGGAACGTTACTTGCTGTTATATAGGCGAGAGACTGGGAGAAAATACATAGTGGAGTGTTTTAAGAGTTATGGGACATCATGTCTGCCATTTGTGCTCCTCTCAAACCTCAAAAGTTCCAGAAAAAAGGCTAATAACAGAGTTATATGCACATGCACATACATACACAGATGAGCAACGAAGCAATAAAATGTTAACTACTTGAAAATCTGAGTGAAGAGGACACGGGAGCTCTTTGCTGTTTTGGCAACTTTTCTTTACGTGAAATTATTTTAAAACAAAATTTTAAACTATATGTACACACACACCACTCTATGAAAATTTCATGCTTAGGATACAGTTTCCAGAGCCAAATTTTAAAAACAAATTTTATTTCTGCTAACATTGTGGACAAAAAAGGGGTCACATACTAAATCTGACAAGCTGAGAGGAGGCCTGCGTAGTGGGCCTTAAAAACTCAAGACCCAAAGTAACCATATAGGACGATCTGAACATAAAAATCCCTAACCCCATGGTGAGGAACCAGGCAATTTAAGGCCACCCAAAATTATTCAAACTAACCAATCCTCTGCCCTGTCTTGCCTTTCCCTCAGAACCTCCAGGAGTTCCCTGATGGTGTAGTGGCTTAAGGCTTCTGCGTTGGCGCTGTCAGCGCTGCGGCCTGGGATCGATTCCCAGTCAGGGAGCTACCCACATACCAAAAAGAAAAAAGAAAAAAAAAAAAAAAAAAACAAACCTCCAATAAAGGCCATGGCCTTCACACTCCCTCCTGCCTCTTGACCACCCTGGTGTCTTTCCCACATGGCCTTCTGTGTGCAGTGCCTCCTGTCTCTGGGGCATGTGAGTATAATAAATTGTTTTCCTGAGCCTCTGCTGTCTCCTTTTGTGGACACACCTGACTGTAAACCAAAATTAATTTTAGACTACAGTAAAGAATAAAAAGCATTTATTTGAGCAAAAGGAGTTGCAGCCTTGAGACACAGATTTAGGTAGTAACCTAAACTGTCCTCCACCAAGACAAAGGGGCTGTCGTCTTTTATAGCAAAGTCCTGCCCAGGTTCTCAGTTAGGTCTGTTGATGTAAACAAAGTATCGAAATGGTGGCAACTTTGATTGGACAGGGCAGGTCTCAGACAGTTGGTAGAGAAAAATGAATTTCCCTACAGTGGTTTACTCAGACTGTGCAAACAAGCAGGGCATAGTAGGGGCAGCGCAGAGTTCAGTCTAAGGTTCTACCTGGTATTACAGAGTACCTACCGAAGGAGTCCCTGTCAGCAAATGGCTGGTAAGACTCTTACTTAAAAAATGTAGGCCCTCAGTTGGCCATGGGGAGTCTATCTCAGGAGATAAATTTCTTCTCAGAGTTTACATCAAATAATCTTTCTTTTTGGGGTCCACATGATTGACCATATTATAAAAGAATAAGTTAACAAAATCATATCTGATAACGGTCTGCTATCCAGGATATATAAATAACCCTCACAACAATAAAAAGACAAATAATCCAATGTAAAAATGGGTGAAGTATTTGAATAGACATTTTTCCAAAAAAGATACACAAATGATCTATCAGAACAAGGAGATATGCTCATTAGTCACTAGTGAAATGCAAATAAAAATCACAAGAGATGCCACTTCAGATCCACTAGGATGGCTATAATCAGACAGTTGATGAGGATCAGGAGAAATTAGAAACCTCATTCATGGGGATTCCCTGGTGGTGTAGTGGCTAGAATTCAGCACTCTTCAACGCCTTGGCTTGGGTTCGATTCCCAGCCAGGTGAACCACCACCAAAAAAAAAACAACAACAAAGAAACCTCATTTATTGCTGGTAGGATTATATGCCACTGCTTTGGAAAACAATTTGTAAATCATCAAAAAGTTTAACATAAAAATACTCTATGATCCTTCAATTCCTAGTTCTGTAGCCAAGAAAATTGAAAGCCTGTCCACAAAAATTTTTACATTAATGTTTATAGCAACATCATACTTAATAGCCAAAAGGTGAAAACAACCCAAATGTCCATCAGTTGATCAATGGACAAACAAAATGTATATCTATGCAATGGATTATTCTGCCATAAAAAAGAATGAAGCAATGATTCATGCTACAACACAGATGAACCTTAAAAACAATATGCTAATTGAAAGAGGCCAGACACAAAAGGATACATACAGTAGACTCTTCATTAACCGGATTTTGCCAGTTGCTTGAATTCCAGTTTAAGGAGAGTCTACTTACATTTATTTGGCATCTACTAATCCCCATTGGTGCTGGTTAACGGAGCATCTACTGTATTATATTTCATTCCTACGAAAAGCCCAAAATAGGCAAATGCATAGAACGTACATTAGTGATTGCCAGGGTCTGGGCAGGAGGAAGCGGTGATGAGGACTAATGATGGATATAAGAAAGTTTCTTTTTGGATGATAAAATGTTCAAAAATTGACTGTGCTGATGAATGAACAAATGTGTTAATTATTGTAAAAAACCAATGAATTGGAGTTCCCTGGTGGTGTAGTGGCTTAAGGCTTCGGCGCTGGCGCTGTCAGTGCTGCAGCCTGGGTTCGATTCCCAGCCAGGGAGCTACCCATATACCAAAAAGCAAAACAAAAACAAAAACAAAAACCACTGAATTGTACACTTTAAAAAGGGTGACTGGTATATGAATTATATCTCATTTGTTTGTTTCTACTAGATTACCAGTTTTATTATAAAAGGATATAATTCAGGAACAGCCAGATAAAGAGTAGGGAAAGGTGTGGGGAAAGGACGTGGAGCGTCCATGCCCTCTGAGCACACCAGTCTCCTCAAATCTCAATGTGTTCACCAACCTGGAAGGTCCTCAACTTTCTAGCTAGCCTCTCTGAATGTTACCTTTCCTTCAATTCCCAGTCTATCTTCTCCATAAGCTTTCCCCAAGCAAACTAGCTCATAGTTTACTGTAGTACACAACTATCTCACACAACCCACTGTTAGTAAAGTATTGCCTTTTGTTATTTAACTTGTATTATCACCTGCACATTTTGTTTCATCAAATAGACTGCAAGCATCTTTCAGGTTAACAAAGTCATGCTACATTGAAGTTTGCTATAGCAGCTAGCAAAGTGGAAGGTGCAGATCACTATTTGCTGAGTTTATGTATGAATTTGTTTAGGTTCCAGATCAGGTTAAGCACTCAGAACAGTGCCACATGTACAAAAGGCAGTTGGAGCACAGAAGTCAGAGGGAATAAAGGGCAAGAGTGCACAAATAATGACTGGTGGTGCAAAGTAGAACTGTGAGGCAAAAGCCCCTTGGTGAAACCAGGCCATGAGAGAACAGGGATTCTACATTGGGAAAGATGAGTAACAACAGATATTGTATCTCAAGTTTTTAAGTTTAAAAATATATTGCTCATTTCTTTTAATACCCTAGACTCTTTTCTCACCTTCACCAAATCCCATCACTGTTACTTTTTCAAAACCTAGATTAAAACATTTTTTCTGAGAAACTTTTAAAAAGTTAATCCCATCTCTCTTAGCCCATTATCCTTCTACCCATGTATCTTGCTTCTGCCTCTTACTATAATTGTACATAGGTCTATCTCTCTAAAGGTAAACTACCTATATACCCCATGGTACTTATACAAATGTGCAGTGAATTATACTTGATATTTATTATTCTTCCCTTCAATTTTTAGTACAACCATCCACCAAATCTATATTAAATATCTCTGTTGTGCCAGGGAGCTCAGCACAAAGAACAAACAGGGTTCTTATCCTCAGCAGAATTTTTAATCTAATATTTATAATTTCTTTGTATCCTAATTTTTGTTTAGAACCTCCACTAAATTATAAACTCCTTCCTTTGTATTTTCCCTGACTACCTATCTTTGTAATGCTCAATATACTCAATAAGTGATTGTTCATTACTAGGGATAAACTGTATTTTTTCTAAGAGTTTTATTAAAACATAGCTAAAATACAATATTATATTAGTTTCAGGTATATACCACAGATATTCAATAAACCTGTATTTTAAAATCACCCTGCTGTACCACTAAGCTCCTGAACTACTCCTCCAAAGAGCTAGCATCCAGTTCTGCCAGGGAGATGCTTTAAGCCTCACTTGCTTATTAATAGAGCACCTCTGTGTGTCAAATTTCACTTTCTGAATTCATGATTAAATTGCCAACTAATTTAAAAGTATTTCATAAATACTTTTTAAAAATCAAGGACCAATAAAGATCATTAGGGGGTGTTAGTAGACATAAAAGTGGGCTATGTATTTTATGCACATAAACATCTAATACCTTTTTGAAAAGTTGCTGCAGGCAATACTAATCTATTTTCTGTGTTTATGAATGCAGAATACCAATGTATATAACATACAATGTAAATTACTCTTCTAGGTTAAAAGAGCTGAAATTTTTAAGTAATACAGTTTTGATATACCAACCATAACTATCCACTGGATCTAGCAGGACTTTGGAAGGCAGAGTTTTCAGCAACCTTTTTTTAAATTCAATATTATTACACAGAATTAGAGATTGTTGTAATTTTTATTCAATTTGGTATCCTGATTAGAATAAGCAATGAGAAAATTATGCTTTACAAACATTGCATTATTACTACACTATTATGATATGGCTTTACATTGATTGTATACAGAGAAAAAATAACATTGGAATTAAGGTAATTACATATTCAAACCAAGCACAATACCCCAAATGGTCCCTAATAAAAAGCTCTTTTGGTTAGGTAATGGTTGATACTGCTGCATGCAGGTCAGTCACTGCTTTGAAGGATAACCTTTGAATAGCTTTGTTCATTAAAAAAAATCTCTCCTACTGGCCCACAATGGCCAGAAGAAGCCTTCGGTAATCTCCGCTTGTGTCACTTGCAATCATTGTGCCCAGGGTCTTCTGATACATCTGATTGAACAACTGTTTTATTTGTACAAGATCAATCTGCATGCAAGAGATTATATTTTTGATGTTAGAAAGAAACTGTCAAAAGAAAACTGTTATTTATTAGAGTTATTCTTTGATAGTGAATAGATACTAATTACAATCAAAGCAGAAGGGAAAAAAACACCAAGTGACTGACATTTTATAGCCAGTATTCACACTAGTGCTAGCATCACCCAATGAAAGTCGGATTCACTGTTCTGTAAAAATATTAGGTAAGTGTGGTACTCGTGTCATCTATTATTCCAAAAATATTAGTCATTTAAAAACCATTTGATAAGATGGCTATTACTAAAAACACAGAAAATAACAAGTGTTAGCAAGGATGTGGAGAAGTTGGAAGCCTTGTGTATTGTTAGTAGGAATATAAAATGGTGTAGCCACTGTGGAATATAGTATTGATTCCTCAAAACAAAATAAAATAGAATTATCATATCATACAACAATTCTACTTCTGGGTATATACACATAAGTGTAAACAGGGACCCAAATATTTGTATACCTGTGCTCAAAGGAGCATTGTTCACAACAGCCAAAATATGGAAGCAACCTAAGTGTCCACTGATGGGTGAATGGATAAACAAAAGGTGGTACATACATCCAATGGAATATTATTCAGTCTTAAAAAGGAAGGGAATTCTGACAAAATATAAACATGGATGAGCCTTGAAGACATCATGTTAGGTTGAAAAACCAGTCACAAAGGACAAATATGGTATGATTCCACTTATATGAGGTACAAAGAATAGTCAAATACATAGGGACAAAAAATAGAATAGTGTTTGCTAAGGGTTGGGGAGTTACTGTTTAATGAGTATGGATTTTCAACTTTGTAAGGTGAAAACATTCTGATGGTGACGGTTGTACAACAATGTGAATGTACTGAATGCCACTGAACTGTACTCTTAAAAATGGTTAAAATAGTAACCATTATGTATGTGTATTTCATTGCAATTAAAAAAAAAAGAGATCTTGCTTAGAAAATTTGGAAACCAATGTCACCCCAATATAACAATAAAAAAAAAAGAGAGAGAAAATTTGGATCTAAAAACAAATACACAAAAATTTTTTAAAATATCACTTTCTGGTTGTCTTTTTAAAAATAATTTACCTTCCCCAGCCAGAGAGTTACCAAAAAAAAATTTTTTTACCTTCTTTAGTATAATTTATTAGTATATGTTTTCTTCCAATTAAAAAATCCAATAAATATTTAAAAAAATCAAAGCAAGGAAAACATTTGAGGCTATATTTAGGTAAAGAGATAAAGATGAATTTTTAAAATTGTTCTATAATTAACAAGGTATATAAATTTCAAGAATTTTTATATCCAATAGGATTCATCTACATGGGCCTTTCATACAATTTTTTATATAAGCAAAATGAAAGCCAAAAGATAAACATCTTCCAATTTGCCATAAACTAGTATTCTCCACAGACCTTCTCAATTAGAAAAATCTGGCACTGGGTTTTCACTGAGGTACATACAGTACAGATCTGTTTCATTAAAGCAAGCCTCTCTCATGGCATGAGGGAAGTGAACACTGCTTTACACAAACTCTACCAGCAGTGACAAAGACAGCTCTTTCTTACTATCATTCCTGAGGTACTGATAACCAACTGAGAAACTTTTAAGAAATTAACATTCAGGTAACATTTGAGATCTTGCTCCTCAGCATATGTCATCAGTTTAGCTCAAATAAACTCTGATTTAAAAAAAAAAAAAGATGAACTCAACATTCAAAATCAGAGAAAAAGCAAAGGCCTCACCTCACTTCGAGTGACCACAATCCTAACCAGGGTGGAGTCATCTGTGCCAGCACCTTTCATAGAATAGTAGAGCCTCTCAGCAAAGAAGGCAGGGCGGTTCAGGGCACACTGCACTGCAAGTTAGAGATATTTTAGAGATGGAATCATGACTTGACAAATGTGTCCATGTTCTAGCTTCATTTATCACTGCTTGCCTGCCTTTGATCATTTTCTATGTAATCATCTTAGAAATCTGAGGTCAGTTGATAATGTTCTTCCCTTTTTCTCAGCATCCATATTTCTTTCTAGATGCACGAGACAGTCTACTTTCAAGAAGATTCCACCTGTCTCTCCAAAAAACATTCTCTCCATAGATATAGTAACTTAAGGTTCTTTGTATTTTTCCCCTTACAGTGAGAAGATATATAGCAACTGGGCCCTCGTAATAACTTACTTAAAAGAAATAAATAAACTCTGAATTCTAGAAGTCAAATATATCATTTGGCTGAGAGTAGGATATTAGATATACTCCAATACAAAAAAGAAAACAGATTTGAGCAAATATTTGTGAATTTTAAGAAATCTGACATGTTTTCTCTAAGGAAAATTAATTTAGCAAAGTCTCTTCCTGCAGATGGTAGAGATATACTAACTGTACATTATTAATTTAACTACAATTACTATAGTAGTATTTGTAAGATATTTGATTGCTAATACCATTGTATTACTAATACTCTCTTCAGTCCTATATTCTATTCTCCATGAGAATGCATCTTCCATTTTATTAAGATATATGAAGACCCAAAATTAGGTTTTTAATTTCAAAAGGGAAAAGGGTCTCATTGGGCTGAATATCTGAAAAGTGTTTTTTGGGGACTCAAAATGACCCTTTGTGTGGTAGCACGGTATAGTTCCTTAGTGCTTTCCCATTCATCTTAATGAAAATGCTACTATCTACCACACATTCTTACGTAGTCCTCACGAAGGGCACACAGAATAAAGATCAATTAATTTCAAAACAACCCTAACTGATCATGCCACAAAAATTTCATAGCGAAATGCATACAAAAACAGGTTTAGCTCAGTCGCTACAGATTCCAGGGAGGCCATATTAATGATCATTACTTAATGGAAACAACTATTCAAAGCCTTACACATTTATAAACAAAAAAAAAGCCAAACAGAAAAATATCTTACAAATGGTCTTCAAACCACTTTCAACATTTCCGGAAAACTCACGACTGACACTGCTTAACAAATCTCGATTCGCCATCTGCAAACAAAAAAAATATAGGATTTAAAATATTTTCACATCTTAAAGGAGAAAGCCAGATCTTCGAAGAAAAGCTCATACCCTGGAATAAGCCTCCATGGTAGCTTTCAGCTGAGGAAAGCTTCTTGTGGCAAGAATCATGTTAAAGCAAGATTCATCTGTCCCCAATCTCCCCTCACCAGCCTGATAGAGACGCTGAGCATCTTCCTGAGCCAATTGGTGGTTAACATTCTGATTCTCGTCACGATTTCCCTGCAAAAGAGGAAGGCAGGAATTGGAAGGAAGTGATACAAGTTTCATTAAAAATTTTCTTTCCAATCTAGGTACTTTTGGACGGAAGAGACAATTTATTAAAGATTAATGTGTAAGTTTGTCACGTATATCTTTCATTTTTAAAGAAACTACACTAGTGTAACTAATACTTTATGACACTTGTTACTTTGGATTTTATAATATATAATCATGGTTTAATGAGGTTATGTTAAAATGAGAGGTTTTTAGAGCTTTGAGAGCTATATTAAACCAGAAAAGATTTCCATAAGAAATTATATACATATATATGATTTATATACCCCTCCCCCACAAAATCAAAAAGAAAAATATCTCTACTATGAGATATAAACTACTACTCAAATGCAGAAACTAGCTGGGATTTAAGATCAATATGCATTATACTTAAATTCACTTTGTAGTCATTCATGCAACTAAAAGGTAAAAGGTATGGAGCACTTGCTTTGTGGCAGGCTGTATTAGGCAGGATTCTCCAGAGAAACAGAACCAATAGGATGTGCTAGGTGGTAGAGACACAAGTGAGACAAGATCTCTGCCCTCAAGGAATTTAAGTAAGGGAGGAAAACATAATATGGAGGCTTCATGAACTTCCTTTCCTTTATCAAGTGCAATCTTAATATATTAAGTATTTATTATGAATGTGTAAATAATGACGCAGCTTTTTAGAAGAAGCTATAAATAATTCAAGTTCTGCTAGACTGTGCCAACTGTACACCAAACTCTTCCCTGGGACAGAAGGGAAGGAGGAGAGGGAAAGAGGAAGCTCTGAGTTTGAACAAGTTAGATGGGCAGTTGGTTTCTCTTAAAAAACAAAAACACAGACCCAAACAAAGGAAAGGCTATCTAGAATCTCGGTGCCCGTCTAAGAAACAAAAAGGAGAGGTGTTCCTTGAAAGTGGGAAGTTGTCTTCTAAAGAGCCCAGGGCACAAGGAACATGTAAACACATATTCTATATGGATGAATGAATATAGCACAGGAAAGGTGCTCAGGAAAACCTTCCCATATTACTGCCGTTAGATTCAAACACAGAAGCGTAACATAGTTCCATTTTCCTAGGAAGCCATTCCTCTCACTCCCTGGAAGAGGTCCCTTTACTTTACAAAATGGCTGTGAGGTTCCCTGGTGGTGTAGTGGCTAGGCTTCAGCCTCTCAACGCTGTGGTCTGGATTCGATTCCCAGCCAGCAAAACCCCCCCGCCCCCACAAAAAAGGCTGAGCCTTGAACCCTGCATAAAGAGACACTCAGCACTTCATGTAGTCTCAATAACCAATTATTAGTGTTAAGTTTCAGTTCCTGTTTTCTTCTTGTTCTTTTAAAATGCTAGCCTACTCACTCGCTGTTACTCCATTATAGGTAAATTCAACTTGCTCCCACCCATTTGCTTCCTTTTCTCATTTCCACACTCACTCAATATGGTGTATGATTTTTTCTGCAACTACCCTCCCACTTTGCTCTGAACAGTCTCTCTTCTACTTGGAGATCCCTCAAGACTGTCTAACCATGCATACTATCCGAATAGCCAAAACTCCTGATATTGGTTTAGTGTGCTAGTCTCCTCCATTTCTTTCAAATATACCCTCATCATCTCATTCTAAGTGTGTTTATAATATTATTCCAAATACCCTATCTGGACAATTTTCTGTTTCCTCTCCAGCACATTGGAGAATCAGAATAAGGAAGGTGCTAATCACAATATTTCTGTGAATCTTGAAACATTTTTCTGCCTTTCTAGCTCTCTTCACACTATCCTCACCTCTTATAGCATTTCCATGGCAGTCCTGCTTATCTTCAGTTAATGGTTCAACTTAACTGGAAGTACAATGCAAAGCTTAAAAGTACAAAACTTCAAATTTATTTCTGATTCCATACAACCTTAAAGAGGTTAATTTCTGATTCTGTACAAAACTGTATCTGCCAAAATAAGTCTCAGTTGTGACTACAAAAAACTTTATACACTGGGTTCTGTGTTGTCCTTTTTAAAGATGGCAAGATTCTAAGTGGGTTAAATATTAAAAGGAATAAAGAATGTTCGCTGGTAATATGCAATAAAGAATGTTCCCTCTACCAGGACACAAACACTCATGCTATACTCACCTGGCACATGGATACAAGTAAACGTTCAAAATGCCCCGATGTATCTGACCTAATGTCTTTTTCAAGGTCTCGTCCAAATTCTGATTGATAACATCTGACAATTTCTCGGATTTCTTGATTAGTTCTTGTGCATAAAATTTCAATCAATACACGTTCCTGAGTTCCTACTCCCTATATGAAATGAAGAAAAGGAGAATTATTAAAAAACAAAACACAACAAAAAAAATGCCCTGAAAGTTATTGAATCTTACCCTTATATCAAATATTTCTTTTCTCTAGACCTGAAAAGCTCTATATATTCAGATGACATAAAATTATTGATTTAGCTGTCACTGTAAATTCAGAACTGCCATAATTTGTGGGGTTTCTTGAAATAGGATAAAAATATTCAAAGTAAATGACATATAGTACCTTCATTGCATTCCGTAAACTCCAGGCATCATAATACGTAGTTGGCATGAACAAGGCAAGGATCACTTCTTCTATATTTCCACTTAACTCTGATTTGAGATCTTTGATTAAATCCTGTTCAATTACAAGTACAAACTAAGTATATGTGCTCTCCAAATTTTGTTGCTTAAAATTTTAAAGGAAAATACAGAAAAATGGAATTGAATTGCTTTATGAAAACCTAAATTTCAAATCTGAATATTATATAGTAGGAAATAAATAAATATGCACATTTAAAGTTTGTTACATTCAAAGAGATATATTTTATTCATTCTACCAATGAACACAATAATTCATTCTTTTTTTTTTTTTTTTTTTTTTGCTTTTTGGCATGTGGGTAGCTCCCTGACTGGGAATTGAACCCAGGCCGCAGTGCTGACAGCACCAGCACTGAAGCCTTAAGCCACTACACCATCAGGGAACTCCCCAATAATTAATTCTTATTGTAGTTTCACCATACCGGGTACAAAGACAAAAGATACATGAAACAAAGAATAATTCAAATAAACAAAATGATAAACAGATACTTATTAATAAAATAAACTGTTCTTGTTCTATGAGGAAGTAGAACTCATCATCATTGTATTCTTTTTTGGAAAGGTAAGATAAACATCTAAAAAGAGATAATATAAGGCAGTCTATAGTCCAGCACCAGAAGAGTAAGGAGCACAGAAATAAATAATAAAAAAAAGTTGAAATATTAATAGAAAAAGTTAAAGTGGCCTACAGAAAGCAGAGAAAGCTTTTAGTCCAACTCTTGAAGAGTACATAAAAATTAGCAGACAAAAAGAAGGAAGGCATTTTAGGCAAAAAGGAATAATACAAACAGGAAACATAGAAGTGGTTCCCAGTCTTAGCTATAGATTAAAATCATCTTTGGAATTTTCATAAACAAGCAAGATTGAGGAGGAATGTTCACAGATTCTGCATACATTTTTAAGTTCTGAAGGACATTATGATGATCAATTAAGGTTTAGGCTCACTAGTATAGAGGCAAGAATGAGTAAAGCTTGTTCAATGGAATAATAAGATAATCAATTTTGTTAGAGGGGAGTTTTTTAACAGGTAAGTAAAACAAAGTTGTAATTACATGCTTGGATTATTACCTTAAATACCAAATGAAAGAATGTGAATTTGATTCTGTATGCTAGAGGAGCCACTGGAAACTTTTATGTTAGAAACTGGCATTAATGTAGCAATGACAGGCAGTATGGACTATGATAACAAAGAGGCTACAGATGAGAACATTTAGGCTACTGGAATATTTAGAAATGATAAAGGTTTGGACTTCAGTGGTGGCAACTAAAGTGGAAAGGAGACAGAAGACACACTTTTAAAGAGCCCTTTTACAGACTGGACCAACAAGACACAGTCAATAACCATTTGCTAGAACAAAGAAGTGCCTGGTATATAGTACCCACTGAATAAATATTCACTGACTGACTGATTGATAAAGAATAGGAATCAGAGAAGACAATGGCAGCTTAGAAGAACAGTATTTTTATTAATTAATAGGGATTTAAGAGAAAAGGTGGCTGGGGATAAGGAAAATAGGTTGTGAATTTAATTTTAATTCTAAAGTGATATATGAGAACATTCAGGACAGCTCAGAACAAACTACAAACTAAAGAAATTCATAATATGTAATATACTTTTGTAAGAGAAATGAGTCTGATATTAAGCCCTTAAGAAAATACAGAATTTGCTAAATTTTGCCCAGAGCAATGAGAGAAACTTCAGAGAGTAGCTAATTTAAGCCAAATCCTGGAGAAGGTGTTTGGCATGCCGAAAAGGAAGAAAAAGCCAAGAGAACAACATATACTAAGCTTGGAAATATAAAAGATCATGATATGTGCAGGGAATGGCAAGAAGTTCCACATAATCATAAGTATAGGGTATGTTTAGCAGGAGGAAGAAGAGTGGGAGATATGCCAAGGACCGAGAATAAGCAAGGGCTATATAAGAAGTCCTTGAATCCCACTATAAGGAGATTAAGAACCAAGCTATTAATCATGATTGTGGCACTATCCACTTTCTATTGACATAGTATAAAGTATGACTATGAGATCAAGTACTACTCTAGAATTAGAAAGGCTTTTAAGAGAAAAAAATAGTGAATACACCACTCCCGGGATCTCTGCAATGTAATTGTATCTACTTGGTTCCACCAAAACTAATAAAAAGATAGACCCGACCTGACATGAATGCAGGTTCTACAGGTGACTGTTCATGTTCACTCAAGAAGAAGAAAAAATACCTTGCCATACATGGTCTTAAAAGCTGCTTTAATTTTTTGCCTTTGATCATTGGAACGGTTGGCCACGACATCCACAATTGCCTGTTCATCTGTCCCTGGAAGAACCACATATGTTTAAGTAAGGATTAAGTCTGTGTGGATGCTGCTTGAGGACATCTCTTAGATGCTCACAAGGTACCTGGTGCCAGATTAAATTGAGATAGGTGCACACAGGCTGACATATAAACTTGGTTTATAATATAAAGCTTATTTTTAATTTAGATTCAATAACTTGAACTTATTATAAATAAGACAAAAATCTGTTTTCCTTACCAAAACCCTTCATTGCTTTACGAAGAATTTCTGCATCTCTCATAGCATCAAAGTTGGCAGCTGGTCGGATTGTTCCTTGCATTCCCTGAGTCATCGTGGCAGGCTGAGAATAAGAAACATAACATCCACAACAATTATTGTGGTAATCATTTCACAATATATACATATAGCAAATCATCATGTTGTACACCTAAACTGTTATGTGCCAATTATATCTCAATAAAACTTGGAAAAAAAGAAATAAAGAACTGTTCAACTTCTTTCATAAAGGAAACACAAATTTTTAAAATTTACAAGTCAGGATTATCGGCTGACAATATGACAACTCGAGACTTCCCCAAAAATTCTTAAGCAAAGAGGCCGGTGTTTGAGTTTTAAGACAAGGATATGAGTATTTTATTTTCAGAGCCCATTCTGGAACAGCTGGGAAAGATCCACCTCCTGCTGTCAAGAGACAACCAGGCACCAAACTATCAGGTGACAAGACAGTCAAGCTTGTGAAATTACTATCTATCTTCTTATGCCTTGAATCCCACTTGGTAGTCCTTGAAATATAGAATATGTTTAGAGTTTAGAGGGAGAAAGAGGAGTGGAAGATGACACAAAGGACCAAGAATAAGCAGGGGCTATGTAATAAGTCCTTGAATCTCATTGTAAGAACATTGAAAACCGTCAAATTCCAGTTAGAATTCCTTCCTGGTAAAATAGGAGGCAAAAAAAGAGATGATCCCTGAATAGTGTGAGATGAAGGGCAGTGTTTGATTTAAAGACAAAAATATAATAATGGCTTTAGTAAAGTACATTAGTTGCCCAATGAGGTTTTTAACAAGAAATACAATTTTGGTAATACGTCTTCATTTCCTCTATGGGCCCTGGTTATTAGACATAAAATAAAATGTTTTATATTAAGAAAAGCACTAAATGAAAGTGATGATTAAAGATTAGGGGAGGTACAATATTCTTCACAGATTTTATAAGGACATAAACCAGAAAGCAAAATAGGGACTGTACTTTAAAATACAAATCTGAGAAAATTTTTTAAAATCACCATTTGATAAATACCACAGTAATCGCTGTTTTAGGCAAGAATTATCAATGGATGTTAAAATTTGTGGGTAAAATTATGATGAGAACCAAGATATTGCACTTTATAACATTACAACTAAAAACCTTACATAGTTTATAATGTTATACCACCTTAAACAAATAATTAAAATCAATTTTCACCAGTAAGAGAGTAAGTCAACAATAAGTGTCTCCTGATATGATGTACTGGGGACACATAATTTTTGTGGCATTTCTGCCCAAATGGCATAACTTGAATTTACTCATGAGGAAATATTAGACTAACACAAATTAAGGAATAGTCTACAGACTGACAGGACTCTTTGAAAGTGTCATTGTCATGAACAACAAAGACTAAAGATTGTTTCATACAAAAGGAAACTTAAGAAACATAACAATAAATGCAATATTTCATCCTGGATTTTATCTCAAACCAGAAAAGGACAATACAGGGATAACTGGTGAAGTGTGAATAGGTCTATAGTTGGGATAATAGCATTATGTCAATGTAATTTCCTGATTTTGATTGTATTGTGTTTATGCAAGAAGTTAACATTTGGAGAATCTTAGTAAAAGGTACACAGGAATTCTATGTATTTTTTTTGTAACTTTTGTAAATCTGAAATTATTTCAAAAATAAAAGTTAAAAAAATTAAAAATACAAAGCCATGGAACAATTCAATAGTTTTCTTAAAATATTCAAATCAAGACTTAAGAAGGATGAAATGAAGCAAGATGATATCCCAGCCACATTTTTTTAAAGCCTTAAAAATATATTTTATTTAACTCAATATTTCTAAAATATCATTTAAACATGCAATCAACATCAGTCAAAAATATACAATGATTCAATTGCTTTTTAGGCAACGAAACCTGCATTTAGAGTTATACCCATTGAATAAAAAGCAATATGTCAGCACCTGTGGGAGCAAAACAAACGGAAAGAAAGGGAGCAGACCAATATTCTGCAAACATTTTTATGGCCAACAATTCCTCCCACTCATCTACACTCTTATACCAACATTCTCTTCTACCAATAAGCTTTACCAACCAATCCCTCACTAGTTTTTTTTTGTTTTTTTTTTTTTTGCTTTTTGGTATGTGGGTAGCTGCCTGATTGGGAATTGAACCCAGGCTGCAGCACCGACAGCGCCAGCACTACACCATCAGGGAACTCGCCTCCTCACTAGTTTCTAAGCAAGGAATTTAAGCAGAGAATAAGAAATATGTGTATAGTGGTTTTAAAGAAAAACTAAAATTATTCTACTTGCAGCAAACATTCAAGTATAAAATATTTTTTCAACATATTGCCTTTACATGAGCCTTAATGTATTAAAAAACTAATAGTTTGCTTTGATATAATCACTGTCACTAAAATCCTAGTAGGGAAGAAGCCTTTGTTTATTAATACACTGGACTAGACAGTAAGATAAAGTAACCCTCATCATGTACTGTTTGATGATTCTCATTTTGTCATTCTCTTTTTTTCTTAAAAAACAAAACCAAAAACTATTCCATTTCTCATCTGTATGGAAAAAATGGTTGTTTATTCTTTGTTCAAAGTGTAACTTCTGCTTCACAGAAACTTAGTTAAAGTGAATATTCATCAAGAATACTATCATCCTCTCCAGTGGTTCTCAACCTTCCTAATGCTGCAACCCTTTAAAATACAGTTCCTCGGAGTTCCCTGGTGGTGTAGTGGCTTAAGGCTTTGGCACTGGCGCTGTCAATGCTGTGGCCTGGGTTCGATTCCCAGCCAGGGAACTACCCACATACAAATAATAATAATAATAATAATAATAATAATAATAATAATAATAATAATAATAAAATACAGTTCCTTATGTTGTGGTGACCCCCATAAAATTATTTTCGTTGCTACTTCATAACTGTAATGTTGCTACTGTTATGAATCGCAATGTAAATATCTGATATGTGTTTTCCGATGGTCTTAGGCAACCCCTGTGAAAGGGTCATTCGACCCCCAAAGGGGTTGTGACCCACAGGTTGAGAACCGCTGCTCTAAGCATATACTAAATTCAAAGCTATCAATGTCCATGGTTCTTGAGGTCAAAACTCTAACCAGAAGATTTCTCAGCACAGCAAAGCCCATACTATCTGCCACCAAAAGTTCTACCCTTTGATACCCATTTGATTCCAATTTTTCTGTTGAAAAACTGCCATTAGTATTAGAATTGGGTCAATCAGGAGAGGTGTCCTGGCCCAACCACCCAATGAAGACAGAATTTTCTTTACATCTTCTTACTTACACACACACACACACACACACACACACGCACGCACACACACATCAGCCTCTACAAGATTTTCAGTTGAAAGGGAGCACACCCCTCACAAGGTAGCCTATTCCACTTCACTCTAAGAGCTCTTGCAAAACTTAACACTCCGTTAACTTCTATCTACTGGCTTTAGTTCTATCTACTGGTTTTAGTTCTATCTTGAAGTGGTCATTTTAATACAAACTAAGTTGTATATATACGTGTGTGTTTTATGATTAAAATCTTTTATATTCAGTCATAAACTAACATCTCTAAAATTATATGCAGGCTACAACTAAAATAAAATAAAAATTCTCATAACAAATTATAAAAATAACTACAGATTTATACTAACATGACTAATAATCCAACTCAACAATTAAAAAAAAAGGCTTGAAAGCAATTTACTATGAATATGTGTTTTGGAGAAACATCATTTGCTATATCAACAAACCAGCAGAGACCACAGGTCTGAGTCAGAAGACCTAGAATCTAGTTTCAACTTTGTCTTTCACTAGCTGTGTGGCTCCAAACAAGTTTCTTAATCTCTCTAGAGCTTAAATTCCTCAAAGCAGAAAAGTAAGCCAGACAATGGCTAAGGTATTTTATTTCCAGTCCTGTAACCCCTCTCCTACCCCAGCCTTAAAACAGCTTGAAAACTCTAGATCAGTATATAAATGAGAAAGTCAAGATAAAGGTTTAAGCATAAAATTTAGTATAGTGCTTATGTTCCTAGTAACTTGGATAGGATATAAAAGAATTAACAAGGCAATTAAAAAATAAAACTTAACATTAAAACAAGGAGCTATACAGAGAATAGGCCAAGATTTGAAATATGGGAGACCTTCTGGGGCCATTGAGAAATCAATGTAACAGATATTAATTGGCTACCACGTTTAAAGCCCTGCCAAGCACATAAGGATTAAAACAGATACTGCTGAGCCCTCAGGAAGTGGTGAGAGACAAATACATGAGAAATCAGAAACAAATGAAGGCACATGTAGGGGCCTTAGTTTTTAATGAACATTAGAAAACCTTACTCACTTCATTGCTATAATGCAAAGAAACAGGAGAGAAAACAGGATAGGAAGGAAAAGATTCTGTATTGATCTGAAAGAAGAGTGGAAAGTTACAAAGGTAAAAATGGAAAACAAAACCACACTTCATAAAACACCGCCAAAATACCAATCACCCAGTCACCCAAGTTCAAATTATAACTGCCAGCGAGGAAAGTGAAAAATAAAATCCATGCTAAGACCCCAAATGACTCTTTATGAGAAAGTTTTAAGTATCATCACCTGTAAGAAGGAACTTATGCTTGTCTTATCAAAGTCATCAAGACACTACTTAAAGATGGACCAAAGAGCATGGAGTCTATCAGAAACAAAGATTAAAGTCTTAAGAGATGTTATAAACCATCTCCTTTCCTACAAAAAACTAATGGTGACAAAGATGTGGTGCCCTTCTTTTTGACAGTATCCAGTTACACAGACTAAATTTAAAAGGTAGGTACAAAAATACCTGACTAGCATAAGGAGCTTGTCCACCAGGATACTGGGAAGGCATCTGTCCTCCAGGAAAGCCACCTACATGTTAAAAGATATACAGCAAACAGGTCTTATATGATTTAATTTTTCAAAACAGCATTGATTATTGTGAAACATATAAGAACATTCATACTATGTTATTTACTAGGGTAATATTTTACTATTATAATTTACTGAATCTAAAACCAACTTTGGTCATCAGAATCTTTTAAAATATTCTATGTGCTACATAATATCCTAATAATTCTTTTCAATAATTGTTTTATTTTCCAATTACAACTGACATACAATACTGTATTAGTTTCAGGTGTACAACATAGTAATTAGACACTTATAACTTCTGAAGTGATCACCCTGATAAATCTAGTACCATCTGACACCATACATAGTAATAGTTATTACAATATTATTGACTATATTCCTCATGCTATACTTTACAATACTTTTTTTTTTAAACAATTGAATCAGATAAATTCTGATTCCACCTGGAAAGGACATCAGGACATAATTCTGGGGGTTATTTCATTTGTGCCATAAAAGTGAGCAGACAAGGGTTCCCTGCTCGTCTAGTGGCTAGGTTTCGGCACTCTCACCACCACAGCCTGGGTTTGCTTCCCAGTCACGGAACCAACAAAAAACAAACAAACAAAACAAAACCAAAACAAACAAAAAAAACGAGCAGAGAAGCTCCTAAAGGTTTTGTTTTTTGACTTTGGGACATTATTTTTTTAATTGAAAAAGTAGGTCCTTATTTTGATCTCTAAAGTTTCCCATCAAATAAATATATTTCATAAGACCATATATTTAAAATTATGTACGGGAGTACTTAGCATAAATATTTGTTGACAACTATCCCAAACATAAACTAAGTTCTCTCAGTGGCAACTGAAACATTCAAAATACCATGCTATTGCTTTCTCTGGAGAGCAGGTACATACCAGGTAGTGGGCCCTGTGCTGGGCCACCTCCATATGACTGTGAGGGTGGCTGTGGATAGCCAGCAAAGCCTGCTCCACTGGGTGGGGCTCCAAACCCTTGGCCTGGAGGAACTAGAGAAAAGAATAAATTAACTCTAGTGACAGTTTTCATGATTGAAGAGAAAACGTCAGAAAAATTTCTACTATAACAGTGAAGAAAACTGTGCTATTAATGCTTTTGCTCTAAAGCGTTGGTTCCCAAGTGGTGGTATGCATACCCACAGTGGTACATGCTGGGTCATTCAGGGGTATGAGAAAAATCATCAGTAATGGTGAAAAAACAAGTAAAGTAAAAAACTGCAGAATATTAATTATGGAATAATAAATGTTAAGTCTGAATCCCTGTTAATGGAAACAATTCAAAATTAGATCACATCAGGGAATTATCATTGGTGAGGGCATGGCTATGAACCCTTCCCACAAACTGCTCTTCCCGATCATTACAGTTTCAGAACAATCAACTTGTGACACTTCTAGAATTTCCCCAAACATATATATACAATTGTAGCCAGACTTAGTTTTTTACTATGACAAAGTGCGTTGTCTTTAATCATGATTCTTTTCAAGTTTTTTAATTTAATGTTTAAAAACTTGATCATCATCAATATTTAACTGTTACAAATACTGTAAAATTAAATCTGTAGTTTGTACTTTTAGTGCAGTACTTTTCTTTCCTAACTTATTACCTTGTTTCCAGTATTTTACGTTAAGTTAGGCACAGACAGAAGTGTCAGTATTTAAAAATAGACGTTTTAAAAAAAGGGGGTAAAATTTATAGAAATGGGCTTAAAAGGGGTACACAAGTGGAAAAAGGTTGGGAATCACTGGCTTAAAGTCAATTTCTCATCAACTCCTCCATCAAAACAAATTTTAAAATTTTACTTCAATCATCAGCCTTATTAACTTACAGTACAAAAGTGCTAAGTTTTTTTTAACATTTGGACAAAGCTATTCTATCATAATCATGCTAACTGAAATAAACTAATCACTTCTTAAGATTACAAATAATCAAACTGTTATATATTGATCCTTTATTATCATGAGGTTTCTTCCAATTCCTTTCACAACATATTTTGAGACTACTCCCAGTTTGTAGAGCCCCTGAGAACCTTTATCCCTCTACTTTACCAGCTATGTCCTTACTGTCTAAGGTAGAAAGTAGGCTGAGTTACTCTGACCTCATACAAAACAAGCAGGAATAAAGAGGATAAAGACAAGAAGAAAAAGTGATGTAGCAACCGCAAATCATCACAAACTCCAGGACCCATAACTCACCTCCAGGATAGAATGGAGCTCCCCCTGGCTGTGGGGCACCAGGATAGCCTCCAGGGGCTGAATAACCGCCAGGGACAGGGTAGCCTCCAGCTCCTGGGTAGCCACCACTTGGCCCTGGTGGGTAGGCACCTCCTCCCACTGGAGGAAAGCCACTAGGATAAGGATACTGACCCGGAGGGGGAAAAGATGACTCCTGACCCACAGGCTGAAAAACCAGAAAAAATTTCAAATGAGTACCATCATAGAGAAAAATGACTTATCTGAAAAACAGAACAAACAGAGAAATGTTAAGGTCTGGCTTGTTCTTCTACATATTAAAAGCCCCATTATAAGTCTTGGTAGCTGTCCGGAAAGTATCCAGCCATGTAATACGAAAAACAGAGGCATTTAGGGTTTTTTTCTGGACAGCCCTCCTATACTAGTTTATTAGTATACTACATGTGTCAGGACACATATCTGTCAGAACTCAGTTAAGTTTAATTGTATCAGGCAAGATGGGTCTGTATTTCTCTATTTGGGAGTAAGAACCACACTCTTTCCAACCCTTCAGGAACAAATGACAAAGCTCATTAATCTCTTCAATTTCCTAGCACCTAAAATATAAGAAAGATCTACTTCTCTAACCTAAGTAAGGAATTCTTGGCTCTTTTGCAACACACCTGGACCTGTTGCATAAAAGAAAATAAAGAGTGATCTGAGTCACACATGGCTGTGAAATTTTGGACATCAGTTCAGACCAAACAATGTCTAAGTGTGGCAGATTGTTGTGTTCACTAAACTTTCTTCCCAGCCACAAAGCTAGACTACATTTCTCAGACTCCTTAAAGTTATGTACGACCTATGACTGAATAATGGTGAATGAATGTGGACAGAGTACTGCACACCACTTCCAGCCTGACCTCTAAAATCCTAATCTACGCTCTCTCTTCCTCTCTCTTTCCTTCATCTGCCTTCATCACTTCTTAAGTTTACTAAAAATCAGAGGACCCAGGGGAGGACTCCAAGATGCTAGAGGATAGAATAGCCAATACCTGGAAGGGGCCTGGGAACTGAAAAACTACGTGGCACAAAGCACTGTCCCCACCCCACCCACCTCCATCCTCCCACCCTTCCAATGACTTCCAAGAGACTTAAGAAATGAGTTTTTATTGTGTTAAGTCATTGGCATGTCTGGGTTGTGTTTCAGCAATTAGCACACACTTACTGAAATGGCTGCAAGAGTCCAGTCTAGAACAAAGCGGCCCAGAAACATATTTCTAATTCCCTTCTCTCCTGTAAGTTTAGAAGAGCTATATATTCAACTTTACGTAAGGATACATACATTATCATTAATCTGTAGGCCCCTCTTTCTATTTCCAGTTAGAAAGGAGCCCTACATACTTATAAGCATAAAATTGAAATGCATGATTCTCATCTATGCCTCAGTTATGAGTTTAGTCCTCAGAGTAGTATAGACATCAACAAGGGAAAACGTGGTAGCATATTTATAAAATGTACTCCAAATATTAAGTCTCAAAACTATTATACAAATCCAGAGCTTTCTAATCCATTGCAATTTATTATCTCTGAGTCAAGCCCTTTTTAATTATTTTAAATGTTCTAACACAAAGGTTAAAAACCAGTAACTCATAGGATGAATTCAGCTTACACATGTTTTATTGACTCATACAGCATTTAACATTTTAAAATATTAATTTCCCAATTTTAAAAATTTGAGCAATTTCACATAAAATGCAGATTTCTCACTTTACTTACAGAAATAGATTATCTAGCAACATTGGATCTGCCTCCCTGCATGGCCACATCATGCTAACGCTGAGTACCTGCTGGCTTTCTGTAGGTGAAGCAAGTGCCCTTTAGCTCTCCCACAATACCCACCTTCACTCATTGTACTCCGTACCCCTGGGGACTTCAGCTTATGACCCCTGCTCCAGCTTATCTGTAAGATCTGTCATGGGCTAGTCCTATGTCACACCTGTTTCAAGGACATAAACTATTTTAGTATTATAAGTGGCAATACTCACAGGATATCCAGGGAAAGGTGGGTAGCCTGTTGGGGGATAGCCTGGATTTGACATTCTGTAACAACAATAAAAAATGTCCTCTGTAATTTCTTTTAAGGGTTAAGGCCTTTGAAGATATATATTATCATAGGATTTTATACAAAATATACCTTCAATTAAAAGAGTCTGGCTGGCATTTAACTATACATATTAGGGGTAAAAGCAAGCTTATAAAATGTTTATTCATGTCATCATTCATAGCAATGGAGTCAGTATTGCATTGTAAATATTCCAACTCTATTCTCCTCATATTATACAATTTTTGTCATATCCGAGTACTACTGGTACTATTATTTATGGAATATTTTTTTTAACCCATTAATTTTTCACCAACATATTTAAAAAGTTTAAATAGGAAACTTGCAATCGTTTTCTTTTGTGTGTGTGTGTGGGGGGGTGGTGCGCGGGGGGTAGTTCCCTGGCTGGGAATCGAACCCAGGCCACAGCGTTGAGAGCACCGAAGCCTTAGTCACTACACCACCAGGGAACTCCCTTGCAATCGTTTTCTTGCTACAAAGAGAAGGTATATTTTTTAAATGAATATAAAAATATTAAAATACTTTCCATATACCACAGAAATCCCTTTATATGGTGATATAACCACAAACAATAGCATAACAGTTCAGGGTTAACATTCTGTAGTCACACATACCTGGATTAAACCCTGGCCTCATTTTTATAAATTTCTGATAATGGAAAAATTCAAACTTATTATAAAAGTAAAGATAATAGTATAAGAAACCCCACAGACTAATCACTCAGCTGCAATAATTACCAATTCATGGTCAATCTTGTTTTTTCAATACTCTCACTCACTCCCTATCACTCGACTGGATTGTTTTGAAGCAAACCCCCAATATTCTATCATTTTAGCCTCATATACTTCAGTATACAATGAAACAGAACTTCTTTTTCAATTAACAGGGCCATTTAAAAATATATAACCATAACATCATCAATGTGTCAGTGGTAAAATTTCCAACTGTCTTTTAAATATTTTTGTTGTTTTTTATTTTGTACTTGTTTATCTAATCCATAGCTATTTACTAATACTGTACTTTAAAAATTTGTTCACAGGTCTCTTAAGTCTCTTTTAGCCCATCGGCCTCCCCTCTTTTTTCCTTGCAGTTTATTTGTTGAAGAAACCAGGCAGTTTGTCCTGAACTCTTCCTCTATTTAGATTTTGATGACTCAATCTCCATAATATTCTTTAATAGTTATTTCCTATAAACCAGTAGTCAGATCTACAAGCTTGATGAGATTCAGGTTCCTTCTGCTGACAAGAAAACTCAATAGGTATTTTGTGTACAGTACTTACATCAGGAAACATAATGATTGGCTGGCTGGCTCTTTTCTGCAACTGATGATCAACCTACATTTAATTCTATCATTCTTTCTTCAGTTATTATCTGCAATGCTTCTTGAAAATTTCCCCTTTTCAACTATATAGTTTTCCTGAATTATACTCCATATAGGATATGTTTGATTTTTTTCTCATTTACCAGTTTTCAAAATGAGGTGGTAAGTAGCAATATGAATTCAAGTATTTAAACATATTTGATATATTTTAATCCACTGCGGTTTTTAATCTTATTAATGCTTAATCTTCCCTATCTTTGGCCAAGGGGAGCCTCTTTATATTGCCCAATGAATCATCTGACACAATCTCAGATGTCCTGGATAGTTTCCCTGCTATTTTTATTTTTTTGACAAGATAGTCCAGACTTATCTTGTACTTTTCTTGTCCCAGATCTAGAATCAGTCTACTCTCCGAGGAGCCCTGATCACTTTTACTAGGAAACGGTGGATGTTTAGAAATGATAACTGTGTACTAAGGTGCTCATTGTACAAGTTGATCATTATTTCTAAGCCTTTTCAGTGTGAGACAGGACTAGTAATCCTTTCTCTTTTTTTAAAGAATTCATTGATAGTTCCAATTCAAAATTAGGACTACAGGGACACCCAATCCAGTCAAGATGGTAGAGTAGGTAAACACTGTGCTTACTTCTTCTCATGACCATATCACAATTACAACTGAACTACAGAACAACTATCATTGAGAATCACCTGAAGTCTAGATGAACCGAAGTCTAGCCCTACAACTAAGATCATACAAAAGAAGCCACCTCAAGACTAGTAGGAGGGGTGGAAATACAGAACAAGCTGGTCCCATACCTGCATACGACCATTAAAGATCAGGAAGGAAATCTCAACTATGGAGATACCTTCCAGAGGAGCAAGGGGTCCCAGTCCCACACCAGGCTCCCAAGCCCAGGGTTTCAATGCCAGGGAGAGATGTCCCCACTTCTGGCTGTGAAAACCAGCGGAGATTATGGCTGGGTGAGACTAGGATAGCTGCAGTCCCAGGTAATCTTAAAGAGCCCATGCATGGACTTACTCACTGATGGACTCACTTGCTCTGAGCTCCAGCGTTGGGGCAGCAGCTTGAAAGGCACCAGGAACAACAGGGAGAAACTGAACTGTCTGGCTTCAGGGCGAGGGCTGCAGGAATAGCTTTCTCTCAAAAGAAAAGCTGGCAGAAGCCACTGTTTCTTTGCTGAGCTCTCTCCCATTCTGACGTGCACATGCAGGCAGTCAAAATATGAGTCTCCATCAATCCAACACCATTCCTTTACCCTGATTCCCTGAGACCCCATCCAACTTTCCAGCATACCTAAGCCACTTCCAGTGGCTTTTCCATATAAATGGCCTGCCTTGGCTGATGCCACAGACTTTCTTAAAATCCCTCAAAAGTTCACAAAACCCAAAAAAGTAGCATCTGACTTCGGCATGTTCTGTACCTCTCGCTGAGGAGATCTAAGCCTGGCACTAATGACAGCCAGCCTGTTTGTGGCTTGGCCTCTTGAGGCACCTCCAAGTCCAGCGTGGGTGAGGGCCATCTGTGAATTGCTTTGTAGCTTGTGCCATGTGGCCCTGGGCAGGGCACAAGCTGTGGATGAATTTGACCTACAACAAGGCTTCTCTCAGGAGTTCCTGGGGCTGGCATGCTCAGTGGCCAGCTTCAAACCCAGTAGAGTATTACCCAGCTGCCTCCAGAATGACATACCCAAAGAGACCCACACCGAGACACATCAGAGCCTTGCTAAACTAAAGTGAATGCGGTTCTGTAGGGTCAGCCCCCACACAACATCTCCTCCATTGTATTCATGGCCAGTTCTCACAACCAACCGGCCCAAGGATCAATCCCTCCCACTCACGTGCAAACAGCAACCAAGACTCAATTACAGTAGGAGGATAGACACAACCCACACAAGGGACACACCTGGAGCACCTAGGTCTGGGTGACCAGGGAGATTGAGCCACTTGGGCCTCACAAGAAACCCACTACATAAGGTCACTCTACTAAGACTAAGAGGCATAGCAGCCCTACCTAATACATAGAAACACACACAAGGAGGCAGCCAAAATGGGGACACAAAGAAATACATTCCAAATAATAGAATAGTGCAAAGCTCTAAAAAAACCTATATCAAATGGAGAAAAGCAATCTACCAGATGCAGAGTTCAAAACACTGGTTATAAGGATGCCCAATGATCTTAGGGAGAACATCAACAAAGAGCTAGAAAACATAAAAATAGAGACAGAAAACATAAAAAAGAACCAGTCAGAAATAAAGAATATAACAACTGAAATGAAGAATACATTAGAGGGAATCAAGACTAGATTAGATGAAGCAGAGGATTGAATCAGTGATTTAGAAGGTAGCAGCAAATACCCAAGCAGATACGCGCAAAAAAAAAAAAAGAAAACGAAAAAGAAAAAGAATAGAATAAACAAAAGTAAAATAAAATAAGTGAAGACAGTTTAAGGGGTTTTTCAGACAACAAGAAGCATACCAACATTCGCATCATAGGAATACTAGAAAGAGAAAAGAGAGGGCAAGGAATTGAAAACTTATTTGAAAAAATAATGATGGAAAAATTCCCTAACCTGGCATAAGGAATAAATATACAATCCCAGGAAATACAGAGTGACCCAAACGATATGAACCCAAAGAGACCCACACCGAGACACATCGCGATTAAAATGCCGAAGTTAAAGACAGAGGGAAATCTTAAAAGCAGCAAGAGAAAAGCAGTTAGTTACCTACAAGGGAGCAACCATAAGATTGTCAGCTGATTTCTCAAAAGAAACTTTTAAGTCCTAAGGGATTGACAGGAAATATTCAAAGTGATGAAAAGCAAGGACCTATAACCAAGATTACTCTAGCCAGCAAAACTATCATTTAGAATCAAAGGTCAGATAAAGAGCTTCCCAGACAAGAAAAGGCCAAAGGAGTTCATCACCAGCAAACCAGAATTACAAGCAATCTTAGAGGGGCTTCTTTAAGATGGAAAAATAAGATTAAAAATATGAATAATAAAATGGCAATAACTACATATATATCAATAATTACTTTCAATATAAATGGATTAAATGCTCCATTGAAAAGATAGGGTAGCTGAGTGGATAAGAAAACAAGACCTTTACATATGCTGCCTACAAGAGATTCACTTCAGATAGAAAGACATAGAGAGACTAAAAATAAAGGAATAGAAAAAGACATTTCATGAAAATGGAAACAAACAAAAAAGCTGGGGTATTAATACTTATACCAGACAAAATAGACTTTAAAACAAAGGATGACAAGAGACAACGAAGGACCCAGTAATCCCACTTCTAGGTACTTAGCCAAAGAAACCCAAAATACTTTGAGGGTACATGTGTATCCATATGTTCATTGTAGCACTGTTTACAGTGGCCGAGATATGGAAGCCGCCTGGGTGTCCATCGACAGAAGCATGGATAAAGAATAAGTAGTACATGCAAGGGCTATCCAGAAAATATCTAGCCATAAATGCCTCTATTTTTCATATTACATGGCTGGATACTTTCCGGACAGCCCTTGTATATACAGTGGAATACTGCTTAGCCATGGAAGGGAATGGGTTCTTGCCATTTGCACCAGCATGGATAGATCTAGAGGGTATTGTGCTAAGTGGAGTATGTCAGATGGAGAAAGACACATGCAATATGCTTTCACTTATATGCAAAATCTAAAGAGCAAAATAAACAAACTAAACAAAAACAAACTCAGATACAGAGAACATTTTGATGGCTAACAGAAGGGAGGAGGGTTTGGGGGGTGGGTGAAAAAGGGAAGGGATTAAGAAGTACAAATTCACTGTTACAAAGCTGTCATGGGAATGTAGGGTATAGCATAAGGAATATAGTCAATAATCGAATAATAAATATGTACATTGCCAGGTGGATACTAGATTAGTCAGGGGGGTCACTTCTTAAATTATATACGAGGGTTGTCCGGAAAAAATCCAGCCATAAATGCCTCTATTTTTCATTTTACATGGTTGGATACTTTCCGGACAGCAATTTCAGGTGTACAGCATAGTGGTTAGACATAGGACTGTCCAGAAAGTATCCAGCCATGTAATATGAAAAAGGAGGCATTTATTGAAGACACAAGATACAAGAAATACTGTATATAGGACAATGACGCCTCATTCCCCTTCAAAGTAGGCACCTTGAGACCTCACACAGTTCTCCCAGCGTCTCTTCCACTGGTTCATTGGTAGCAGTTTGAAACAAGGCATTAGCAACTGTAGCACGATGTTCCTTTTGCTTTGACAGCAGGAGCCGCGGAACAAATTTTGCCACGACACGTTTCTTGCCAAGATCCTGTGTCAAAATCTTGGACACAGTAGTTTTTGGAATCCCCAGATCAGCTTCTAGTTCTCGCACCGTCAATCGCCGATCTTTATTGATTGCAGCCCGTACACGTTCCACATTTTCAGGCGTTCTGCTTGCTGCAGGTCTTCCAGAACGTGGATCACTTTCAACAGATTCTCGACCATCTTTGAAGCGTTTGTGCCACACTTTTATTTGCGCAGCACTCATTGCATCATCCCCGAAAGCCTTATGAATCATCCGAATAGTTTCCGTGGAGGAATGTTCAAGCTTAACGCAAAATTTGATGCAGATTCGTTGCTCTACTCGCTCAGTCATTTTAAATGCAACAGCTAAACCAGCACACATTTTTCACTCAACAGCATCTAGCGCCCCCACTGACTAGTAGTACAGTGAAGTCCTCATTGTTCAAGCATGTGCATTCCAATCCACTCTCTTTGGCTGCCAGGTTACATCGATGTCACGCAAACCATTCTCGTTATATTGACAATGGCTGGATTTTTTCCCGGACAGACCTCGTATGTCTAACCACTATGCTGTACACCTGAAATTAATATAAAATAGTATTGAATGTCAAATATAACTGAAAAATTTTAAAGGGGGAAAAAAGGTGAAGGAAAATAAGAGGTTCAAATTTCCAAGTATAAAACAAGTAAGTCATGGGGATATAAAGGATAGCATAGGGAAATAGCAAATAACATTGTCATACCATGGTAATGTCAGATGGTTACTAATCGTGATGACCACTTCTTTAGATATATAAATGTTGAGTAACTACTGTGTACATCTAAAATTAATATTGTATTTTAGCTATATTGTAATAAAAATCTGAAAAAATACACAAAAAATAAAAACAAAATTAATTTTTTACTTAAATGATTTGATATGTATTTTCCCTTACAATGAAATTCTCAGTCTCAATGACATTAACATAACTACCTCCTTTATCCTAGTGTATTTGAGTTTTAGAATCATAATACTGTAGTAGGATGAATAACAGCCTCCCAATAGATATCCACATCCTAATCCCTGGAATCTGTGAATATTACCTTATCTTGCAAAAATTATGTGATTAAGGATCTTGAGCTGGGAAGATTATCCAGATGGGCCCTAATTGCAGTCACATGTATCCTTTAAAAAGGGAAGCAGAGGGAGATTTAGTAGAAGAGGAGAAAGCAATGTGGCCTTGGAGGCAGATATTGGAGAAGGCTGGTGGCCACCAGAAACTGGAAGAGGCAAGGGATGGATTCTCACTTAAGAGCCTCCTGAGGAAATGCAATCTTGCCAACATCTTGATTTCAGTCCAGTGATAACAGATTTTGGAAGAGGCAAGGGACAGATTCTTACCAAGAACCTCCTGGGGAGATACAATCCTGCCAATACCTTGATTTCAGCCTAGTGATAACAGGTTTTGGATTTCTGACCTCGAGAACTGAGAGAGAAAAAATATCTTTTGTTGTAGGTCATCAACTTTGTGATAATTTCTTATAGCAGCCATAGAAAATTAATACAAATACCTACATTGTTAGTGACAATATGATTACTAAAAACAATTAAAAATTGTTTTTTGCAATAACTGTATTTTGGCCTCTTAGTCCATAAGGGCTGCTATAACAAAATAACATAAACTGGACAGCATATAAACAACAGGAATTTATTGCTCACACTTCTGGAGGCTGGGAAACCAAGAGCAAGTTACGAACATGATAGAATTCTCTAGAGAGGGCCCTCTTTCTGGTTCATAGTTGTTGCCTTGTGTCCTCACATGGTAGAAGGGAAGGATCCTTGTAGACTAGAGCCTCATTCATAAAGCACCAATCCCATTCATGAGGGCTCTGCCTTCATGACCTTAGTACTTCCCAAAAGCCTCACCTCCTAATACTATCATCTGTGGGGATTCAGATTTCACATATGAATTATGGGGGGGTGGGTGGATGAACATTGACACCATTACAATGTGATATATCCCACTATAAATGCATGGTCAATTTACTGTTTTAAAGACATTTAAAGTAATTCCTGTGTAGTTATGCTACCAATGTGATACCTATTTGGTCCATTTGTTTCATTTTGCTTTGGATCATTAACAATCATTTTTAAAAATGTATTTAATTTTGATTTATAATTATGTAAAGTATTTTCTTGGTCCAAAGTCAAATCTATAAAACAAGGTATGTTCAGAAACATAATAGTTTTGCGAGTTCCCTGATGGTGTAGTGGCTAGGCTTTGGCGCTATCAACACTGCAGTCTGGTTCGATTACCAGCCAGAGAACTACGTGTGTGTGTGTGTGTGTGTGTGTGTGTGTGTGTGTATCAATACATATATATAAAAGGAAATATATTAGTTTCTATCTTTGTCCCTTCCCTCCTCCTATATGTAACCATTCTTTTTATGGTTTATCCATCTATTGTTTTTAAAAAATATATAAACATATGTATATATTTGTATCCCTACTACTTTCTTAGATAAAATGTAGCCAACACATACACAGTTTCTTCACTTGGCTTTTTTCTCTTATTAGAGACCACCCATAGCAATATATAGTCTTCATTCCTCTTTACAAGTGTATAGCACTCCACTGTGCAGAGGTACCACAGGTTATTTAGTAGCAGACATTTGAGTTGTTTCCAGTCTTTTACAGTGCTGTAGTGACCAGCCTTGTACAAATACCTCTCTATACATTTTGCCAATATCTGCTAATGTACTTTAGTAGATTTACCTTTCTAATTTTATTAGACTAATTCAAAATTAGTGTGCTTTCTGTGATTAATGGCAAAAGAAAGTAAATGGGGTGGAAGAGTGCAGTCTGGGATTTAAAGAGGAACTCATACATTGATTATTCTGTGATAATATATGGTGCTCAAGATTTGATAGTATTGTGATTGGCAAATAAAACATAAGAAGTATCTTTTGGGAACTGTGGTCTGCACCAGAGTTTGAAAGTTATTTTCTTCTCAAGGAGCTCATTCCATTTGGAAATTCAAACAATAACTTGGACATCTGACAATATTAAGAAATTATTATTATTTTTTTTAATAAAGAGTCAAATTATTCTTTTTTTTTTTTTAATGTGGGTAGTTCCCTGGCTGGGAATCGAACCCAGGCTGCAGCATTGACAGTGCCAAAGCCTTAGCCACTACACCACTAGGGAACTCCCATATTTTTAGATATGATAATAGTGTGATTATTTTCTTAAAGCACCCTCATTTTTTAGAGATAAAAACTAACTATTTAAAGATAAAAATAATATGTCTGGTAATCACTTCAAAAATAATATGAAGGGGTTATATGGGAATAACACATGAAACTAGATCAGTCATGAATAGATAATGCTGGGTAATGAGTATATGGGGATTCATTACACTTTTCTGTTCACTTTTGCATGTTTATATTTTTCCATAAAACCTTTAAAAAAAAAAAAAAGACAGCTTATGTAAAACAAATGGAGCTAGTGTGGACCAAAAAAACACTAATTAATCTATTTTATGCCTTTTGCATTTGAAAACACTAGTAATCTAAAACAAATGCAAATAAATAGAGAAAAAAACATGTTAAAAACTATGCCCCTTTTTAATCAAATTTTAAAAACTATTATCAGATGTACTATACCTGGCAAATATATCTTTATAAAGTTAATAATCAATTATTTAGCATTTACCAGAAAATATTGTACTAAGATTGAAGAGTAAATGAATTATCAAAAGTTTAAACTAGGTTTTAAATGGTACTAGACACATTGGCAGGAAAGTAGAACAATGTCATATGCAAGGCAAAAGGTGCGATATACTTGTAAGATGGACTATCATCAAAACAGAATGAGAATGGGCAGATTAAGAAAGAAGCCAGTTAGGAGGCCTTCGGTATTGGTAAAGAATTAAATACTTACCATTCCCCACCAGATCACTATTAACATCCCAATTCTGTCATAGTAATGCTACTTCAATTACTATTGTTCCAGTATAGTAAGTAATCCAAAATGTATTTTTTTTCCTTTGAAATGCCTCTATTCTTTTAGTCCATTCTATTCTTTTTTTTTTAATTTTTTTTTTGGTATGTGGGTAGCTCCCTGACTGGGAATCGAACCCAGGCCGCAGCGCTGACAGCGCCAGCGCCAAAGCCTTAAGCCACTACACCATCAGGGAACTCCCCATTCTATTCTTATGGCCATATCCTCAGACCAGATTTTCATCACTTGATGCCTATTTTACTAAAATTAGTTCTCCATTTATGTCCTTACTTATATTCTCATACTTCCAAATTTCCTGAGCACCATCACTACATAAACTTCTCCAAAATGCTACTCTTTCAGTATCTTACTCTTCAGGTCAAAACCTCTCAATGACTATTGCTGGAGTATCAGGTGAAAATTCATCAGCCTGACACTCAGGTCTCCTTAATACCGGCTCCAATGTATCTCTTACCAACACTTAACTCCCAATTCAAAATCTCTACCAATGGAACTAGTCTCAACATGCCTTTGCTTAAGTTATCATTAACTGTTATCATGAACTGACCTGGTCCTCAAGCCTGGGCTCACTCACCTCTCCCAACTAATCCAGCTTAAACATTCTCTCTCGTTTCTTTGAACAATGTACTAGATTAAACAATACTTCTTAAACTTTAACTTGTATGTGAATCACTTGGGGAATCTTGTTAAAATGAAGACTGATTTAGTAGGTCTAAGATGGGGTCTGAGATTCTGCATCTAAGTAAGCTTCCAGATGATGTTGATGCTGCTGGTCTGTGAATCATATTTTGGTACCAGAATATTTTGGCATTTCTAAATCTGCCATCTAATTTGCTAATTTTTTTCCCAATATGTGTTTTGACTCTTCTCCCCAATATGGTTGTCAACAATTTATATTTCTTTTATCTCAAGACCCCAAACAAATCCAATTCAACATTTATGAAAGCCCATTGTGTAATAAGCACTGTCCTAGGTGCTGATACAAAGACTGGGGGAAGGGGTAATATCCTGCCTTTTGAGTACACAGTATAGGGAAATGAGATAATAAATTTAAGTTATTATAGTGTCCCTTATGACATAAGTACAGGATAGAAGCTAAAAATTTGCTACAATGAGAATGAATGGGCATATATCAAATCAAAATTATAAGTTAATAAGAAATATACAATATTAAAAAAATGAATCCAGTTAGTTCTAAAATAATCATTTGGGATCCAAAGGCCTGGGTGTAAAAACAGGAACAGGCTAAATCATTTTTTGCTTTCTTCTTCTTTAAGCCTGGTTGGTGTAAGAAGTAAAGGAGAAACAATAGCACCTAAGAACAGTCAGAGAGATCAAGAGCAAAAGAGGTCAGGGTCAAAAGAAAGGGAAAAAAAAAATCTGAAAGTAATTTTTGAGGAAATTAATGTATTTTAAAGGCAACAAATAGTTACAGTACCAAAGACTACAGAAGCAATTTAAATATCTAAATCTCAGAAATTGTTCTAGTGACTAAGTCCTATTTCTACATTCTTTAGCTACTATATTAAACCTTAATTTTGAGGGCCTCAAGGAATTATGTCAACAAGGGTTTCAAAACAGAATAAAAATAAACCCTCTCTGCATATGAGAAAGCTTAAAGCAATTTTAAGGAAGTGAATTTGGGTATCTTTTGAAGAACGTAATTATATAAAGGACTAGAACACAGTTCCATTTCAGGGATGTACCTTATAGAAATACTTGCACAAATGCAATATGTGTATGTACAAGGCTATTCATTACAGCACTATTTGTAATAGGAAAGGGTTAAAGACAATCTAAGAGTCCATCAATAAGAGACAGGTTAAATAGATTATGGATAGCCATATAATTAGTGCTATGCAGCTATATAAAATGAGCAGCTTTCTTTTTTACTCATATATGAAATCATCTCTAAGTCATAAATGGGAAAACAAAAAACAAGGTGCAAAACTGCACAGGTAATTTGCAACCGTATATGTAAAAAGTACACTTATTTGTTTGATTATGTAGAGAATATCCCTGAAAGTGTCCGCAAGGAAGTAGAAAAACAGTGGCTGTTCCAGGAAGGAGAATGGGGGCATAATGAGGAGACTTACTTTTCAATGTACCTTCAATCCTTTTAGAATTGTGCATGTATCATCTATTCAAAAGGTAAATTTCAAAAGCTTTTCTAAAAAGCTTAAATAAACTCCAGGGTGACTAAACAAATGACTCAACTTTGCCCAAGACATATAAGACTATAAGTGGTAAACCAGAGCTTTTCTTTTTAACATTCTCCATTAGCAACTACTTTTGAAAGATTAGAAAATCATTCTTGGTTCTCCAAAACATCTCCACCCAGTGAGTCAGCTACTAAAAGGGGTGGGTCTCACTATGGGAGTTTCATAGATGGCAGGAAGCCCAGGAACACAAGAGGAAGTGCTGCAATTTTATGAAACAAATAGGAAACACGAAGGGTGAATGATGACAGCCAACAGCAGATATTACAATTTTCCAAAACCTGCCTCTTGGTTGGGAGGACCATTTAAACCAGTCAGCAAGGGCCATCGATAAAGAACAGGAGGCATGGCTTCTGCCTAGACAGGGTTGGTAGTCACCACCAGTGGGAGCTGATAAAAGGCTTAAATTTGCAGTGGTCCAAATTAACTCTACTACCTGTCTAGTCTTGAAACTCCTTCCCTAAGAGGTAGCTCATTACACTTATTATCTAATTAGCACAGACTGCTTTACCAGATCAGCTCCTTATCAGCTGGCAAAACTGGGGAGTTTAAAGGCAGTGGGACAACTTCCCATTTCTGTCACCTCATGGTGTGCGGCATTGTACTTTCTATTTTCAGGATTTAACACTCAAAGCTTAGTTTGGTTTGACAATGTAATTTAGCTTAATACAGTTTAAAATAGTTATTTTCTTTTCTCCTCTCCTGTGAGCTCTGATCACTGTATGCATGTATACCAGCTTCGATGACTCTGTTTACCCAAAGATCTTACACATTCCAGTTTCAAAGTCTCTGTTTACTTCACAACCAAATGTCTGCCTCACTAGTTTTACAAGACAACTAGCCTTAATGATTTGTCTCCTCAGTACTACAGGCTACTTAGGAAATCTGTTTGCATTAATTTGAAATTACCGCCTCTGGACACCCGTTTTGTCAACAACCAGAGATTTCCCTCTTCAAACTTCTGCACCTAAGAGCACCTCCCCTCACCACACTTTTCCTTTGTTCTGCCTCTTCTTAAGTGCTTGTGAAATCTTTTGACCGTGCCAGGATGGGCGAGGTGAGCTTTGGACAGGAGTTACCCAGTCTCCCCGAATGCTAGCATTTTGAATAAACTTGCTTTTCTTTTCCACCAAACTTGGCTCTCGATTATTGGCCTACCAGAGGCAAGCACCCGGATCCTTAGCACGGTAACAATGGTGGACATCAGCCATTTCCCTCTCTGCCGGAAGTATTCACACAGGATGGGCTGGTAACTCCCCATATGCAGCTGTTCGGGGAATGGGAATCAAATCTGAAATGCTATTTCCTAGAATAGTTTCCAAGAATGATAAATTCGAATTGGTGTACAATTTTAGGTTTGTGCAATGTGTCCTAGGATTGACTAAGCAGTATGCACAGTACAAACTTCCCAAGTTTCCCTAAATTCGCTGTGTCACCAGCCAGCCTTAGCTATCCGTGCTGCTCGCCCGTTTCACTTCTTGCGGTCTCTTCAGCAGCGCCATCTTCTGGCTTCAGCCCCTCCACCTGCGATCTACCTGCCTGCGTGCGGGGCCTCACTGCTCCCTCTGATCTCCCGAGGGCCGCGAAGTAGAGAACCAGCGAACAGGACTTCCCGTTTCCCGCCCGCCGGGCTGGCCGGCCGCCGTGCCTATCCCACCCCACTACGCCCCCGCCCAACAGCCCCCACCAATCAGCCCAGGTCCCCAGACACGAACATCTAGCTGCCTGCCACCCAGGAGGTCCACAGCCCCTTCCACCGCCCTCTGGCGCGGGGACACACGCGGGGCCCCGCTACCTCCCGGACGACGGGCCTCAGAGTGGGCTGGGGTGAGGTGACCAAGGGGGACGAAGGGTGGCAAGGGTTGGGGGTGCTGTTCCTCACCTGACACCGGGGAGCAGCGTCACAGCACAACCTGGTCGCCAGTAAGATGGAGCCGGGGGCGGGCCCGGAGAGGGCGGAGCGCCGGGGGCCGCTGCGCGAGCCCGTTAGGATCGCCGCTGCAGCCAGGAACGCCCCTGGTGCTGGAGGGAGCGGCCTCAGGACCCCGGCTCCGGCTTTCCCTTCGTCCCCGCCCCGCAGCTCCACCTGTGGGAAAGACTGTCCCTTCTGGTGGACTAACCAGTTTTAACACATTTCTTGATGCCAAAGATCAAGCCCCAATCTCGTTTGGGCTCTCCAGCAAGTCACTTGGGAAGTTGCAGCGGCCCTGAGGAATCCCGGAGCCCTCTCGGTGGTGTGTAGCAGAGAAGGGCTGAGAGACTGGGAGGCCAGGTGCAGCTCTGACTTCTTATATGCCATCCTCCCTGATATCGTCTAAAGATAAGGAAAGAGTCTTTTACTAGCCCTCTGAGAAATGAATTAATATTTATTGGAGATAGACGGAACTCAAAGTATACTAATCAGAACCACTCCAGGAAGAGAGCTGTTAGGTGATTCTAGGCTCCCCTCACACTAGAGCCCTATCATCTGACACACATGGTTAAACAATTGAGGCACAAAGTTTTTAATTTTGATAGTCTGATTTATCTATTTTTATTTTAGTTGCCTTATGCTTTCAGTATCATGACTAAGAAATCATTACCTAATCCAACTTCATTAAGCTATATCCCTGTTTCTGTATGAGTTGTATAGTTTTAGCTCTTTAAGTCTCTGATCCATTTTTTGTATGTTGTGTGAGGTGAAGGTAAAATTTCATTCTTTTGCATGTGGAGAGCCAGTTGTCCCTGGACCATTTGTAAAAAGTTTTGTTTTTTTTTCCACTGAATCTTTTTGGCATCCTTGTCAAAAATCAATTAACCATAAATGTAAGGATTTATTTCTTGATTCTCAATTCTATTTCATTGATCCGTATGTCTATCCTATGCCAGTACCACACTGTCATTATTGCTTTTGCTCTGTAGTAAGTTTTGAACTAGGGATGTGTATCCTCCAACTTTGCAACATTCTCATTTATGAAACCCTTAATGAAACTCTGGGTACTAGACATTACACTCATTTTACAAATAAGGAAATTAAGGAATCTTAAATAAGTTTAGCTTTCCCACAGGCACAAAAATATTTGGTGGTTGCCCCAGGATTCATACTCAGATCTATATAAATCTAAAGCTAATTAGTTGGTTATGCTCCTTCAATAATCTGGTCCCAATCTACTTCCCAGACTTCCATTATGCTAATCCCCCAATGTATCCTAAAGTATCTCCTATGCTTTTGGGCCTCCAAACTTCTGCTTCTTATTGTTTCTTCCATCTGAAATGCCCTGCCCTCCATCTGTTTCATAAAATTCTAATTCACAAAACTTTCACTATCACTTAGCAAAGTGATCCCTCTTTTCACTCTATGTCCTTAGCATTACAAGCTTTTCTCATGGTTCTTATTCAACATTACATCTTGTGATGAAGATATTTATATATATGTATTATTTCCCTTCCTAGGTTAATAAGGACTGTGTCTCACTCAACTTTGTATCTCTTCAAAGTCCTAACACATTATAGGTACTAACTATTTTGTATGAATAAATGAATTCTAACATTACCCCTTATCCCAGTGGGCAATAAGAATGTATATAGGTAAGTGTCAGGGTTGGGGGTAAGGCGTTAAAGTCATTGGCAATGTTGTAGGAATGAATACCTAGGGAATATTCTAATCCTAAGAGTGTCATAAGAGAAGGAACACATGAGACTGGGTGTGGTTGAGTGGCAGGCTGAAACAGAGAGCTGATGTTAATCACTCTTCTGACAAGAGAGAAACCAATTGTGAGGTGTTATGTGTAGACAAGTAATACTTGCTAGTGAACAGGAAATAAAAGAAGTGACTTGAGACCCAAACTCAGTTTATTGTATTATACTATAGACCAAGGGATAACAAATTACTCCAGTATATTCAAGTAAATTCTGGTATGACCTGGAATATCTAAAATACAACGCCAGGGGGGAAAGCTGCTCTAAGTTAAAAGCTCCCAACAGAATACAGAAAAATGAAACATTTATCTTGAAAAAGCCAGGAAATAGAATAGTGTGCCAATCCTCATAGCCTTCCCCATGTTCTCAACCACTTCTCTGACTTGCCCACTCTTGCACTCTTCAAGTCATAACACCTCTCCATTTTCAACCCAAACTTCTCAATAAGAAGTCTTTTTCAGAATAAGGTACCATTCTCCTTGATGCTATCTGTCTTGAGTCAAAAGGTATAACTTTCTCACAAAGGAAACTATTAGGAACGATAGGCTCTGGAAAAACTGATACCAAAGCCTCTCGTCACACAACTGTCTCTAGAAACTACTTGTGGCTAAGCTCTCAGAAATGAGTCATATCATATAGAAGCTCCCATTCAGCTTAGAATCTTTACCTGGACAAGAGAATGTGGGTTTCAAAGTTGGCAATAAACTGGCATCAGTGCGGTAATTTCATCACAGCCTCCCTCTTTTCTAGATATCCAGTCAGAATCTGGCTCAGATATTTAAACTCTACCATCTACTTTCTCTTCTAATTGTCTCTTATCCACTTGGCAGCAGCTTCCAAGAAACATGATATAGTAGGCACTGCTGTATACTGGCTGCTTGTTGGGGTTAGAATAGACCTGTTCAGGCTTCAGGGACTTGAAAGGGTTAACTCCATAGGCAGTGATGTGTGTATCCAGGTCCACCAGAATCTGCAGAGAGGCTGCCAACTCCTGTTGGCTATGAGAGACAAATAAGAAAAATTGTTCTGCTGATTATGGGAAATAGGAGAGAAACTGCTCAGAACTTGACATTTCTGGACTTATCAAGCCCCAAAATTACCTAAGGCTGGACTAGTCAAGGGCTATATCTTCCCTCCCAAATGTCTCACTAATTACCCAATTAACCAATATAGGGCCTTGTTCCAAGGGAATGAGAAAGCCAATTGTGGGAAGGAAGAAAATCCTCACCAAAAGGCAGAAGATGAACAAGGGGAAAAGAAATAAGCTCTATATAGAGATGTGTGAGTGAGTCAGGGTGGTATCAAAAATAAGAAGAGGTCGAAACCTGTAAACAGTAATCAATGTAGGGATCTCATAATCACGAAGCAGCAGGAGCGTGGGGAGCCAAGCCTCCATCAAGTCTGGGGAAGCATGGAAACCTATGGAACATAAATTGAGAAGGAAAAAAAAAATTGAGATAGGAACGGAAAGGGGAAAGGCTAAGGTAGACCCTAAGCAATATAATTCTCTGATTGTGTCCATCCTAATCCTCACCTTGCTCACTGCTAATGCTCATTTACCACTATCACCCACCCCAGGTTCTTCAATGGAAAATTCTGAACCCAGGTGTAGCACATATGGCTAATAATCAGCAAGGTCCTCATCATACTGTGTTTACCCTGACAAAATGAACAGGGTTCTAAAGATAAAAGATGTAAGAGTCAAGATGGAAAACTCCCAAAGGACCCACCCAGTATTCTCCTGAAGCAATGACTCTTACCTGGATGGAATGCTGCCACCAAATCTGGATAGGCTGTCTGCCCAGTCTCTACCTTTTCCTCCCAGAAGTTATGATAGAGACCCCTATGGCCACTAAGCTGAATTGTGCCAGGTTCCAGGGATGAAGTTGAGGTGCTCTGTGAAAAGCCAGCAGCTACATCTACACCCACCATGATTATATGGAGACCAAGGTGTCCAGGAAACATGTATCCAAGTTCATCATAGTCCTTGGAGCAAGTGAGGAATGTCTCCACATGGGAAGCACCAACTACATGAATGGTGCTTCCTCCACCCTTCTTAACATTTATCCCCAAGGCCCGAAGCCCAAGGCCCAATGTCAAGGGCCGAGACAGGACATCTGTCAAGAGCCGCTTCAAAGAGCCCTGTAGAACATCTGGGTCTGGCCTTGGCCGTCCTACACTGGCCCACAGGGTGGTCATGGCATGACTACCCAGCACAGCATCCAGGGTAGCATCTAGCTGTAAACACCGCATAGAAAACCAGGAGTCCCAGCCCTGCACAACTTCAGTTGGTCGTGACCAATGTCCTGAGGGTAGGACAAAATCACCTGCAGGAAAGAAGGAAGAAAAATGATCTAATCCAACCCTGGCTTCAATATTCCCTCTATGTTCATTCTCCCAACCTGTGACTAGGAATCCTCCATACCCCAGCCCTACTCAGTTCCTCATTTTTTCCTCAAAACAACATGCTTTCATATCTTACTCCAAGTATGTCCAATTTTGACCATTATGGCAGAGTACCCTATCACCAGCATTCCACCTGTAACCAGAAGCCATTCCATGAGACGGTCCACAGCTACAAGATGCAGCTCTTGACAAACTCTCCTGTGTGCTGGCCAGTCTGACCTCTGGCACTCTGTACAACAGTAATAGACATTTCTGCACCTAAGAGAATGAAACCCAGAAATAAATGTTCCTATACCTCAAAGGTGATTTGGGAATATCTAGGAAAAGGGAAATGATATTCCTGTACGTAGGAAGAAAGATTACTGGGTAAAAAAGGTAGGGAGAGGAATGTCGGATGATGCATCAAATTTGGGGACTACATTTAGCAGGGGAGGCAGGAGAGACTGGAAATGTAATTTTTCTTTTGGGTTAGAGTGGCACCTCAGTTACTATCAGCAATGACTCACTTTTTATACCCCTTACAGAAAAAATATCACCAGGGATTTGTGGCTGCCCTCTTATCACAGTTATGGCTCAACTTCAATCTCCCCAGAACAGATGATGATCTTACCCCTTGAGTACTCAAGAGGAGGAAAGTAGAGATTTGGACTGTAGTCTCTGTTTGACCTCCCCATAACACCAAAAATAAGCAGGAGCCCAACCCTCTTCTAATCTCTCTTGAGGCCTGGATCACACAAAATGAGGAGTATGTTTTAAGTTATTCTGAAAATTCTGACTTTTCTTCCCACAGTGAGGTCTTAGATCAGGATCATATCTCAGATGTCTCCCCCATTAGCCCCTGACTAGTCACCTCTTGCAGTGCCGGAGGACCTTGGAGTCTGAAAGGTCAGTAGGGAGCACTCTACAGTGAGCACAGAATCGGAATGTGTCCTCCATCTTCTGGAACATTTCTTGAGGGCACCGAAATCCAAAGCCTGATGCAGGAGTACCACCATCTACCACCAACCTGCAGAGACAGCACAGAGAAGGAGTGGCAATAGAAAAGTGAGTATTTCCAAAATCTGTCATGGACCCCTACCTTGCCTCCTATATACTTCCACCCACTCAATCATTTCTCACTTAAGCAAATTATATTTCTTAAATTTCTCTAGTAATAAAACTGGCAAAATTAAGGATGAGAAAATCCCTCATTGCAAATACTCCATTAATCCCCCAGCTATACTATTCCTTCTCCACCTTTTGAAATCACTTCTACCAGAGATAACATATTGCTTTTCCACAGAGCTAGTCACTCACTTGTATTCTTCATAGCTTTTCATGTTCAGCTTTTGAAGAATCAGCTGAGATAGGCCAGGAACATTATTCTCCAAGGAGTAAAAGCCAAGTGCATCAATGCTGGGGCCAGGTTTTGAGACTGTCAGAGGTACAGGGGTCACAACCATGGGAGCCACCGATGAGGGGGGCTTCTTGTGCCTTCGTCGCCGGGACCGTGGAGCCATGGCCTTTCCACTGATACCTGGGGACTATATGTAGACAAGATATGGAGTGGAATTTCGCAAAGCTAGACACGTGATGTGTTTTCAGATTTGACCTTTCACTTCTCATTCTAGTCTTTTAAACACAGGTATCAGGAAGATTGAGTTCATCTCTACTGATTATTGGTCACTACAGGCAGTTTTGAGAAATGAGGGGAGATAATTACATATGAAGTTTTCTATATATAAATATATATAGAAGGTGCCAAAAAAGGAATTCTAAATAGAAAAGAGCTTGAGCACCAGAAATGTCAATGGGAATATTCTGGGAATTAATGAAACACAATGGTTTGAACTTGAATTTTGAGTCTAGACTTAAACATTAAGAGTTAAAATTATAAAGTCTTTAAAAAGCACATAGAGTTCAAAGTTTCATGATATTGACCTGGGCAAAAATCTTGGATCTTGTCACCCCAATAAGTCTAACAATAAAAATGAATTTAAAAAAATAAATAAATAAAATAAAACACAGAGGTATAAATATTAAAAAAAAAAAAAAATCTTGGCTCTGACACCAAAAGTACAGGCAACAAAAGATAAATTAATAAATTGGACTACATCAAAATTAAAAAAAAAAATTAAAAACTTTTGTGTATCAAAGGACAGAGTAAAAGGAAAACCCATAGAATGGGAAAACATTATTTGTAAATCATATATAAGTGATTACTATCCTGAACACATGAAGAACTCTAAAACTTAACACCACCAAACACTCAATTAAAAAATGGGCAAACGGGGGTTCCCTGATATAGTGGCTTTGGTGCTCTCAACGCCACGTGGCCTGGGTTTAATTCCCAGCCAGGGAACTACCTGCCTCCCCCGAAAGAAAGGGGGAAGCAAAAGACTTGAACAAACATTTCTCCAAAAAAAAAATACACAAATTGCCAAAAGGCACATGAAAAGATGTTTAGCATCACTAATCATTAGAAAATGCAAAGCAAAACCACGAGATACCACTTTAAACCCATTAGGATGGCTATTATAAAAAAAAAAAAAAAAAAAAACAGAACATAACAAGTATTGGTGAAGATGTAGAAAAATTTGGAAACTTTGCCCACTAATGGTAGAAATGTAAAATGGTACAGCTACTACGGAAAACACTATAGCAATTCTGCAAAAAGTTAAAGAATTATCATATGACCCAGCAATTTCACCAAAATAAGTGGAAACAGGTACTCAAAAAAATACTTAGCACCACTATTAACAATAGCCCAAAAGTAGAAACAACCCAAAAGTCCACCTGCAGATAAATGAATAAACAAATTGTGATATGTACCTAATGAAATATTATTCAGCCATAAAAGGAAATGACATATTGATACATGTTACATGGATGAACCTCAAAAACATTATGCTAAGTCAAGAAGCCAGACACAAAAGGTCACAGTATATGATTCCATTTATATGAGACATCAACAACAGGTAAACTCAGAGACAGAAAGCAGATTTGTGGTTGCCAGGGGCTGGGCAAAAGAGGGAGTGGGGAGTAACTGCTTAATGATTATGAGGTTTTCTTTTGGAGTCATGGAAATGTTTTGGAACTAGACAGAGGTAAATGGTTACACAACAATGTGAATGTACAAAATGACATGTAACTGCTAACTTTAAAATAATTTTGTTATGTGAATTCCACCTCAATTTTAAAAAAAGGTATCCATAGAGATTGAGAAACTAAAACATTATTAACCCCCAAGTTAACTGCCTCTCAGAACAGGAAAAGAAGATAAAAATACTGACAATGATTGATTTTACTTGAATGAGGTAACTATTAAAGTTCAAACCAGGGATCATGTTTTGTTACAAAAATGGTCTGACATTTAATCCTTCCAGATGAGATTTATTAGGAAAAAATAATCATTTAGTTGGGATGTTCATGGTCAAACAAACAAACCCTCCTGGAATAATCCAGCTAATACCCATTATGTTTCAACATGGCTCTTCCAAACTACTCTCCTCAGGTTAATGGAGAAACTAATTAGTATTTTCCTTTGTACTTTCCTTCTCCTCATCCTTTCCTTTCCTTTTACCCCTTTAATCTTTCTTCACAGAGTTGAATGGATGGCTTCACAAAAAACAGTTAGCTAAGCTCATATGCATACCATATCTTCTAAATTGCCACCAATAAAGAAATTAGACCTAATGATGGATTGATGACTTTAGGATTTAAGGGTCACGTCCCTTTACGAAAGGGTGGATGACTGCCTTCACACCTCTGAACCCCATTTCCAACAAGTGACCTGATTTTTCCCTCCATTTTTAATTACCACACAGGCTCCTCATATTTCCATAATCATTTCATTTCTAGAAGCAGCATTTACCTATTCTATCTACTCAAACCCCTCAAGCAAGAAAATACCTTAAACCTTGAAAAAATGGACTCATTTTTTGTTTACAGGTACGTAGGGAAGTATCTTTTATCTGAAACAACTTAAGAGTCTTAAATTCCAGGAGTAATAATATCTTCCTGTTGTTCAGTCAAGTCTTTATGCTGCAATGGAAGCCAAGTAAGACTAAAGGTACTGCCTTACTTAGCTGCCTTTCCAAAGAGAGGTCTTTCTCCAATGAAAGATTAACTCTTGGCTCTCTGGAGGTTGGGTGAACTGGCTGGAAGTCAAGGGATCACACAATTTGGGAAGGAGTGGTGCTGGTGAAATCCCTGATTTCATAGTTTCCTGTGTCTAGAGCGGGTTCATAATACAAATGAATAATTTTGGGGCAGGGAAGTAAGAAGGTAAGAATAAGGAGTCAGGTCTTTGCACTTGCATCTATATATATTGTCAGGCTCATGTCTGAATTTGTGTACCCTAGTCCCAGATCCAGGTTCCTTGGTTCTGTTTCCTACAATGATACCCAGAATCCTCCAAGTTCAAGATGGGGGTGGGAGACTGAGAAACAAAGGCCAAAAACAAAGGGACAAGGGAGAAGTTGGAAAGAACTATATATAGTAAGCTTTCAGAATTTTCCAGAGTTCAGCATCTACCCTACCTAGAAAGGGGATCATTTTAACGATTTTCTAGCATCCTCAGTGACCTGGGCTCTAATTTATTCCCAGTACATAAGAGAAAACCCCAACACCAAGAACTGGAGAGCAGCAGGGACATGAATTGGATTGCCTAGAAAAACTCCTATCCTTCACCTCCAAACTCCCTAAAATATTAGCTTATTCCTAGACCTAGGTCTCCCATCTTTCTCCCTCCTTCCACCAAAAGCCTTAAGTTTCACCTAAACCACAGTTATCTACTGTCTCCTGACCAGGAAGGCCCATCTACTTTTCTCTAGTTCACTAGCAAATACAAAATGTCTTTGGAGAGGTAGGGAAGAGAAGGGGAGTGAAGGTAGTTATTGGGGATCCTCAAAAGGGATTGAGAAAGAGAAAAAGAGAAATACATTAGGCACATTGCTGTTACAATCACATTCAGCTGCTTAATCAGTGATTAACACTCTCTGGAGTGACAAATGCTTTACTCAACTATAAACTAAGCAAGCAAACTGGTTGATGAAAAAGTAACTTACCCTGCTAAGCCCTCAGCTTCCTTCCTTCTTTATTTCTTCCAAGTGAAGTGAATGCTTGATCTCCTCAGATCTAAGCTGTGGCTGACATGCAGCTGTTCCTTCGTATCACGTTCCTTTGCAAACTGCTGAAATGCTGGGTCTCTGTGATAGGTGTGCCCTGCCAACCAGACAGACATGCTTAATTCTCCCTAACGAGGAAAGTAGGGACCTGGCCCCCTGCCCATGAACTTCTCTCTTTCTGACCTTCCTTCTCTGCCAAGAAGGCTCAGAACTCTGTCAACACTCCCAAACTCACCGAAGGCCAGGCAGGTTGAAGAAAGATGAAACCTACTGCTTCTTGGACCTCTCACTAAGGCAGCATTTCTGCTGTCAGTCCTTGGGAGAAGTCCTTGGGATTAATTCAGAAGTCAGTATTTGGTAAGCACTAGCCCAGAGGATAAGAACCCCTGGGTTTCTGAGTATCAAGGCAGACCAAGGAAGAGTTCCCCCAAGCCCAAAGTCTTGTTTTAAGCATAGCAAACTGCACAAACACAACTCAACAATGACCAATCCAGGATTAAGTACAAATATAATACCTAAGAAAGAAGAGAAATGGTCCTTTTACGGTACAGGAGAAAATCAATTTTAGGGGAAACATCTAGAATTTATAAAATTTACTTTCCCTGAAAGGAGAACAGGTGCTTTCCAGATGTTCCAAGACTGAATTCCTGAAATTGCAGATAGGCCCGAGCGCTATACACAAGGGCTGTCCAGAAAGTATCCAGCCATGTAATATGAAAAATAGAGGCATTTATGGCTGGACTTTTTCCGGACAGCCCTCGTATTCTATGTTGTTTCCTACATATACATTCCTACAATAGTTAATTTATAAATTAGCCAAAGTAAGAGGTTAATAGCAATAATAATAGAATTATAACTATATACTGTAATAAGTTATGTGAATGTGGCATTATTAAAATAAGGGTTACCTGAACAAGTACTGTGATACCTTGACCGCTGATCTGATATCCAAGAAAGCTATTAAGTAACTAAATGGGAACGTATACAGTATGGATATGCTGGACAAAGGAGTGATTCATATCCTGGGCAGAATGAAGCAGGACAGCATGAATTTTCACCATACTACTCAGAATGTCATGCAATTTAAAACTTAGGAAATATTTCTGAAATTTTCCTTTTAATATTTTCAGGCCACAGTTGACTAAAACCATGCAAAGTGAAACCATAGACAAAAGGGGACTACTGTAAATATTTCTGGAATATTAAAGTAAGCAAGACTGAAATATTAATGACTAAAGATGCATACTATTTCTAGGAACAGAAAATAAGAATCAACTCAAACATCTTATTCCTTCCTGTAATGGATGCTGATCCAGGGAATATAATTCCACACTCCTAGCTCATTTTCAATTAGAGCTATCAAGCTCCAGAACCTTATTAGGACACTGACTGGTACTGTATCACTGCAAGATCTGACTTTCTGCTTTTACATCAGGCCCAGCTATGTCACTTACTTGCCTCTGTGAACAGTATCAAACTAGGGAGCAGCTGAACCACTTGCAATGAGGTTGTGGAATGTGGCAAATCAGATCTACATAAGAACAGATGTAAAGAATGGATTCCAAAAGAACCCTAAACTGTAGAAAGCACAAATTACAAGTAGGGGAGGTGGAATAAAGATGTTAAGGATGCAACAAAACATTACATAGGTAAGACTATGTAGAAAATCAGTTGCATTAGGCAAAAGTCCTGGATAAAATAGGGGAAGCAAAGGTTTCAGGCCAATTTTAAATATAACTAGCAGAACATTTAAAGGTTTTGAGTTCTTTTAATAATGGCTGAACTACAGAAGGAACAAGAAGTCAAAGATTGTCTTTTCTAACTCAGAAATTCATTTCTAAATATAAAGGGAGATGATAAACAGAAAAATATTTGACGTTGAATAGTAATTTACATTTTACTATCACTACTATTTGCTGTGGTAGACACAATTTGCATTCATCATACCAAAAAAAAACTTAATACTTCTATGGTTCATTGTAAAACTAGTCATGAAGACTTGAAAGAGGTTTTTATTCATCAGGTAGAAAGTGTGGTCTGTGAGCCACTGGGTGATATGCTACCACTATTCATATAGAGTACCACTTTTCCTGAGTTCTGTTCCTTTCTTTTCCTTTCTCATTCTTTTAAATTTTTACTATCAACATATAATTCTTCTTAGTTTGCTAATGATGCTTTATATTACCTATGATTCCCACAAACACTATATGACCCTAGTGATGGACCTCAGGGCTAAGGAATTTCCTGGTACCCAATATACTAGTTAAGCTGCTAATTTAGAGATGCATAGTTTTCATAAGACAAACATCAAAAATAACCTTTAAGGTATGCAGTGCGTAACTTTAAAGGAAGCTCATGGGCTGGTATGCAACTTAATATTACAAGGAGAAGCTGTAATAATTAACAATTTGAGTTCTGTTTGCTACTGGGAATTAGGCAAGGATGTACATTTCAATTTAAATTAATGCTTTATAACGTGTGTCATTATAATTATTGTTGAAAACTGTAATTAAAGTTGCTATATAATTATATTATTATAAAATGTTGAGCAATATCCTAATTTCCCTCAATTTGCAAAATTCTACACTTATTTTGATCATGGAAAAAAGAAAGGGATATGATGTTAGGAAAATACTTTATCATTAGTATCTTTTTATTCTTATTATTAAAACACCCAATAAATTTTCAATACTACTAGACAATAAAATTTTCTTTCAATTAAAAGTTAAGTGAACACTGATTTTAAATATGAAGATTTAGGAGGCCTATAATAGGCAGCCAGTCCTCTAGTGTTCAGTTACTAATGCTCATGTAAAACAATGTTCATGTAGCCTGTTAAAAAAAAAAAAAGGTAAACTTTATAAAGACAAGAATTTAATCAATATGAACTATCCATAAGATAATCTCTTAAGGATATATCCCAGTTCTATTACCAAGACTTTCTGATTTGCATGAGAAGGTCAAATCAGACTACATTTTCCAAATAAAACCCAACACAGAGATAGGAGCAGCGGCCCATGCATGGAATTTATTGTGTGCTACTGTTTATAAAATACTCGAATAGTCCTGCACATGCATAATATTTCCAACTTAGACAGGAGACCATACAGAGTGCACTTTCTGGCAAACAAAACAATAGATGGTTCCGCTGCCTGGAGCTCTGAGTTGTATTCCAGGGCATGAGGGAAGCAGGCCACCAAAGTAAAGGGAAATACCAAACTACAGTGGCAATCAATACAGGTCAGTAATTGTGAAAAACTAGCACATGGTTCCATTTAGTTTAACCAAGCAGTTCCGTAACTATCAAAAGAAAATGCTCAACATGCAGTCTTAACTTTTATACTTCCACTAATAACTGAATGACTGAACAGAACCATTGTTTCTTCTATGTTGCAACCATTGTTTCTTCTATGTTGCATTGCTTAATCAAAAACATTTCCAGAACACTTTAAAATTTCCTTTGCATCAAAACATAAAAATGATAGAAAGCCAGCAGCAAATCATTCTGGTGGCTGTTTAAGCAACTTGAGTACTCACAATAAACTAAAATTTCTCATAACATCTAGGTAACCTATACATGTCGTACCTGTACATCATAGGTCTACTTCATATATATTAAATATTTGCAAAATGAAAACATGCATACACAAAATACGTCAAGTTTTACAGACATGATTTGAATTAAAATTTACTTTGACAATGTACAAACTTCTTTTAAAGTATCTTAAATGAGTAATTCTGTAATTCTTTATAATTCTGAAATTTTAGAGGTTTTCTTCTTAAATCTCTGGGGTGTGAATCTCAAAAGACCTGGGCAAAAAGATTCTAAATTAGTTTTTGTATTTGTGTTCAAGTAAGAGAGTCTGCCTATAAATAGGTTATGCATTCATAATTGAAAAATACCAAAACTATATTACAGAATTAGCCACATTTAAGAACTATAGACCTGAGGTCAGCATTTTATATAAACATCAACTGGGATTCTCAGCATTTTTTCCAAAATTCAAAATACAGCTTAGTAACCTCAGAAATGTATTTTAAGACCATGCTAATTCATCCTTTAAAGACATTTCATAGGGCAAAAAATGTCCATGTTAGCTCTTAGGCTTGCATTTAAAGTCATGGTTGAAAACAAAACCTAATTCTACTGAAGGGACAAAGAAATCTCATTTGTAAACTTAAATGTGTGAACCACAAGCATAAATGGAGGTGTAGTTGCCCTCCACTGGAAATTGCCCCACGCCCCTTGCTCACTGCTCTCCATCTTGGCAGCGATGACCCAATCTTATCAGATAGCACAATATGTCCCAGGGCCCTCAAACCTCCATCCAGGAAGGGGGCAGGGGTCTCAAAAGCACAATGGTTTTTCCAGAGGGACTGTGACATTTACAGTCAACTTGGCCAACCCCTCCGGCTCCTCGGGTGATTTGTCCATTTGGGGCCCGAGATGTGAGAGTCCCTGGGAAGCCGTGGGTCACTGGGCACTATGGTTGCCAGTCCCGTGGTTCTCAGTGGCATGTGCGGTGTTCAGAGAATTGAAACCATCTTGCTGTACAGCATCTTTCCGGGGTGGCATTCTCTCATTGATCCTATCCAAACCCTTTGCCTCTTCAAAACTGCAGATTCTATGTGGTGGAGAGAATCCTCGTATTGCTTAACAAAATGCAAATTTGATAAGTCAGTAATTGAAAATATTTCTGAGATTTCAAAAACATAATTAATGATTTTTAAGAAGAAAGAAATTAGCTCTATGTAGCAACATTTAAATCTTACTTTAACTGAATCCTATCCCCATTCCAGACTTCCCCTTAAAATGTGAATGTTTAAACCTAAATATAAATGATAGCTTCATAGATAACAAGCGTTAGCATAGCCTTAAAAAAAAAAAAAAAAAAAACCAACACACACACACACACACACACACACACACACACACACACACACACACAACCCTCTCCTGATCAACAAATCAACCTCCAAGCAATGGTCTTAGGGTCCTAGTCTGACTTCTACTGCACCAATTATTGCCTATCTCAGACCCCAAGATCACCATCACCAGTGACTACCATAGTAAGACAGCATCAAGAGTTGGGGCAAGTGAGGAGGCTAAACAAGGTTAATCCTTGACATACAAATCTGTACCAAGAGTTTGGGAGGAGAAAGAGGTTAAGTCAAGTTAAAATTAAGCAGATCAGAACTATTTTGGAGGTCAAGGGTTCATCACTTCATCACCACCAATATGAAATGAAAAAGGTGGGAAATGCCTCCAGGAGTTAGATCTGTATTTAGCTGATAGCAAAAAGTATTTATAGTTTCATATTTTAAGAGATGTTGTCTTTAATTCACTGGTCATTCACTGCATGTTCTTTGGAAACTCAGATCAAAATAAATGGCAATTCTCCTCCAATTGTTATGGTTTCTCATTTACTTCATCTGGAATGATACACCCTACATTATTAAAATATGCATAGAAACAATTTCCTTTACTGGTAACAATCTGGTTGCTTTAATATGTACAATCTCTGAAACTCAGAGTCTGTGCATGTGAACCAAATAAATGGTTGGGCAGCAAAGCATTTAGCAATGTGTAATATCAAGCCAATACAGATATACATGAATATAATATTATCAGCAAACACTAGCCCAAACCGCAGGAAAAAGAATCATAGTGAAAGCTTCTGCACTCTCAGGTGAATTATCGAAAACGAGTAAAAACAAACTCAAACCTTTATCTAGAGGGGGTTTCACTTAGGAAAAGAATAATCTGAATAGCACAGAATCATGCAAAATATGGAATAGATTTTTATATGCAACTTTAAATTCTATAATATTATAGCATAACATGCTGCACTCTAAAGGATTCAGGAACATTAAATGCTAGTTGCATACTATAGTATAAAATGGGAAAACCACCTTGTCACTATGACATCAGTCCTTGTAATTAAAGAAAAAAAAGAGGAATGTGACTTAAACTTGATGAGTCAGTGACTCTGACTCATTTTGGGATGTGCAAGCTAGGAGTAAGACACACCCACAGGACACTTTCTGATGCCCACCCACACACCACAGATCTCTGCCCAGCACAAGGACTCTGATCGTACCTTTTTCAGCCTCAATAGCCTCAACTGTGGCTGTACAGAAGTGAGCAGAGGCATGCAAAATGAATGAGAGAGATGAGAAGGGTCATATTGTACAGCAGAAAAGGCAATGATCACTTAAAATATCACAGTACCCCATACTATGTCGTCATTTACAATTTAACATGAATATTAACATATTAGAGAGCCCCATCCAAATCCTAACACAGCACAGTTTACACACAGCACTATAACATCACTCAGAGCACAGAACACATAGACCTACTGCAAACAAAGACATCTCAGCACCTATACAAATGCCCTCCAGTTTTAATTATCCATCTTAAATTCAGTATTCTGATGGCATTAAAATTTTCCAACATGTTTATTATATCAGATCCATCACAATCATAATTAAATTCTCTAGGATGAAATTATGATGGTAGAATTGTAGAAGAAGAGCAAATAGATTCTTTACTTTCATGTCTAACTGAAACAATACTCATTACCCACTGGTTCCCTAAGATTAAACTAGAAGAGGTCAGCAATGCTTTTCCTGTTGCTTCTGATTCACAGGGCAAAGCATAAGCTGCAAAAGTTGGTATGGCTACAATGAAACTTAAGGGCAGTAAACTTGGTGAGTTAACTCTTAAGTATAACAGTTCTGCAGCTGTTCTTTGTGGGTAGCCCTCTTGTCTACTAAAAACTTCTTCTTTATTCTAACACTGGTATTCCACATATCTAAAGATATTAACATCTACTGCCTTTTAAAAAATCCATTTATGTTCAGTTTATCATGAACTCAAATCTACCTAAGGTACTTAACAGCCTGCATTCTCCAGTAAAGACAGAAAGGCTACTAAGCATCTTTTCAAACCCAGCTACCAACTAGAGAAGAATCAAAAGATAGAACTGAGGTTTTATAGGCAATAAATACCAATTATATGGACATACATATAGGTCATATAAATAAGAAATACATTCTTGGTAAAGCTTGTCTCTGGCCCATTTAGGGAATTTCAACATATTTAGTTGTACATTTTGTAGTCAAAGATTCCTTTGGCTCATTTCTGGGTTCTAACTATATAAACTACTGTCACTGAAGACCAAGATCAAAGATTGCAGAGGACAACATTTCTTGACAATATCACCAGTTCTCCACTTTGCCCAAAATGAACAAACTCAGAATATTTAGAAAATAATGCCCCATCCCTTCTATTTTGCTTCTACAATAAGGCCAAATAGAGTAATTATTCCTGAAACAAATTTTTAACAGTACACATGATTCAGAAATGACAAATTTTATCCAAAACCGTTATTAATTTGTAAAGATATGATGAGTCTAAGGAATTAAAGTAGACTAAATTAGAAAAGCTTATTGATCTCAATCAGATAGTAAAATGAATTGAGGACCCAAAAGATGAGGATGAACACTGAATAAAGGGAGAATTAATTTTTCTTAACTGTGAAATTATCTTACAAATGAAAGCAGACATACTTATTGTATACCCACTATACAAATCACCATTTAAAAAATCTAGCCCTGTACATTTGAAAAATACCTTGGAATTTGCCCATACAGAAAATTTGGATAAATGACCCATCTTTACTTGATCAGCCCTGGAACTTCTATTCTTCTTCAAATGTGGACTATTTTCTTTATAATTTTGAAATTGAATGGGGAGAAAATAAAATGCTAATCAAAATATTTTAAAGAGTTTGTAGTAGGAGAAGGGATTTTATATGAAATATTTTATAACTTGCATTATACAGGACAATTAATTAATACTAAACACTGTTATTACTGTAAGAATTAGTAAATTTTGTGTATTAATAGTTTTAAAGTCTATTAATAAATTTTTTCAAAATATGAAATGTGACAATATACTTTTGAAATCATTCTATGGACTTTTAAATTGATAGGTAAAGGCATTTTCTAGGTCAAATTATATTCTCTATTCTTTTCTGAGGCTTCTAATTGCTCCTTAATTCTCTGCAGAATATAAAATAGATATCATACTCAAAATTGTATACCATGTCAAGCTTGAATGCTTAGAACTGAAATGTCATTTGAAACTTAAACATAAAGCTAGAAAGAAAGAGATCCAATAATTTGTAAAAGTTTATGTGGAAGGCACTATTTTTATTCTATTTGTTTTCAGTTTTATAGGGCATCTTGACATGGCCTTAATAAGTTTGAGTATAGTGTTATCTCAAAAACTATGATCCACAATACTACACAGGATAAATGATAAAGAGGAAATTGACACTAAAATAGAGATGGCCACATATTTTCCCACATAGGCCTTTTTTTTGGTGTGTGTGTGTGGCGGGGGAGTATGTGGGCAGTTCCCTGGCTGGGAATCGAACCCAGGCCGCAGCGTTGACAGCGCCAGTGCCGAAGCTTTAAGCCACTACACCACCAGGGAACTCCCCCCACATAGGTCTTGGTGAAGGTAGCAGTATAGGTCTTGCTCCCAATCAAATGTCTATGAATGAAATGCACATAAAACATGAATATCAAATCCTACTCCAATAGAGTTGTGCAGTTTGCAAAAACACTCAAGAAATATCATAAATTAACTTTAAAGTTATTGAGAAGACCATTTTTGGGGGTGGGGCGGGGGAGTTCCCTGGCTGGGAATCGAAGAGAAGACAATTTTTATTGACAATAGGACTGAGGTCTTAGAAGTTAAAAACTTTTTTTTTTGCAATACTTATTTCTCAGTTATTCACATCTGGAAACATATCTACTAAAATTTAAAATGTTAGGTAAACTTTTAAAAAACGCAAAGGTGCAGCTTTTACATGAGTTTCATTATATGTTTCAAAATGAGTTTATCTTATGCTAGGGAATCACTTCAACCAGATGGTCAAACCACACTATCAAGAGCCATCACTTGGCAGAGGTAGGGCGCTATCTAGTTTCCCAAATTGGACACTTCAAGCTCAGGACTGGCCAGTAACTCACTCTACGCTGGAAATAGTCCCTTCAGTAAAGTTGTCTTTCAAACCTTCTCTGTAGTTGGGGGTGATTTCAAAGTTGGAAGACTGAGCTTCAGGTTGCATGCAAATTAAGAATAAATAGAAGTGCTGAGCTGCTAACAAAGCATGTAATTAGCAGGTGCTAATTGTGAAATTTGAAAGAAAAGTTTGCTGTAGATACAACATAAAAGTAATAATATATCCAAAGGTAAAGACTATAGTGTAGATTTATTTATGTATGAGACCTTTTCAGTTTTCTTTTTCTTTTCTGAACAAAAAGGAGAAAGGGTATAACATTTTTCAAGCTATTAAAATTCATCCTTTTCTATTAACATTGTTGCTAGTTTTATTGAATATTTAAGATTGTCTTAATTTGTTTTAATCAAATTGTTTTGGTTCATTTTTCTAATGTTTACAATACAGTAAGAAAAATGCAGGGCAAGGATATAAAGAGAATAAAAGCATATTTTTTAAAAAAATCAAAAGGAAAACCTCACTCAGAATAAAAATTTCAAACTACAATTTCAAAACATAGTTGTAGTTCTTTCATATGCCAGTGGTGGTACCAGACAACACAATAACATATAAAATAGAACATATATAGACTACAAGTAGAAATTATTTGTCTACAGGAAAAACTCTTTTTATTTATTTAAGCATTTATTATGAGACTGAGTGTGAAATTGTGAAAAGCCATTCTAATGTAAATTTATTAAAAATTTTAAATTAAAATTTCCTATTTTTTGTTTTAAAAATTCACTAATTGTAACACCAAAAAGAAACTGTTAATCATGACCAAAGAAAACATCAAATATGCTGCTACTTATTTCAACAGGGCAATGACCCTTGGAGGGTTGTCAAAAGTGGCTACAATAAAACATAAATTAAGCTTTCCATATCACATATTTTGCTTTTCAACTACAAGGGAAAGAAATCTAGACTTGAGTTACTGTGTATAGTCTATAACATTTACAACACTTTCTTCTATTTAATCTGTAATGGGCTTTCAAAAAATTAACCCAGTATTTACACAAATATTTACGCCAAAAAAAGTTAGATATTTTTTTAATATAAAATATTCAATGAGCCAGATTACAGGAATGCTTTACGTATAATTCTTTTTATTTTCATGCAAAATAAAGGCACACTTAATAACACCCTTTCAATTTTGACTTACAGAATTTAAATTCAACCCCTTATAACAATGGCTTAATATCTAATGTTACATTCATGTTCAGAATGCAGAGTGCAGCAACGAATGCAGCAAACCTCAAAACAAGGTGCTACAAAGTTGCTTCTACATCACAAGACAGACAAGTGTCTGATAGAGTAATTAATTTAACATACTTTTACAGACATACAGCTAACCTAAAGAAAGACAGACAGATTTAGGAAAGCAGCTACATCTGCAGAGGAAGGAAACAGCATGTTACAGACAGTTGATTATACATAGAACATTTGACAAACACCACAGAAAACAAACTTTGGCATCATTTACCAGTATACAAAACCTTGCACAAATCTTTTGGCAAATAAGTATATAAGTAATGTTCTGGGGCCCAAGCAGATTGTTAATTCTAAAATTAATTATATGATAATAAAAGCACAGTCTAATACAATTACATGAATTAAAAAAATAAAAAATAAGAAACTTGGAATTACATTTCCATTTTAGTAATATGATGTAGTATATCCTTAATTCACATTCTGAAACTGGGGCTTTTAAAAGAGTGCATTAGACAAATGAATAAATATTTCTGACGTTACGATATGAGCTGCTCCCATATCATTTCATGAAAAGATGAGAGACTGACCATGATTCTCAATTGAAATGAATACACCCATTCTTCAATTTTCTGCCCTGATCAGGTTAATCAGGTTATTAATCACACTACCTATCATATAGTATTCTGCCTGTGTCAGCTGCTAAGACAGGAACTAAAAAGCAGAAGGAATTCCCTGCATGCATTATGTGTACTGTTAGCAAAAGAGTGAGGTGTGCCCCAGTCCATCTGAGGCACAGCAAGTTGCATAACATCATTACCACTTTGCAGGGTCTGCCGTCCTCCAGCCAACACTCCACTAGGCAACATCCCTGTGGGAGTCAGGCCCTTGAGTGTCAGCACACTTTCACTCTCCTCCCTATAGCAAAGAAATACAATAAACATCAGAGACTTTCAACAAGTACTTAGTTTGAAAGAGGAGATAGGAGTTCCCTGGCTAAGGCTCCGGCGCTGTCAACGCTGTGGCCTGGGTTCATTTCCCAGTCAGGGAACTACCCACAGAACAAAAAAAAAAAAAAAAAAAAAAAAAGAGGAGGTAGACCATGTATATATATAATTTATAACATGCATTGCTATTATATTTTCCTCAATTCCAAGATATAGATTTTTTTTCCATATTCTAAATGTTTCAGATATGATGGTGTACCTTATAACCAAGGCATATATTTTATTCCTGAAAAGCTTTATTAAATATATGGTTAGATTCATTAAGAGGCACTATACATCTCAGAAAATATATTTCATATGCTTTAAAGTTAAAATGTTCGATGTAATCACTTTTGTAGACAAATTTTTAAGAACTGATACATTTATGTGTACCCTAAAAGCTGGTCTTCCTGAATTAACCCCAGGAAGACAATTTATGGCCCCAGTAAAGGGACGTCCTATAAAAATGAGCAAGTTTATCAGGAACACTCTAAAAAGTGTCCCCATCTTCTTATCCTGCTCTAATTTTTAATGTGTAGACCTAGTACTTTTATCACAGGACAAGAGATACCAAAGGTGAGCAATAATAATCACAAGGATTATCCTAGTTTCAAAGGGAATTGTGCTCCCCTCTTCAATGTGTAAATATACAACAAACTTCTTCCCAAGAATGCTACTATATTGCTTTTAGATGTCACACAGCACATTTCTTGTAACAAAGTACAATAAAAGTAACTTCCATAAAACACATTATCAGGAAAATATATCATTACCTGAGAACAGAGAAGACCCTTGCCATCTTGCCAATTGCTCGAATTTTGTTTCTTATGATTTCTTTCCGGGCTGCAGCTGAACCTACTTTCAATGGAATAAATAGAAAGAAAGACTCAAGTTTAGGGCATTCATATTTGCACCATTATATTAGCCTATTTCACATTCATCTGAACCAAGACCAAGCCCTCTGCCACCAGCTTACATGGAGGAGAGACTAGAACTCATGCCAAAAAGCTTCTCACTCCTTCAATGTTTAGCTCAGCACTGGTCTAATACTGGGAACTGATACAGATAAAAAGAAAAGTAATCCACAAACTTTGTGACTCTCACATTACTGACTAATCAGTAAAATAGCAACAGGAAAGAAATTAGACCCAAACCTATATCACAAACCAAAAGACAAAAAAATAACAACCTTTGAATCTTTTGTTTAGTTCTCATGAAAGCTGACTGCATGCAGACTAATAGACAAGAACTAGTAATAGCTTACGGTCTTCTGTTTAACTACTATAAAAGCCTTTGACATGCAGGCTGGAAATATCCCATCATACTATGATAAAATAAGCTTCTTTGTTCTCTAAAAACAATGGTATGAAGCAACTACTATGCAAGTGACCAAGAACTAAGGACCACAGCATTTCAACAACAACGCACATCTCAACCTCATGGACTAGGTATTCTTTAAGGTCATGCAAATATATACAAGCTGTTACATCCCTAGGTGACTATGACACAAGGCGAATGAGCAACAAGAAAAGACTTTCTAAAAAACATGGCTAAAGGATCACTCACTAATGCTTCATTTCTAAAGGATTAGCTGTGCTACCTATCATCAATACAGAAGAGAATATACCAAAATAACTGGATCTTTGACTGATGAAACACCGAAAGGTTTTAAGCTTGCTTTCCTTGGCCTCCAAAAAGAACAACAATCTCAGTCCTGTCATCTCATAAACAGCAACTAGAATCACTCTGAACCCAAGAGTGTGGTGCCTTAGAACTGTGTGCTTCAACATGATGAAAACACATATGGAAGCACCATGACTGAGGAGAGGTTTAAAGAAAAGCTAAAGACACTAGACCAAAAAGGGGTCTTAGGTATACAGAGGTCTTAATCACCATAGTTTTCTGGGCTAAAGCATATCATTTAAAATTCAAGTATCCCACAAAGACATATAATTAAAAACTAAAATGATGACTGGACCTTCCTGCAAAATAACAGAAAAAGAAATCCAATTTCAAAGATGAAAACAAAAGACATATTTTAGAGAAAATGAGGCTCCACGACCATGTTTATAGTGCTCAAAAGGGTAATACTATGAGCACCGAAGCTACAGCTTTTACAAGTACAACTTACACAGGCATTTTTAAGATAAAAAAAAAAAAATTACTAAAAGTCTCAGAATCATAGAATATTAGAATCTGAAGAGACATTAGAGATACTGCAAATTTCAATCTCCTCATTTTATAGACAAAGAAACTAAGTTTATTAAGTGTCTTATTCAATGACATGAAGTAAGTGTGAGTCTCTTCACATAAATTAATATGAACATTTTGTTTTTAAATTGACAGAATTTTTTAAATAGCTAGAAGAGAAATATGGGGATGGGAAAAGATGGCTGTAATGAAGTATATTCATATTCCCAGTCTTAATTTATATATCTGTAAAACTGAATATGTAAACTATACTGATTTCAAATTTAAAAATTCACTAGAATATAAAAACATTGTACAAATCAGGATTTTAAATCAGTCTACAAACACATCATGCATAATATTAAAGTAAATGTCCACAGTAAAATTACTTTTGGGGAATAAGAGAGACAATCAAACACCCCTAATCATGCAGGGAAAAGTACAAAACATTACAAATAAACAAAAGAATGAAATTTAAAATCAAGAGGAATGAAAAAGAGGGAAAAATATTTCCATGCACAGAAAGACAGATATCTTGGAATATGACTTCTAAAAACATCAAATTCTAACTTACATAAAACTTAAATTAAATTTGCATGAGGCCCAAGAGGACTCTGCATAAATAGTACTCAATGAATGTGCTAACTTACATGGACATGAGGATAACTTATGAAGTCATATTTCAAAACAATGTTACTCTGTCTGGTCTGTACCTTTTTTATTGCCATATATGAGCCGTTCTTCAGATGGAGAGTCCAGAAAAAAGGAAGTGAATGATGGAGAAAAGGTGGTTGAGACAAATAAAAAGATAGAGATTTAACTTGGTAGTGGTACTGAAGAATGAATGTAGAAAGAAAGAGAGAAAAATGAAGGCCCTCATACTTGAAATTTGAAAAATGTAGTACTGTAGTATCGGGTGAATAAAAGAGGGATGTCACTGTGTAGAGCTCTAAAGGAAAGATTTCTTAAAAGACAGGTGTTCAGAAGAAATTATAAACAGAATGACTATAAAATTTGATGAAAGTAGACAAATTAGGGACAGAAAAATACACGTGAAAACACGTAAGACTGATAAAAGACTGTGCTAACAACAATCGCACATTTATATTGATAACCTTAAGGAAATGTGTCACCCATGGAAGTACATTAAGTGAAAGGTAATGACACAAATGAGATACAAACTCATGTGGTTCTTCAAGGACACCAACATCTGCAAAATCTATAGTATATACAGAGAAATGTACGTAACTTTATAAACCTCAGTGGAAAACCTCACTCACTCCCAATAAAGGAAAGGCTAAGCCTCCCACACTCCATAATAACAAAAGCACACAATTTCTTGAATCTGAATCGTAGAACTTTTGCACATACTCAGGATCAACAATATGTGTTTTTTCTAATAGAATCTAGGAGTTTCAGGGACATCTTTTTGCAGAAATAGCAACCGACTAATTCAAAGCAAATAATAGCTCTAAGAGTAGTTAGCAAAGATGTTTCATTGGGCTTTCTGTATTTTCCATTTTAATCCTGAGATGCATGATTCCACTACAGGAAATGCAAAGTTTTAGTTTAACAAAACTATAGCACATATGGATTATGTATTTCCTTTACCAAACTCAAAATAAAAGATAAATATCTGAAATAAACAGTATGCATTCTAAATATCATAGAAATTAGTGTTCAAAAATTCTTTTTAATGATTAAATGATACATCTAAAAGGAATGTTATGTGCATTTATACATGTAATATGTTTATGCAAATATTTTCCTTTAAAATAACCCCATGCATACATTAAACAATACAGGAAAAAAAAGACCATCACTTAAGAAGAAAGAGAATCTTATTCCTTTACCCAATTTCAAATTTGAATAAGGAAAAACTACTCTTTTCTTCCTGCCACTCGGACCAATCTCGCTCTCTACCTTTCCCCACAGAAAAGCTAAACTCTAATTCTGTCTGCACAGCAATCCCCACCCACCAAGTTTCTTTCTAAGTCAGATTTCTCCCCAGGCCCAGTCCACAGGATGGTTCCACTGCTGAATAGGAAAGGGGAGGACGTAAGGCATGCTATTAATATCAGGGTGGAAAGAAAGGAGAAAAGACAGAGTTAAGGGAAAGAAACAGTAGTATGAATAAGGAAGGGAAATTAACCTAGTTCCAGTAACTCTCTTCCCTACCCCATCCTAGTAGCTAATTTCCTCCCCCTTTCCTCCATTCCTCAATGTTCTTTCTACCCTAAACCACCCTCATTCCTCCATGCAAACTCCCAGACCCATATTCTTAAAGTTTTCTTGGAGTCCCAGCTCCTAATACTTGATAGTATAAGGGTGAAGAAATGAGGAACTCCGTGTATTTTCCCATAGAAACAGTCATAAATGGTGCTACCAATTTTTTAAATTACTTAAGAATGGGAAAGAAGTTTCATTTTCTCCACTCCTTTAGTCTATGAATGAGAAGATTCTGAAAAGTTCGGTAACTTTTCCAAGATTACACAACTAGTATAATGGTAGCCCCAAGACACCTGAATCACTGATCCTTTCCACTAAACTACTGCTTCTTTAATCATCAAATGTGGTTCATCCTTAGAATGTAAGAATATAACAAGTGGATAAATAAGCATAATTTATTATTGATAGGAAAAATATTCATAAGACACAGTAAATCTCATCAGAAGGAATATACATTTATTTATGGTTCAATCCCAAAAAATGATTCAGTGTCTATATTAATATAAATCAGAGGTATCTAAACCAAGTACTATATATTAGACTTAACAAGAAAAATTTTTTCCTTTTTATTATATGGAAAGAACTAAAGCATTACCTATCACCACTCGTATTTAACACATTATTAGCAATTTTTTTCCTAAACAGGATTGTTTGTTTGTTTGTTTATCTATTTATCTACTTATCTATTTATCTATCTATTTATTTATTTATTTATTTTTGTATGTGGGTAGTTCCCTGGCTGGGAATCAAACCTAGACCGAAGTGCTGACAGCGCCGAAGCCTAGCCACTACACCACCAGGGAACTCTCCAATTATTAGCAATATTGATACAAATTTTTAAAAATTAAAAAAAGGCAGTAATATAAAAAATAAATAATATCAGCCTTATGCAACTGACATATTTTTAGCTTAAGGAAAACAAAATAAAAATTATTATAGAAAATAATTTTTCTGATCCAAGTTGTTGAACATAAGATAAACCAATAAATACATAATTACTTTATACACAGTTAGAAAACATATTGAGGTAAGTTATAATAGTAATAAGAATATAAAATACTAAAATATTAATTTAACTTAGTAATAATAGATTTTTTTCAAAGAAAAACTAAATTTTAAATGAAATAAATCATATATTAAATATATTAAATGGAGTAATTATAGTAAATGAACTAATTATATAATGCTAGGGACCTTGATCTTAGTATAGAAAACTAAATATTACTTTTTTAAAAAACTTTCCAATGTCACCCCAATAACTCTAACAACAAAAAAAAAATTTCTGAGATTTAGATATAGATTTAATGTAATATCAATTATAACTCCTATTTGATGTTTCACAGAATTTGACAAATTAACAAAAAATTTTATCTGGATATATTAGTGGGCTATGCACCAAAAATTATTTCAGTTATTTTATCAATACCCATAAAATTATGAAGTATGTACTATTATCCTCATTTTGAAAATAAAACTTAGGCTCAGAAAGATTAAGTAACTCACCTAAAGCCACACAGCCATTATAAGTAATTTGAACCTGAACCCAAACTTAATCTTACAAAGGTGGTAGCAGAACAGAGAAAATAAGTTATTTAATTAAAACTATTTAAAACTGTTGTGGAAAAGACAGATATGATGAAATATGTTAGAACTAAAAGCATCTACACAAACATGAAAAGGGGAGAAAATTAAAATAAGAAAAAATAAATATTATTCATTGAAGCTTATTATCTAAACCAAAAATGAATTTATGTAAATAATTTATTTCTGTTAACAAAAAACTGCAAGACAGAGTAAAAGCACATCTCTGCCTGCCACCAACAGATCAGAATAGCAGATACTTGCATATGGTCATGTTGTAGTTTGAAAAAAATGGACTTACAACAGGGTTTAAGAATCAAACCTGTTTGTAAGTAGAGAAGTATCTAAACAGTTTTTACTCAAATTTTACTTGATAAGTGCTCAATTGAAATGGATAGCTTACATAGTTGGAAAAGTAAACATTAATTTTTCTCATTAGCATCACTGAAATCAAGGAAGTATAAATGAAACCACCTGTAATTTACTGTATAGCCACCAAGTAAAATAAGTAAAAAATGACCAAAACCTAATGAGGTGGGCCTGTGGAGAAACAGGTCTATGGATTCATTGCTATCCACTTTATATTGAACCAACTCTTTTGCAAAGTAATCTGGCAGTTCATAGCTAAAATAATAAAGCTAAAATTTATATTCTTTAACTCTATAATTCTCTTCAAGAAATTTATTCCAAGAAGGAAAAGAAAAACTACTGTAAAAATGTTTATTGCAGGTTATTCATAAGAATCATTTAAACCACCCAAATGCCAAATATGAGATTAACTATGAAAATTACTGTATATTAATATACTTAAACATGTAGTTATTAAATTTTATCAATATGTAAACCATGTTTAGTACATGGAAATATTTGTACTGATTTTATCTAAGAAATGAATGCTGCAACAAAGATGTGAGGGGCATATGGAAGGAAATAAAGTTTTCAGCTTACAAGTTGTTTACATCCTTCCTTACTCAGTTAATTAAATTTAAATAAATTTTGAAATTAAAAAGTTTTAAATAAGAATTTCAAAACAAAAATAAATTTTGTTTATATGGTATTCATTTACACTATAAATGCACATTAGGGACATAGGCTGGTTGGCTGATTTAAGAACTAACAATCACGTATAACCTTGTTTCTATGAAAAAAATGCTTTCTGAATCTCAAACTAAATTAACAAGTGCTTTCTTAGAACACAACTACTCCTAAGTTTGGACAGCCTACTTTGGTTTTGGGAAGGAAGAAATAACAAGAACACTGGGGGTTCAGGTATGTTTCTGATGCACTAAGAATACTGTACAAATGAAACAAAAAGCATTTTTATCCTTCCTTTTCTAAGTAGTGTCCATATTCATGAAGAACCACATCCATTTATAACTTCAATTTTCCTTTCTTTCTGTTCTATCTTCCAAATTTCCCCTACCCCCATTCATCTTTTTCCCCATACAAACAGAAAAAATAAAAGTCACTAAAAATATTTTAAAATCTTAAAAAAGTAATATCTAGAAAAGTGACTTGTCATTTATCAAACAGCATAGTTATTTGAGAGCAACGACTACATTTTTAAAAAAGTGTGTACTGACATTGGGCAGTTAAAAGATACCATTTCACAATAAAAAATAGTAAAATGAATAATCATACCATCAAATTGGTCTTCACCTTCAGTCATCAGTTCATCATCAGAGCAAATACTCAGAACATTTACCAACATTTCTGTCACTATTCCAAAAACAAGCAAAAAAAACCCAGTTATACATTAGCTGTCGATATTCAACTGTCTATATGTATACACAGCAACTATTCATAAGTGGTCAAATAATTTTTAACCCAAGAAGACTAACACATTCTGATAGTAGGAATGATAGAATTAAAAGATATAAAATCTTTCAAAACGAAATTCAATGGATAACAAGTCTGAGAAAGATTCTTTATGGATTGTTTTCAGATCTCTCATAAAAAACAATTCCTACAGAGATAAGAACAGCAATGAAAAGCTGTATACATTTAAGTTATTCATTTATGCATACTGCATTAAGGAGTAAGAAACAATATCATGGTATAGTTCCACTATTGCAAAAAAGTCCCAAAACTCAACCTTTTAGACACTGGCTCCAGCAACTCTGAAATTTAATTCTTAAAACTGCTAATGACTATATAACAACTTGAAACCACAGTTCTTTCTTAGACTTAATCTACCTTTACCATTCTATACATTTTCCCCTTCTCTTTTCCCTTGGTTTCTAGGATTCCAGTCATGATTTTACCTACCTTTCGGATCATTTCCCCCACAAATTTGGAAATATTCTAAAGATTATCTCTGCAGTCCTGTTCTTTTTATATGCTCAAATCTCTTGATGATTCCATCCATTACTATATAGTTTAAAGTACCACCTCTTTAAATATGATTCCAAATTCTTTATCATCAGTCTTGACCTCTCTTTTAGAGAGTCTGGATTTCCTTGCTGGTCAGATTGGCAACCATCTTAAACTATTTATATACTGTCCATTTCCCTTACTAGAATTAGAGCTTCATGAGTGCAGGGTGTTATTTTGTTTGCCACTGTGTCCCCAGAGCCTAGTACAGTGCCTGGCATATAACAGGCATCCATCCAATAAATACCTGACAAATGAGTAAATAAAAAAGAAACGCTTAAAAATTTTCAGTAAATAAATAAAAATGCCTACTCGACATGAATCCCTGGATGTCCTGACAACGTCTAGAAATGAATACATCTAAAACAAAACTCAATGCTGCCCCTATTATTTATCCTGTAAACATATAAATATATACTACATGCCAAACACTGTGCTGAGGCTCTGGAATTCAGATACAAAAGGTCTAATCCCTACTCTCCAAAAGCTTACTAACTACTGAAGGACACACACTTCACAAGAGTGATAGGCGGCATGCTTTAAATATGCAGAGGTATGCAAAAGATCTGCTGGGAAAAGGCAGGCTCTTGGTAGAGGAATCAGGAAGCAGGAGTTTGCCAAGTGGAAAGGGCTGATAAAGCATTCTAAACAAAAGTTAGAAACAGTATGAAGTAGTCACATAGATCGATGAAACAGAACAGAGATTCTAGAAATAAAACTTCACATTTAAGGTCAACTGATTTTTGACAGGGGTGCCAAAACAATTCAGTGGGGTAAGAATAGTCTTTTCAACAAATGGTGCAGGGAAACCTGATATCCACATGCAAAAGAATGAAACTGACCACCCCTCACTTCACCCCATATACCAAAATTAATTCAAAATGGATCAAAGACCTAAAGTAAGAGCTAAGATTATAAAACTCTTAGAAGAAAATAGGGGTAAACTTTCATGAGCTTGGATTAGGCAATGGTTTCTTAAACACAACACTAAAAGCATGAGCAACAAAAGAAAACAAATAGAACTTCCTCAAAATGAAAAATTCTTGTGTTTCAGAGGATACCATCAAGGAAGTAAAACGACAACTCCATAGAACAGGAGAAAATACTTGCAAATCATGTACCTCATAAGGGCTTTGCATCTAGAATACATAAAGAACTCTTACAATTCAATAATAAAAGGACAAACAGCCCATTTAAAAGGGAATAAAGAATTTAAATAAACATTTCTCCAAAAACATACAAGGCCAATAAGCACAGAAAAATAAAATGCACATAAAACTACAAAGATATATTTGTACATAATTTTTCTGGGGCAAAAGTCCATAACTTTCTTAAGATTCTCAAAAGGGGTTTGTAGTAAGAAATTAATGTTTTTGTATAGTTACTTTAATTAAAAAGAGAGCCTTACTTTTAAAAATTCATTCTAAAATATTTATAGTTTCAAAAAAAATAGTTGAGATTTGATTCAAAATAATTGAGGTGTGGGGTGAAGAGCAGTGCATAGGGTTATAAATGACACAATATTGGCCGTGATTTATTAATTGCCAAAGTTGAGTAACTGGCACACAGGAATTCATCATATTATTCACTGTACCTTTGTATATGTTGGAAATTTTCGAACATGTGTTTTTAAATGAAATAAAAAGCCCCAGAAAGTTAAAAAACACTGCTTTTCTCTAACTTTAAAATTAAACCAGCCTCTCAGGAAGGCTCTGGCTTAGGTTATTTGCTTCCCAGGAACTTGATCAGAGTCAAACTAGTTTTTTGCAGTGGAACAAATGAAATGCCATTTGCTGCTTTTCACACCAAATAAAAATTTTCATTAGAATCAAGTAGTAGTCATACCCCCCCCACCCCCCAAAAAAGAGAAGTAGTCAGGATATCTAAACAGCTGACATGTATTAAAATGGAAAAATATGGAAAGACTTTTGAGAAAATTTTCTGACTGTTCAACATTGGTTAGGACTCTATGTGCATATAATGTTCAAATCTGAGCTTTACATTTTTAGAAAGACATGAATAATGTAGAGAAGATCCATGGAAAAACAACAAAAATGGTTAAAAGGTTTGAATACTTCTTCATCTTATAATAAGATAATTTAGAGTGGCAAAAGAAGAACAAAAGATCACTTAGTAGTAGGCTTAAAATGTAGGAATGCTGATAGAAATCTACTGTTCTACATCTTCAGTTATGAGAGCTCCACAGAAAGTAGATTACATTTTCTCATCTTTCAAAAAGGATTTAGAGACTACAGGAGTATGACTGTTGAGTTCACCATGAGCTCTAAAATTCTGTGATGTCCTGGTCTTTGATAAGTGCATTAGTTTAGAAAAACATATCTATTTCTTTCTTTGTTTAAATATTCATAACATAAACATCATACATAATTAAATATTTCCTTATTGTGGAAGCATCAAAGAATCAAATTAGAATCTATGAAATGTCTATTTTCCTCTTACCTTATCCTCCCGGTTCTCCACATGTCCCCTCCCCCACTTCACTCCCCCTCCCCCACTCCACTCATATTACATTAAAATAGTTGAGCAGCAGTCTAGCCTGGAGGTAGGAGAATGAGCAAGATAAATTCTTAAATTACCTTTAGCCTGATGATGCTATGATTGAACTATTTCTCATATACCAAAGATAGAAGGTTATAAGTGTAATGCATCCCTTGCACCTAAGCCCTTTATTGGCCCCCTTCTCAAATGCTAAAGTGGGTAATTCTATCTTCATGTTAACTTAATGTTGACCTACTGAGTAACTGACAAGACGAAAGCAATCTAAAAAAAAAACAACCTATTTACCACGCACAATTTAAGTATTAACTCTGAAATTTAGAAGCAAATTGGCAGAAATAACATAGTTCAAAAAGAAAGAAACATTTTATAACATGGTAGAGGTTTTACAATCATGTCTGAACTCTCATACTCTTATTTTCCAATATGGAAACTTAGACATTGATTGCCTTGTGAAAAAATTAACACCAAATGGAAAAGAAGAATGTGATAAAGTAAGGAAATCCTAAGAATTCTATAGAACTAGAACAAAATATAGAATCAAAATTTCTTAAAATATCATTTATGTCCTCTTTAAAACCCTTAAATATATACTAATAGGTATCCCTCTGAATCATTAGAAAAGAATTATCACTAAAATTTTACACATATTTTTTATATGAGGAGAAATACTAGGTTAGGACTTGAATTTCTCTTTATCATTTTTCTCAGAGTACAGAACTGCTATGAAATGACTAACATTGCCCCAAATAACATCCCCAAAATTGGTGTTAAAACATACAAAAGTATACATTACAAAACAAAGCTATCCCCCCCATACCTTTATAAAAGATTTAAGCTAAAGAAAAAAAGAAAGAAAGCCCAACAGCTGAAGACAACATCAGGCTATTTATAAGTCTTCTCCCAGTCCCCCAGACACACTCACATGGGGGCTGTAAACAGCTAACTAAAATATCTTTGAGGCTCATATCCACATGCACTGACACAAGTAGGGCTGTACTCAAAGTGAAACTAGACTTCAGCTTCCTTTAGCAAGTGTGTGCCTGTGATAGTAAACTGGAGTAAATTTAACAGTAATAAAACAATTTTTTTTTTTTTAAATAAAAATCATACCTTTTTCTCCAACAAATGGTAAAGACCATGTGAAGACATCCATAAAATTGGGCAACCAGTAAGGATGTGGAGAACAGTTAAACTGTCGAATATTCATCACATTATTTTCATACTTTAATACAGCAGCTGCAAGATAAATTTGAATGTCAAGGCAACAATGTCTTTAACTCCAAATGTCTAAAACACATAAAAGCAGAAAAATATCTTTTTAACAAGGTGGGGAACCAAGGCATGAGTGGAATGAGGGCTAGTAGATGGGGGTAGGAACTAATTTTTAGTAATAACACATTTTTTTTAAACAAACTTTTATGTATAGTCATAACGTCACCTGTTGTTATTAATGAAACTTTCAGATTCTTTCTAGAATGTTTGTTTTACTTTATTATCCAGAAATAAATATGACCATTTACTAAATCCAAAATTATGAAAACTCAATTTTTAGAGGAAACACAGAATAGCAATGAACAGTTTTCTAGTTTTATAAGTTTCATACAAGTTAGAGGAATTTAAGTTCTTTTTTGTTGCAGGCAACTAAAAAGGATAGCTAAATGGTAATAAAGAAAAAAGAAAACAAAAAAAGGAAAAAGCCAATATGGAACATTTTATTTTTTAAAAATGTATGAATGTATTTATTTCATTTAACATGAAAAATCAAGTGAAACTACTACAGATAAATATTTTACTTTATTTAAAATAAAACCATTAAAATACCAAAAGAAAACATATAACCAAATAACCCAAAGGTAACATACTTATCTCAATTTCAGGTATCTTTCTAATGTTTCAATATGTTGAAACAAATAATATCCTAAATTAAATGATAGAAGTTTCAGTCACTGGTTATATTATTTTACAGAACACTAGGTTAGAGGGACTAGATTCTAAGCTAAGCTATAGCAGGTACTAGCTGTGCAATGGTTGGTAAATTATTTAACTAATCTGTTTCTTCTTTATAAAGTAGGACTATTATGTCCACCTTGCCTATTTCAGAAGTTTGTTTTAAGATCAGAAAATGTATTTCACATAAAAGTACATAGAAGTATAAAATACTCTGAAGATATTATAATAATTGTGTAGTTACGTTTTCATTTTCATTTTAATAAAAAGCAATGAAATACAGATATTAAATTTCAAGATTTGAGATTCTGGTTAATATAGACTTACAAGTAATATGTTTGTTTCTCTTATGAAATTCTCATGAAAAATATTTTAAATTTAGCTTCAGAAATGAAAGGCTGATACCAAGCTCTCAGCTTTAAAAAATACAAACAAAAAAAAAATCTAGAAAATTGTCTTACATATAGAATGAAGCATTACAAACAAACCCATACCACGTAAAAACTCAAATAATTATACTGTGTACAGACTTAGAATTACCAAGAGACACTTGATTTCAACAAGACAGATTCAATGGTTTGCGTTTCTTGTCTGAGTACTAAGAAAATTGATCCCTTAATCTCCTGAGTTAAACTGACAAAGGACAACCAGTAAGACAGTAATCAACTGAGCACTGAACACTAGCTCCGTTAATACCAACAAGGGGAAGTCACCGTTGAGGAATGAGAGCACTGGTAGTAAGTTAAATGTACCACTTGATTCTGTTCTTGAGAATCTAGTCAAAACTTAGATATGTTTCTCCTCAAAAATGAAGCCACACCTCATTAGGTATCTTTAAAGAAGTTAAATCATTTATAATCAATTATATAATTTTTAAAAATATTTTAGCATTGGCATAATCCTTAGAGGCCACACTGGTACTAGCTTCTAAAGATCAGCAACTCAGTTAATAACATCAGTATTATAGTTGTTTTGGTAATTAACATAATATTAAATTATTCTAGCATATTTTGCATCAAAATGATATACCGTGTTACTGCTTGACCTCTGACAAATGTTTTAATCTTTTAACCATCACTTCTAATCATCCAAAGAACTCTTATTCCATTCCTTTTTTTACCATATACCATACCCATATTTAGCAATGACTTCAGTATCAGTCTAAATGTACTTTTAAAAGTACATTAAAAGTCTATTCTTTCAACCTGGCACATCCACTCCAGTCTGATCCTTGAAACTATGGCATAATCAACTGAATTTCAGACATGTCAAGACAGAATAGGAGTTGACTTAATTTCCTCTTCTGAACATGAGAACTACATAAACATACCCAACCTCATCTTCAATGTCCTTGGTACACTCTTAACTAGATTAAGATCCTTTGGTATTATTTGTCAATAAGTTATGTTCAAAGTTAAATGAAACATGATTATTATAATACACAGATCAAATTTGGAGGAAAGGAGGAGGAATGGAACAGAAGGTAAAAAAAAAAATAAAAGAAAAAAATGGAAGAAAGAGCAGTGTAAAGAAAGAAAAGGGAAAAATGTATCCCTGAAAGGAGGTCAGAGCAAATTAATCAAAGAAGGCTCAACTACAAATCTTGAGGGGGCAGTGATAAGACTGTGGAGGTAAAAGTAGGGAATAAGAAAGGGAAAGAGAACCTAGATTAGTGAACATAAAACAAGAGACATGATAAACTAAACAACTGTACAGTGCAAATACACAAAATGGTCAAAGCAGCAGCAGCAGCTTTATGCAAATAAGAAAACATTCTCTTAATTACAAGGGGAAAGATTTAAGAAAGGGGAGTCTGAGAAAATCATGTTTGGTTTTGCTTGACATACTTTTAACTCAGCATTCTTTTACAAGACAGCTTTAGTGAGTGACAAGTCATGGAATGGTTACATATGACTTAAGTTTCACATTTTGGATTTTTATTTTTTGTTTTCTCCCCTCCCTTATATCTTATATTTTTTTATAATGAGATTTAGATAGTTATCGAGTCAAACAATGCCCCTTTGCTATTATATTTTTAAAACATAAGTCAATTAAAATGCTAAGTTGTTTAACAATTTTTTTATCAACAACATCTTACCTTTATTATTGTAGACATCTAAGTAATTAGGTGCCGAAAAAATTGTTATTAATGAAGGGAACCCTGTAGTTTGACTTTTTCTGTACATTCTATAGCTGCAAAACAAATAGCTTAATATGCATCGTAAAGCATCAATCATTGTTACTAAGTTTGATATGTACATAAGGTGTTAATTTGGGTCAGGGAAACAGAATTCTTACCCTGCATCTTGAGCTTCATGAGCTCTAATAATCGATAACAAATTATTGTTTTGCAAAAATTCACACACTGCTGGATAGCTGTAGGGGGAAAAGAGTAAATTAAGTAAAATAATCGTTTTCTATATGAAGCATATGCTATTTTAACAACTAAAATATGATTAATCTTGGATATTTTTCCTTACTTATAAAAATAAGAACATCCTCGAACTGTATTGTGACTAAAATGTTCCTGTGATTTTTCATTTCCAAAATCTTCAGAAGGATCGGACCATAGCAAGTCACACATTGGTCCAAATGCAGGTGGCTCTTTGAATCTATCTAACTGTGAAATAAAGAAAAGAAACAAACAAAGAACAGGAATAACTTGTCAAAAAGTGAGAAGAGAATGGACATAGGAAAGCGATACCAGCTCTGAATACTGTCCATACTACATCGTTCTGAATAGTTCGAAGATATTTCCTTAAATTATCAGTATATTAATTTTTACCATTAATCTTGGCACATAAGTTTGAAGCTTCCACTTCCTAACAAAGTACTATAAATAGGAATCAACCTTAGAACTAAAATATATACTCACTCTCCTAATATCATCCAGTGTGTGTATTTCTGGTGAAAGTCCACCGTGAACACAAAGAAACTGTTGGTTTAAAAGTGCAGCAAGAGGCAGGCTATCAAAAGCTTCCATACAAGCTTCATAGACTCTTTCTGAATATTTAATTTTACCTAGAAAAAGAAAACATTAAATTAAAAATTACATTACTAGTTGATCATTTTGAAAAAATATACAAATGACTATTAAAATAAAGGCAAGAATACTATAGACATGGAAAGCAGCCAAGTGGTAGCCAGAGGTTGAGAGTGGGGGAAGAGATGACTATAAAAAGGCAGCAAAAGGGAACTTAAGGGATGATAAAACTTTTCTGTATCATGACTGTGGTGGGACAGCTCTATACATTTGTCAAATCTCAGAATTAAATGCCATAAACAGTGAAGTTTACTGTATATAAGTTTTGTTTTAAAAAAGGCAAGCATCTTGCTCTATAAGAATTAACAAAGATATGCAATGTTAGTGGTCTTATGAAGACAAAATATTTGCTCTAAATGTGGATATGCAGTAGTCATAAATACTACTAAAAATAAGTAAGTCAAACCTCTAAGTACAGCTCAACCTTTCACCTTTATATGCCAAGTAAGGCAAAATTCGAACTATACTTAAAGCTGAAATAGTTTTAACACTTTATTTTATTCTAAGAGTCTAGTGACTACTTTGTTGTTAGCGGAAAGACTACTATGTCATCACAACAAAACTCATGGACCTTCCAATTAAAAAAAAGAAATTATCTTACTCATATTTTGGAGGAGCTCAATGGTTCCTCCAGTCTCCACGAATACTTAAAATGGGCAGTAAAACTGGAAACCAATATAACCCAAGACAAACTCCCCAAAATCAAGCTGTCATTTACTTTTAAGAAGATACGACACACATTAATCTAGTCCTTAATACCTTTAAATTCCTGGATATTTTGTTTCTGGTGCAATTTTGTTGGGTGGTTTGTCAATTATCTAAGAGAAAAAAAGCTTAGTTCCTTTCTCTTTTCCTCTTTTACTACTGTGATGTATAAATATGAGAAAATCTATATGAAGCAAACAGAGGTTCTAAATTGATAATCTGATAACAAACCTGTTATCCAGCACTGTGGCTTAATAAAAATTTTAATTTGATTGCTTTTAGGCCAAGCATGCATTTTCCAGGTCTCATCTTATATTCATTTAGGTTACCTACATAATCTTTGAAGTTATATGCATTTGCCACCTCTGCCACTACCCTTCACTAAATTTTTCTTCTTTTATTGGAAGTCTCTATTGAATCTCCAATGATCTTTACTGGACCATATTTTAGTGTATGTGCTGCTGAAGCAAGTACAATTGGATCATATTTTGAGTCTCAACAATTCTTTTTTTTTTTTTTGGTAGCTCCCTGGCTGGGAATCAAACACAGGCTGTGGCACTGAGAGCGCCGTAGCCTAGCCACTACACCACCTGGGAACCCCTTCAACAATTCTGAAGTTATCTAATTTTAGAACTTAACTCTAAGACTAAATTTTTTTTTTTTTTTTTTTTTTTTTGCTTTTTGGTATGTGGGTAGCTCCCTGACTGGGAATCGAACCAGGCTGTAGCGCTGACAGCGCCAACGCCGAAGCCTTAAGCCACTACACCATCAGGGAACTCCCTAAATTATTAATTTAATAAGCACACAGCTATGAAGTATAAAAAGAGGTCAAATATTGCTCTGTATCATGTGGTTACTTATAGCTATTACATTACCACTTACAATAATTTTAAGAGAGAAACGGTACACATTGCAGATGAAGAATTTCAATTAATAGCATATTTAAAACAATCTGGATAATTTGTTAAGAACTTTATGGAAATGCCTCAGTATTGGGGGACAAAAATCTCCAATGTGATTAACAATCTTTTTCTTTTGGTTTTTATTCTTCCTGTTAGAAAAATTAATTTTAACATTACTAGATACAAGTAACTATATACAAAACCCAAAACTGTTCTTAAGTACATGTCTGAATAAAATACCATTAAACACTAGAGAGTTCTTCAAAACGTTCTTCAAAGCTTTATATGTTTGAACACAAAATGTTCTTGCATGTTACACTGTAAAGTCTTCAAACTCTTACTCCTACATCATTCCAAAAGAATACTGAGGAAGTGAAAATATTTCTCACGGCAGTACTTACATTCCTGCTTAAAGGTAAAATATTCAGTAAGGTGTCTGCATTCGTGATTGCCTCTCAGAAGAAATAATGTGCTTGGGTATAGAATCTTCAAGACCCATAAATATAAGACACACTGCAAAAGAAAATGTTTCCAGTGAATTTATTTTATATTTTTGTTTAACATAGTTGTTTGATCTTTGCTCCTTTTCCTCTAACTCTATTACCCTTACAATTTCTATTACTTATTATTATCTTTTCCTTTTTGACCTTTACTAAAAAATAAGCTCATTAAATCAGGGACTTTGTCATCTTACTCACTTCTGATTCTCCACTCCTATAAAAGTACCTAGCAAACAGGGGAAGAAAAGTATTTGTTGAATGAATGAGTCAAATAATCTACTTAATTACTCCAGATTTACAGTTTGCTTGCTGCAAAAACAATTAGCAAATTGGTCTACTCCTTAGGTTTAGAAATTACAGCAGCTTACATTTACTGAGTACTAACAATGTGTCAAACACTATAAAATTAATCCCCCCTCACTTATTCAAACAACTCTATGAAGTATGTAATATTATCTCTATTTTATAAATGAGGAAATTGAAGCAAAGTGTTCAAGTATAATAACTTGTCCAAAATCACAAAACTTGTAAGTAATGGAGATAGGATTCTGATCCTCTGAACTTAACCCTTAGGCCAGGCTATCTAATGAAGGACATAGCCATGTTTTATGTTTATTTCCTAATAAACAATTGATACTTTTCTCTAAATAGATTTAACATAAGACACCCAAATTTTACTTACTTAATTTAAAAAAAAGGACTATGTCATAATGGAAATAAGCTTGGTTCATATAATTACATATAAAAAGAAGAAAACTTTATCTTTAACAAGTTAAGGTATACGGAAATGTTTAGTCACACCTTCATTTTATTCACCAGAAAAATGTAATTAAACCAGGGAAATACTTATTAAGCTCTACCTGTCCCTTTTGTTTGATTCCCTATTATTTTCCTATTATAACAATAAAATGTATGAAACATTCTAAATACAAGGGCATACACACCAACATATTCAGTTACCAACTAAGCTTCCTAAAATTGTTTATTGTTTTTGTCAAAGCCTCCAGTATTTTTGTTAAAAAGGACTATTTTCTTGTTTTCTTAAAGCCTGAGGGAAGGTTGAGGAGGCTGATGAAACTATGAATGAAAGGAAGTACTCAGAATAATAAAATTCTTAAGGGAATTTGAGTAAACAAGAGTCCTGAACTCCCTACCTCACTAGGTGTCATAACATACCCCAGAAGGGAGGTTGACAAAAGTACTAGAGAAAGGGATATAAACAATAGTAACCAGCATGGAAATTCACCAGGTAAGGCTTCAGTGTTTACTAGGAGAGGTGGTTAAGAGCACAGACTTGGAGATGGACTGCTTGGCTGGACTGCTCACTAACAATGTTTACTTAACCTCTCTCCAAGCCTCAGATTCCTCATCTCTAAAATGGATAAAGTAACAGTACTTACCTCATAACATTGTTGGGAGAATTAAATTAATCAATGTGTATTAAGTGCTTAGAACACACAGGGAACATATTAAATGCTCAACTCAAGTATTTATTGGTAGAGCTTCTTGTACCCAGTAATGTTTACCTCTAGGAATCTGTCCTAAAGAAATAATTAGGTAAGTATGCAAACATGTATAAATAACATGGGTCTAATGAAGCACCATTTGTAATGGCAAAAAACTGGGAACACCTTAAGTGTCTAACAATAAAGAATTGATTGAGTGTGGTTTGTTTATTCAATGGAATACATGCAGCTATTAAAAATGATAGTGTAAATTTATATTTACTGACCTGGAATACATCACAGTATAAGAATGTATGATAAAAAGTAAGTTATAGAAAAATATTATAATATAGTCCCATTTTTATTTAACCTGTTCTTTTTCTTTCTTTCTTTTTTTTTTTTTTTTTTTTTGGTAGTTCCCTGGCTGGGAATTGAACCTAGGTCACAGCATTTATTTAAAAAATCGAGTATACAAATATTTAATTATGTTATATACCTGGAATATATATAATCTTGTTTACCAATTTTACCACAATTAAAAAAAATTTTTTAAAAGAGTTACAAGTATTAGAAATTACAAATTGTTCTATATTTACCTGATTTTATTTAAATAATTAGAAAAGTAAAAGGAGCAAAAAGAACCATCTACTGTTAAGTAATAATCAACAGGACAGTTTAATGTCTCCTAAGTTTTTTAAAACAAACAATTTCAGAACAAAAGAATATTCCATATGATATACTACGATCATATTAGCCACAGAAGGAGGAATAGAAGCACTAAGTTTTAAGCAATAAAAGCATTATAATGTGCTTTATTTATTCAGAGAAAATTCAATTAATCTTTTTTCACATGAGTTAATGCCTTTAGGGGTAAGTGAGAATAAATAAAAATTTATAATGTATTAATTTTAATAAAAAAATAAAAGAATAAATAAATAGCATTAGTTCCTTAGGGCTACTAGATAACAGGAACATAGACTTCTCAATTTTCTTATAATTTCCACTGGGAAAATGGCAATTATACTTATAGAAACAGGGTAATACAGAGAAAATTAACAGAATAGTTTGAATGACAGTAGAAGAATAAATAGTAGCTTTACCTAAAACCTTCAGAAAATGCAGAGGTATTAAAAAGAACCCAATACAGGTACTTCAATAAACTTATTTCATTAAGAATTAATGGAAATCATCTACGATAATACTTAAAAGCAAATCAAATGACAGTATATGGTTATTACCTCTATACTAAAATAACCTCTGTCCACATAATCACCAAGAAAAAGGTATCGTGTATTAGCAGGTGATCCTCCTACTTCAAAAAGTTTCATCAGATCAAAAAATTGGCCATGGATGTCACCACACACTGAAACAAGAAAATTATTAGATATGAAAAAAAAAAACTCTGAAATAACAATTTTTACTTAAATTCTAATTTATTTTACATAAGAGATAGTGTAAATTCTATCAAGCAATGTTTGAGAAGGAAGTCATCTATGAAGAGTAATGATAGTGATGATGTGTACCCAAGTGTTCATGTGCTCAAGATCTAGAACAAGATATAACAAAAGTAATGAAACTTGTAGCCAGTGACAAACTTTTCATCTAAATTCATAAAGCTCCTCTATAGGAAATCAAGCATGTGTGTCTTATGATAATAAAATTATAATGGTGGCAGTAAAATCTCCAATGTAACTCAATACTTTCTGTTGACTTCTAAATGATCATCTTTGGTATCTGATATGATATTGAAGCATTTGCCCCTAATGAATGAAAGCAAAGTAAATAAGCATTTGTTGAATCAAACTGAATCATGGCCAATGCAACTAATGAAACTTTCACAACAGCATATTAGACTAACTCTGCACTCAGATTATTTAGGATCGTGTTGATTCACTGAAAACAGGAAAAAAATTAAAAATTAACAAAAATAATGTGAAAATTCAAGACAATACTCATGCAACATTAATTTAGTATATGATATGATTAAAGAGAAAACAGCTTTATATCTGGGAAACTAGATAATGGTACAATAAAATAAATAATATCCAAAACATAAATAAGTGTACCTGTAATTGGAGCCTCTACTTCTATCATTGTTTTTTCTCTCCGAAGGATGGCAGCACCCTCATTAATAATTCTAAGTGCAATTTCTTCATCTACCCGGCCTTCTTTTACTAAGTGGTTCTTCAGAACATCAACCCTAGGTATCCCATCCATATCAAATACTTCTTCAGATGTCAAGCGATGTGTTGGGGGGAAAGGGACAGCTGCAATTTTTTTAAATTAAGAAAAAATAAATCACTATTAACATATTAACATAAACTTAATCAATGGATCTAGGTAAATAAGAGTAAAAACTTAAAAACCTGATTTTTGTTTCTTCTTTATTTGATATAGTGTTAATTTTTTAAAAGCAATTATTAAAAAGAGTATCCAAACTATACTTTTTTATTCATCTGTATCTAACATGTTCTTTGTTGAAATTTATTAGAGAAATAAATTGTCTCACAAAATTAAAGTTCTTTCAGGATAACTAAAGCTTTTTTCTTTAACCAAAACATTTTTTGGCAGAACTCTCAAAAAATATCATACACTCTTCATCTTAAATGAAGTATAATAAATACAGCTTAATACCACATAAGCCTGAACAGAAAGAAATTCCAAATACTATAAGGCAATTCAACATGTTCCTAATAAGAATATAAAAAAACAATGTTTTCTTGCCAACTTGAAAAGAAACTATTAGAGATACAAATAAAACAGCCAAATGCTTACTTATGAAATTCAAGTTAGTTTAGATGCATATGTAGACTCCAAATAACATTAATAACTCATGGTAACTTTGAAATCCTTTTTTTCCTATCTTCATGTTTCAGAAAACACTTTCATTTAAAATATTTATACACATCTTCAACATCAGTATATTCCTTCTCATTAGAGTCAGTTTTTGAGTCATCTAACACACTTTTCAAAAGCAAATTATCTTCACTTCCATTTAAGTTGTCTGAGAAAAAACACTTTTTGAATATATGTAAAATGTTATATCACTGCAAATTTATCCTAAGCCACAGTTCCCATGTGTTTAACTACTAAACAGTCTTTTTACTCCTATAGTTTATATATATGTTTTCCACAAGTAATCACCAACTGTACTGTTTTAAGCTGGTATTTGTTAAGTGGAATGGAAAACAGGAAGGTTTATTTTCAACAGTATCTAGCACAATTTGAGGCCACATACCTAGCAAAAATTACTATATATTACATTTATTTGGTTCCTCTTTTACTGAATCCATCAAGTGACCTCTTATGCATTCAAAATCATTTAAGTAATTTTAGGCTCTGTAACAAATAGTATGTTGTTTTTCAAAATAAAGAAAGCAAAAGAGAAATATACATTAATAGTAAGAGTCTAGATATAGGCTCAAATGTAAGGCAGCTTCTGCTTTTATGAAATAAAATTTTTTAAGAAAAAAAATCACTATAGTCAAGCATACAGTATATATGAATAGTATTTTCTTGATGTTTTAGGGTTATTGTGATAATCAATTATTATATAGAAGATTGTAAATGTATAACCAATTGCTTCTTCACATTTTAACTAAAACAAAGTAATTAAAAGTAATAGAGGGTTAGGTTAGAATTATATCAATTACCTAAGAAAGAATAATAAGTAATCATGTTCTCATTCTAGAAAAAAAAAATTCAAAGAACTCAATTTTTTTTTTTTTAAAGTTGTGAAACAAAAAGATAGTTTATTGAGGAAAGTACACTCCAAAGAGGTAGGAGCGGGCTCGAGCAAAGAGAGTGTGGCTCAGGAGCCAGAACTCAATTTTTTTAAAGTGCATATGAGAAAAACATATTTAGGAAGAACTCAATCCCTTACAAGTGAGATAAGAACTAAGGCAGAGGGATATCAACCATTAAATCACCAATCCCTCTTACTTTCTACTTTGATATTTAGTAAAACAAAACTTGAATTTGTTTTTCCCTACATTAGAATACATTTATTCCAATTTCTTTTTTATTACATCTAGAACAAGGCATTAAGTACATTTTGTTCCCCAAAATATAGTATGCCCAGATTCTAATAAAATAAAAACCTCTGTTAAAGTATGCTTTTCTCTAACCAAAGATTAAACAAACTATTAAATATAACCAAATTTGCCCCCATCAGTAAACGAACTGTTTTTAAACTACAGAATTTAATAACTGATTACTAAATAAATGGAAAGTTACTCCTGGGACATTATAAAAAGGAGAGATTTAAATATTTTTTAAACACAAATTTCTGAGATCAAGATGGGATCATATTTTTCTCAATAGGCCAAGAGAATTTTTATCACTCTGTTCAGGAAAGAGTTTAAGACACTGTTCTAGATTATGTATACTTCCTAATAATCAATAACATAATTCCACTAATAACTGAATTGTTAAAAATACAGAACTTCCTAAAAACCCATCTGGAAGACCACTCCATCTGTCTCATTTCAGCCAGTCACCACTGGTACTAGATGTTTTCATTCACATTGTGCAAGTCACACTGAGGTTTTGTGCCCTCTTTAACCGAGAGGCAGAATGTCTTTATTTATCTGAAAAGAAAAAAAAGAAAAAATACAAACTGATTCCATGGCTATCAGTAAGTATCTATACACCTATGCTTTTCCACTTCTTTTTCAACTCAAGGCATACTTATACATTTCAAGAACTTCTGGGACACCTTTTAAGGAATGGGTACAGGTTGAAGAGTAGAGAAATGCCACCACAGGGAGATAAAAGTAGGTCAAAATTATAGGAGAGCAGTGTTGTTTTAACAACACCAAAACTGAATATGGAGAATAGGGAGTTTCAAAAGAGTATGTTTTAATATATCAGAAAGTAAGAGGAAAAATGTACGTGCTATTTGGCAGCTGGAGAAAGCAGCTGTAGCATGTGATCTGATCAGGCAAAAGAAAACTGCCAAATAGAATTTGGCCTAATAGGGGCTTCATTAGTGACCCTGTTTATAGAGAATTAAGTTTTTTTCATGGGAAATCAATATTCTCAACCACTACTCGGTTTCATAATTCTTAAGATATTTTAAAGTATTTCCATCTATTTCAGTCTTTTTTTTTTTTTTAATGTGGATAGTTCCCTGGCCAAGAATCGAACCCAAGCCACAGCGCTGACAGCGCCAGCAACGAAGCCTTAAGCCACTACACCACCGGGAACTCCCTATTTCAGTCTTTTTAAAGGTTTTTATTTCTAATTCATCTTCAGCCAATTATTCTTGCTTTTCTAGGGTTGTCTTACAAGATATATTTTTCTCATTTTTAGGCTATCTTTTCTGCTCTTCTGTATTTGTGATAGAGAAAAATCAAAACATAAATGTTTGTAAATGTAAATGGTCAATAGCTAAAATGGAAGATTAGCTGTAATAACCTAGAGTTACAAAATAACCTCAAATCACCAAGTTTCCAACACTAGAAAACTTGATTTGGTAAAATTCATTTAGACCAAACCATTCTATTGAAAAATTTCCTTCAACCCAAATATTGCCATGAAGGGCATATCTGTATAGGAATTCACAGGGTATTTTCATTCAGATTGATGTATACTGGCTAAAAAACAAGGCTTAAAGAAAGTTTTAATTTAAAAGGTTAGACAAATAAACCAGGAACACATTGATCAACGATGTGGGTGGAGAAGAGATCTTACTTTTTCTATTACTGGGTAAGGAATCGTGAGAATTAACTAATCCTGTTCCCCAACTCTAAGCAAAGGCTGCAAACTATTAGGCCTCATGCATCCTCTAACATACACTGGGTTTACTCCAAAGTATCACTCAGATGCCAGTGCTTCTCATCAGTGCCATTATTGGCAATGATCCAAAATAAAGTCTCTCTTTTCCTGTGTATTTCTTTTATACCAAGCCATCCTCTGGCTGTCTCCCTCCCAATCCTTTTCATTGAGGCCTCCAGAATTCCTATTATAAAATTTAAAAAAAAAAAAAAAATCCACCCTTCTACGCACACATTCCCTCCCTCACACTCCTTCTCCCTCTCTGTTCTTCCCAACTTTTTTCCACTTGTGTACCTCTTTCAAACCCATTTCTATACATTGCACCCCTTGTTTCTAAAACAACTGTTTTCAAATATTTACATTTTTGTTCAGTGCCTATCTTAATGTAAAATAGTGGAAATGAAGTATTAAGTTAGGAAAAAATACTACACTAAAAGTACAAACCACAGATTTAATTTTACAGTATTGATAAGTTAAATATTGATAATGATGATCAAGTATTTAAACATTAAATAAAAATACTACTTGAAAAGAATCATGATTAAAAACAACACACTTAATTTTTCTCAGTCAATAACTAAACTGATCAAACAGCCTAGCTATGGTTGTATATATGTTTGGGGAAGTTCACAAAATAGATTGTTCTGAAACTGCACCATGACTGGTAGCAGAGTGTTTTCTGGGAAGGGTTCCTAGCCATGCCCTCAATCATCATTTGCTAATGTGATCTAATTTTTTTGTTTGTTTGTTTTTGTTTTTGTTTTTTTTGCTTTTTGGTATGTGGATAGCTCCCTGGCTGGGAATTGAACCCAGGCCTCAGCACTGACAGCGCCAGCGCGGAATCCTTAAGCCACTACACCATCAGGGAATTCCCTGATCTAATTTTGAAGTGTCTCCATTAAATGGTAATTCAAACTTAACATTTAGTGTTCCATAACTAACGTTTTGCGTTTTTCTACTTTGTTTTTTTGCCATTACTGATTATTTTTCACATACCCCTGAATGGCCCAGCACATACCTCCCTGGGGGGTACGTGTACCACCACTTGGGAAATAATGCTCTAGAGAATGCAGTCTTCATCTCTCTAGCTTAATTAAATCTTAGTTCCCCTAAAGGACAATACTTCTCAAACACTTTTTCTTTCATTGTTAAATTTATTGGGGTGATATTGGTTAGTAAAAATTACATAGGTTCCATGTATACAATTCTACAATACATCCATCATCTATGTGTTGCATTATGTGTTCATCACGCAGAGTCAGTTCTTCCATCACCATGTATTTAAGACCTCATCCCTTCTCTCCCACCTCCCCTCTCAAACACTTTTTTTCAAAGTGAACACTGGTCATTTTTCCATACTCCACTAGTGCCAGCAGAGAAGGCTTTAGTCTTCTTTAACTTCCTTTTACCACTTCCAACATCATCACTCCAACGAGGAAAAATATGCCTTCTCCTTGGAGGTTCATGACTTCTTGCTAGTTTATCCTTGTCCCTGCCATTTGTCAAACTTCTAGTCATCTCTCACACTATATTCTAGATTTATATGTCAGAAACAGGAATGAAGAGTAAAGGAGAGTTGCTTGCTTGGGTTGTTATTAAGATCACAGAGACTTCGAAGAATGTCTATCTGCTCAAAGGAAAGACCCAATGGAGAGTCAGAGGCAGAAGAAACAATAGGGGCACAGGTGGGATGGGGAGTGGGATTCAAAGCACAGATAGAATGTTTATTGTTGGATAGGAGGAATACCTCTTCCCTGATAGGAAGAAATGTAAAGGTATGGATATCCATCCCTATTTGGAGGAGTAAGCTTCTTGAAAAAGTAATTTATAATGGATACATCCATTTCTCACTTTTTGTCTATTTTCCGCAACCCACATTTATCTGGCTTCTGCTCTATTCCTCCACCTTGTAATTCTCTCCTTTCTTGGGTTCTTGAAAACATTCCCTGGTTTTTCTCTTCTCTGGTCAAACCTGATTGACTTATTTCATGGACTTTCAGTCCTTTTCCTGATCCATAAATGTCAGTGTGTGTCCTAAAATTCTATCCTTCACCTTTCTATCACACTACTCTAAATTAGTGATCACATTCATAACCACAGCTTCAACTAAAATGTACATTTTGAAGAACTCCCAAATAGATTGCTCAGTCCAGAACCTGCCTCTAAACTCCAAATCATTATCAAATATCTCCACTTGGATATTTCACAGATGTCTCAAACTTATATGTCCAAAATTTAATGTATGATCTTTCCCTAATAAACCATTACCATTATATTAACCCATGTAGGAATTATCCTAGAAGTCTCTTTCTTCCTCACCCTACATAGCCAATAGGTTTTAACTGACTGGCTTCATTATATAAAATCCAAATTCTTTATCTTAACATGGCATATAAAATCCCTTGTGATCTGACCTTTCCATACATTTCCAACCCTCACCTTTTGTGCCTACCTCACATTCGAGATACATCCTATACACACTTTATTTTCATTCTTTTACATCACTATTTCTGTCTCTGTACCTTGCCTGCCTTGTTTCGAGGTACACTAGTGTTAATCATTGTTCACCCTACCCCAAGCCAGAGCTGCAAATTAGGTTAAGAGTGACCCCTCCTTTGTGCTCCCTTAGTATAGCACACGATGCACACTCAGATCATGGCATTTACCAACTGCACTGTAAATATCTGTCTCTCACACCAGCTTATGAGCTCCTTGAAGGGAGGGGACTATGTCTTTCATCTCTACATACCTAGTGATTAGAAAACAGGTACTAATATTATAGTTTCTAAAATACTTGTATGTCTTGGCATTAATTTATAGGAGTAACAATATATTTACCATGCTTTATTTACAGTTTACAAAGTACTTTCACATATATAATTCTCAGAGGCATCTTTTAAGTTTGATAGGGCAGGTTTTATGTCCATTTTACAAATGAATTAACAGTTTCAGAGAATTTAAATGACTTTCTCAAGGCGTTTCAACTAGAAACGGGTAGAGCCATGGTTGAAACTGAGGTCTTCAAAATGCTACTTCAGTACTATCTGTCTTATACCAACATAATGACAATGCTCTTCTGACTAAAAGAGTAATCAAAAGTCTCCTAATATAATGAACAGTATAACCCATTCAGTTGCCAGAGGGTAGAAGCGTGCATTGACCACATGCTCTAAGGAAAGATTCAATAAATCCTACAGTGCTGTCTTCCAAATTTCAAGGTATCCCTTCAGTTCCTTTTAATTTGTGGTGGTTCTGTGAATACAATCTTTTCCTCAAAACTGGTTCCCCTTTTCTGGCTTATTTTTGTTATGGTATAACCATTCTATCACTCAGGCTTAAAAGTTTGGTATCATTGTCTGTTTTCTAGATTCCAAGTCCTACTGATTCTTCAAATTCTATTTATTTTCTTATATCTCCATTGCTGTAGTCAATGCTGGCTAACTACTTCAAGTTCTTCTCACTTTGAGTACTAGAAAAATATAACTAGGTTCTACTTTTCCTCCCTCTTGATTGTACAAAGCACAGCTAATTTAACCTACCCAAAAATTTTGGGTAGTTTCTTCAGGACTAAAAAATAAAGGAGGAAAAAAGCCTGAAAGTTATTTTCAAAGTCCTTCTCAATTTGACCATTCCATCCTTTACATGTCATTCCAATCTTTGCCTCAAACAATAATTGCTCAATTTAATCAATCCCTAAAGCGCAATCAGTCAATTATTTCCTTAAAAAGTTTTGCTCTTTGACCTGTTTCATTCCACACCCAATCACTGATCCAATGCATTATCTACCTTCTAATATTACTTATAATTTGTGTCATATCTGATTTCTCTCTTTCCCTGAATTCATGCTTTGGTCATTCTGCATTTGGACTACATCATTAATCTTCTGACACCCTGATTTAAACCTCTCTTCTAATATTTTGTTCTACACAATAAACACATTAGCTTTCAAAATCCAAGATGTTGGGTCGCCCCTTTACTTTAAAAACTTCAATAATAATGGTGATAGTTACTACAGGTTGAGTATTTACCATTTGCCAGGCCACACACTGTTACACAATTTACATGAACTGTCTTCATTAATTCTTCAAAAACCCCATAATAATACTTTATTAACTCTGTTTTATAGATGAGAAAATTGAGGTTTGGTGATATTAAATATTCTATCCACAGTGATAAAGTTATTAAGGTAGAGCTCAGATTCAAACCTGGTCAGCCTGACTCTAGAACCTGTGTTCTTAATCATCCAGAGGTTATACTGTTAGCTTAAGTTTCAACTCCTTGACCTGGTAGTGTACAAAAGATCCTTTCCAACTTCATCTCCTGCCACTACCTGCCAAGCACTTTACACACTACTAGTAGTCACATATTTCATGCTTAAAAACAAAACAAAACAAAACAACCCATGCCTTTCTGCTGTGAGAAACTCTACTCATCCTTCAAGGCCCAACTCAAAATATAATCTTTCTATGATGCTTTCTCTCCAGTAAGATAGTCAATTCCTTCTTTATAGATCCTACATCACTTTGTACCTAATTCACTGAATTATTTATTTGTAATAATGTCTCCTCAACTAGACTATCAGTAATTCAAGAGATTCTATCTTACTTAATATACTTGCATCTAATTCAATTCTACATCTCCAATGCTTAGTATAATGCCTGGTACAAAGCAGGTACTCAGTAAATGTTATACAAATAAATGGTCCCAATTCTCTCCCTACTGGAATCCTACTCATCCTTCAAGGCCTCTTTCCTTCTATACAAATGCTTGCTAGACCATTCCTGTCAAGAATCATCAACTACCTCCTCTGAACTCAAACTTGTTGGCTATGCCCCTTAGCTCACAATTATTAATCACACCTGTCCTTATGACATATCTCACTTGTTTTCCTACAGTTTTTAGTATACAGCAGGCATTAATATTTCCTTTTTATTACTTTGAGGTTTCAAAATAATTTTACATACAAGGATGACCAATTAGCTTCAGCTTATTTAATCTCTGTGCATAAAGTTTTATGATGAAATAAAGTCAAATGACTGGAACTAAAACATACCTCATTTAATTAATCAAGGTTCTTTTCACCAAATTTTTCCTTACAACTCTTGCCAATTCATTCAATAGCTCTGGAAGCCGAAGTTTTTGCCTCACTACTGAGCAACTGTATTTCCTCCTTGGCATTTTCCTTCTAAGATGACTTGTTACCACAGTGTGTTCTCTCTATCTGTATATATAACTATCTTTCTCTTTCTCCCCCCTACCCAGATGCATGGATGCACATACACACACAATATTCTCTGTTCCTTTGCTTTCACTAGGACACATGGTACTGAAGATTTATTTTAGTATACTTAACAATTTAGTGGGGGTGGAAAAAGAAAAACCAGGAGTTATCTTCATAGACAGGTAAGTCCACAAAATAGTTTTTGTAACCAAAATTAAAACTCAAGTTGGTTTTAAATATAATGAAATAGAACTAACACTGAAGTAGCTATGTGACCCCAAGACCTATGTAGTTCATCTAAAAATCTGTAATGAAAAATAAACAATCCTAATAAAGCTAGGGTACTGAAAAACACATTAGCCAAATTACCTCAGATTTATAAGCAGGGCAGCTGGCAACAGAACCTAAAGAAATTATAAGGCTGCCCATCAGAAATATACCAGCTTTAAAAGACACACACATACTTGTACAGTTAAGCATTTTGGTTCAATCTGAAAATCTGGTAATTTAAGACATGAAGTTAATATAATTTAGGAAACAAAGAAAATATATTGAAGCCAAAAGAAAGTTATAGTGTGTTTGCTAAAATGAACATATACACAATATAGACGATGCACTCTAAGTGATAAAGGTGAATTTTTGTATCATGACTAGTAGATTTAATAATCTCCAGGGACAATCTAGTTTTACAAATCTGGGCACATTTTTAAAGTATCTGGAAAGAAAAGAAAGTATCTGGACAATTTAGGTCAAGAAAATGTGGGCGGGGGGAGGGAAATGTCCATAAATTTAGGGTTTTATGCTTTAATTACCCATACCAATTTTGCTGATGTGGCAGTAAGGTGCTCATACAGATACAGGTAGTGTTTTTCTTAGTTTGTTTCTATTTTCTTATTTCCAACTTATATTAGATAAAGAATACAAAAATGCTTAACAGAAAACATTTAAGAAGGTGTACTATCTCACCTAAACCACTTGGGTTACATCAACTTTAAAACATAAGAATTTGACCAGAGAGGGGTTCCCTGGTGGTATAGTGTGGCTAGGCTTCCGTGCTCTCGCTGCGCTGCCTGAGTTCGACCCTGCTCAGGGAACCAATCAAAAAAAAAAGAATTTGACCAAAGCCAGCAGCTGGAGTGGGCTCAGAACTACATTTGCTTTAACTAACCAGGAAAGTTAATCACTCCTAATCTGTGATAAGGAATTACCACTAATAATTTCAGTGACGAGTTAATTTCATTTATACATGATTCACCTACAGTATTCCATAATCTCAAATTTCACATGAAGTAAACGTCAGGCATCTGCTATTAAACACAGAAAGCTCTATATCCCTTCAAAACCTACATGACCATAAAGTTCAAGTCTTCTGACTAGAAGTGTAACAGGATAAAACTGACAATAAGGAAAAGTTTGAGAGAGTAAAAGACTACTTGTATTCGATGCCAACGATCGTCTCCATAATAGTACTATTATGAAATGGTACAGCACATATTGGACTTTTAAAAAAAATCTTAATTTTAACAAGTTAAACTTGAGTTGAACTAGCACTGTGGTCACTATCTTTTGTGTCATCATATGTGACATTATGGTACAATTTTTGAATGAGGAAGGCAAGAAAGAAGCCTGAAGATGAAATCTAAAAGTGGATTTCTGTATGGAAGGCGAATTTCCCAGTAATTTCCAAGGAAGCCAAAGAAGAGACTCCATGAGCAGTGCAAACTACTCTGTTGCATACCATCTCTATAAGCATATGACCTGTATCAGGCATTCCAGCAGGTTAACAAATTCCATAAAGAAAGGAGGAGTTTCGCTGGTGGTGTAGTCGCTAGGCTTCAGCGCTCTCAACGCCATAGCCTGGGTTCAATTCCCAGCCAGGGAACTACCCAAAAGAAAAAAAAAAACATTCTATAAAGAAATGAAAGTTGCCTTTTTGAAAAATTAACTACTGAGTACATGAGATCGTATATCCATGAGCTCTGTTTAACTGTAATTTTCTACACCAACAAGCTCCTTTCCTATTTACCTAAACCAAGTAATTTTTACTCCATACCAATCAAGTATGTCTTGTTTTGGATTCAAAACTTAGCCCTAAGGAATATGCCTTATGTTTGGAACCTTATTTCTATTGTATTAAAGCAGTACAAGGAAAACCATATATATGAAAAACAGTAAGATTCAAAATCATAAGGATAGGATAAAATCGTTCAGGAATGTGACTGGTTGTCCCATCTAATAGTAAAGTGGAACGTGCTCAGGGAAATGAACATGTAACACAAATACATAGAAAATGAAGAGGCAGCCCATGTCTCCTGGTCTCAATCCCACAAACTCCACGATTTCATGACATAATGAATGCCTGAACTATCAATATTTTTCCCCCTCTCTTTTTAAAAAGATTTCTCAGGACAAGGATTCCATAAACTCTTTTTCAGCTCATTCCAATGCCTAGTCCATCTGGATATACTAACTTTAAAAAATTATCTACATAAGCGTGGATACAAATCAGTGTTCTTATTAAAGGAGGCTTAAATTGAAAAATTAAATAACACAAAGGAAAAAAGTTACTGTTTTTAAGTATTTTAATGGAAACACAGCTGGTCAGATTTCAAAAACCTGGGCTGAAGAGTGTTTAAACATTGTACCAGTCAGTATATTTGAGAAGCTAAATGAAAAATAAACAAAAGACGTATCTATCTTTCAAAAATAAATACAATAAAAAAAACTTTATTCTAAAATAATTTCAATTTATTGACCAAGCTACATGGTAAGAAAAAAAAATTATCACTCCAAATTGTTTTTCACCTCCACAGCAATATTTGAACTTGATGGGCTCTCCCACAAGATATAGAAATCTCAAGTAACTCTCAAGCAGCCCTCGGTTTCTTTATTTTAAATTAATCTGTTGACCTGTTGTCGGTAAACATCTATAAATTCTGCCTCAGCTGAAAAATATTTAACTTTTTCTTCTAGGAGCAGTGTGTACTGTGTTTGAAGGAGAGGGGTAACCCCTTTTGGCCTTTGACCAGTGTTAACGATAAATGCTTCTTCCTATCCACGAAGCTTTTTCTCTTTTCTCTCTCTCTCTCTTTTGTCTTCTATGCTGTCTTTTCTCCATCTGTTCTGCAGTCAAAGCAGGGAACCCCAAATCCTGCCTCGTCTCTTCACCCTTCTCCAATTCCATATGGTTTCCCCCAGTTACCGCGCGGGGTGACACCTGAGGGCCGAGCGCGAACCCCTGGGGCTGGCGCGAACAGGGCGGACCGCTGTCATTGGGGAGCTAGCGTGGGCCCAAGCCGAGGTGATTTCTGACTGCTCATCGCCCAGCCCCGCGTGGCTGCAGGTCTCCGAGCCATTCGGACCGCCCCGGCAAGCTAGGCGTGCAGCTGTCGCGGAGCAGGAAGCTAACCGCGGCCGCTGGCCCGCTTTGACAGACCGAGTAGGAAAAAGGGTTCACTGCGACTAGGAGCCTCACCCCTTCGGCTAGACCTAGAGCGCGAAACCCCCGTCCCAGCCAGAAGGCAAGCGAGAGACCGCGGAGCCTCCGCCACCTACACAGCCCAGCCCAGCAGGGGCCCGCCCAGGGGCCACTCCCCAAGAGAGGCAGCCAGTCACTCGTCCGCCCTTCCGGGCCCGCTCCGGAGGGGACGGTCTCCCGCCCGTCCTCACACACAGCTCCTCAGGCCAGGCCCCCAGGGCTTCGTCCACCTCTCACCTTTGACGACGCGGTCAGCCCCGGGAGGGGGCGGCGGGGGCGGGGGTGGGGGCGGTGCAGCCCGGGCCGGCTCCGGGGCGGCCATGCTGGGCCCGGGGCTCGGCTAGGCGCTGGGCCGGGCGGGGGTTGGGGGCGGGGGCGGCGGCTACCAGAGCCAAGCGGCGGCGCCGCCGGGGAACATGGCGGACCCTTTCCCTACAGAGGGGCTAAGACCGGCATGCACCGCGCGTGCGGGGGCGGGGGCGGGGCAGGCTCTAGGGACTTGTGCAAAATTACTGAGGCTAGAGAAACAGGACGAAGCCCAGGGATCAGATTAAAACTCTGGGCAGGCAAAAACCAAGAGTGAGGGCTGTGGTGAATGAGTGCTAGAAAATACAACACCGGTTCTCATGGAGCTCCCAGTAAGATGGGAAGACGTGATCGATCCTCAGAATCTCCTAAGAGAAAAACAAATGTATAACAATTTAGCTATCGGATTCGGATACTCTCGTTGGTAAGGGACGAGAAATAGAAGAGGTATTGCAGGTTCTACAAAGAAGTGACCGTTCAAAATGGAGTTTGGGAAAGAATCTGGTCCTTGTATTTAGAGCCTGAAATTGTTAAAAGTCTGAAGGCACAGAATAAGAACGGAGGTAGAGCAGACTAGGCTCCAAGGATTAAAAATCGAAACAGGTAAGGGGAAAGGAAGAGATGACACCAAGAGATGTTCCAGGTCTACAGAATTCACCTGAGGACACAGCCTCCCACTTTGATTCATTCAGAAATTAAGAAATTTGGAAGGCAGCGGAGTAAATAGGGAATTGGAAATTAGTTCCTCTTAAGAAATATCTCATGCGGGATATCTGTGCACATACACAATCTGAGCGCCAAGGGACTTATAAAATCTTTATAGGGATGGACATTCACGGGGAAGGGGGATAGTGAGACAAGAAGAGTGTGTATAACACCATACTGAGTCATAGAGACCAGTGTATCTAATAAGATCTATGTATCTTGATGGCATAGGATGCAAGTGGGATGGGGTGAGAAGTTCCTGCTCATCTCCTGCTCAATAATACATGTGCTCAGAATATGTTCATAGTGGATGGTGATAATTAGATAACCAGTGGTCCAAAGGACTCAGAGAGCGCCTTTCTACCTCTTTTTGCCAGTCTCAATGATCCTGAGACCTGGGGTAAAAGACAAGGGAAATGCCTAATTTTTTACAAAGAAAGCCCAAAAGTACCTTTTAGAGGGAGAATTTAGGAGTGGAGGTGTGAAAATGGCTTTTTCTGGCAAAAAGTGCACTAATTCCACAGTGGAAGGGGAAGAGGAGGGGCAGCATGGGAAGAGAGTCCGGAAGGGATAGAGGTCACACCACAAACTTGAAGAGGGAGTTTTTAAGAGTCCAAATTCCCCAGAAAATCTCCCTAAGAAAGGAAGGAGAAAGCGTGTAATGTATTTAGCGCCTCTTGGAAGGGAAGGGGTAGGAAATATACTAGCAGCAGCAGTAACAAGGGAAGTACCTCCATTTTAGGGCATGTTGGCTCCTACCCTGAGTATAGCCTTCAACTATCCTTCAGCTCTTTGGCTCCTCACTTTCACTCAGTCAAAAGCCATATATATATTTATTAATTTATGTTCACACATATACACTCTCACATATATATGTATGTTCATGCCAAGACTCACTCACTGGGAGTCCCAGACCACTGAAAATCAGTATTTCTTACTTATCCAGGCCTACCCACCCCAGGATAAGAGCAAGAGCATACAAAAGGGATTAAATAAACAAATGACGAGTTAAATAGAACTATCTTATAGATTTATTAATGAAAAATACTTTACAAAAACAGTATAATGTTTGGCCCTAAAATAGTTCAGCTGACTCTGAGGATTTACAATGGCGACTGAGCAAATGGCAGTAATGGCTCTGCTGCTGAGACAGGAGGGTATGTTAGTGTGCCTGACTCCGTCTATTCAAAGGGCAAAGGTTATGTTGGCAGCTCTGTATTCTAGGCCTAAAGTTTAGGGGCACAGGGAAGACAGATAGTTCATAATACCAGGCAGGTGGGCTGCCCTGAATGATGTGATCAGGACCACGACCACAGGGCTACATGTCCCTCCAAGAATGGGGGATGGGGAAGACAGAAGGTCAGGTAATAGGGACAGATGCATAAAACAAAGAACAGAAATTAGTAACACAGTAGGGAACAGAGGATGAAGGCTCAGGTGCAGGTAGGGGCATAAAGTATCCAGGAATAAGATCCTAAGGAATGGCTAGTGTCCAGAGTAATAATGGATTTATCTTTAAAGTGGCTCAAAGAAAGCCCTAAACAGCAGCTGCTTCCTTTTGCTAGGTGAATGGATATTGAAATTTCACATAATCCTTCTCAAAGAGCCATGTCATGTTAGAGGTTCTTGGAACTCCTTGTGAGACAAGACTAGCACAACCCTGGCAGGGATGCAGGGTACCAACTCTGCCACTGTACAGTTTAACAGAAAGCTATGACTCCAGGAAAGGAAAAGGGTGATCCTTACCACCTACTGTGCTGCAGGGCTCTAGCTCTGGTCTCTCTTCCAGGAGCATCTGCTAAAACAAACAGAAACTCCTGTCCCCCTGTCCTCCTGTGTGCAGTTTGTGGGGCATAACTGCTTTGCCTCCAGTCATCATCTGGGGGCATATCTACTCTTCGAGGACCAGGGGCTCGAGACCCTGGAACAGGACCCGAATTCCAAGCTGACCTCAGGGGTACATGAAGACTGCTTGATGGTGGGGACATAGGGTGAACAATGGGAGGGTGGGAGGGTGAATGGAAAATTTCCCCCCAGGACTGAGCATGAGGAACTTGAATGCCCTGCTGTATTTCTGATAGTGTGGCAGTATGGGTTGGCTGAAGCTTGCACCCTGGAGTAATCAGGAATCTGGCTCCAATATGCTGGTTGGTCTCTGACCACAGTTCCCAAGAGGCATCTGTTCGGGAACGATGGGGGAGACTCCGGTAGTTCAAAGTTCTTCCTGTGTACTTGGCCCCTTGGGAAGTTTCACCCCTGTCACACATAGCCAGAAACTGCTGGATATTCCTTGAAGTTCCTGGAAAGAGAAAAGAAACCCAAAGATTGAGCATCTTTAGTAAACCATTCTCCATCCCAGGGGACCATTCCTTACTGTTCCACCCAACTCTTCATACCCCTCCAAAAGCATACACAAGAGGGAAAGAAGGAACCTGCCTTTGCTTTTAATTTCATTTTTTTAAAATCTTAATATATATCAAAATCAAGTTTCTTACCTCCAACCTGGGCAAATGAAACAGTCTCCTGAATGCTACCATACTTCCACCTCACTTCACTATAATCCTCTGTCCCTCTCTCCCTCTCTTTCTCTCTCTCTCTCTCACACACACACACATACACACACACACACACATACACACACACACACACACGGCTCCCTAATATTACAAATGTATACTCTTCATTGTGACAGCTCAACTCCTAGAGTCACCACTCCAAACCATCACTCTTTATTTCTTAACATGGTAACTTCACTCCAGTTAAGCTGTCTTTGCTTACATTCTTGCTCATTCTGAGATCTCTGCTTTTGTTCATACTACTTCTCCCACACGTACAATGTGAAATACCTCTTCTATACATTATTCCCCTTTACTTAAAAGAAACAAAATAATTTTTCAAAAATCACTTCTAAAAATTACTTTCCATTCTTTATTTTATATTCCCTCAACATCTGCACTATATTCTGATATGTACATAAGTATGCATATTCTGATTACTTAAACACTGAGCTCCTTGAGAGAGCTGACTTCTTTCTCTTGTATTCACTGTAGCATCTGATGCAGAACAGGCTACAATAAATGCTGCCTGTAGGATCAGATGCCCCAAACAGCTGTCAAAGGAAGCTGCTACCTGGCTGCTTCACCAGAAGGTCTGCTTATCCAAAGCTCCCTAAAATTTGGACACAAGTATCCTCAATACTACTCTATCTTTTGTTTTAGAACCATAACGCCCCCTGCCTTGGGGCATTTATATCCATAAGCCAAGATTTATCAACCTAGACACTACTGATATTTTGAGCTGATAATTCTTTGTTTGGGGGTGGGGGGTGCAGGGAAACTTCCCTGAGCATGGTAGAATGTTTAGCAGCATCCCTGGCCTCTATCAACTACATGCCAGTACCACCTCCATTTCCCATTGAGAATCACTGCCTTAAACTGTAGATTCAGCACATGAAGAACAAAAGAAGAAATCTTGCTATGGAGAAAGCCAGAAGGCTGCTGCCCAGGATTTTCTAGGTCTTGTATACATGACATGGGTATTCCATGTACAGGGTCTTTCTAAGTCTCCCATTCACTTCTTGTCCTCCTTGACCTAGATCATCCCTCAGCTGAGACTTAGGAGATAGAAGGAGAGAAAACTAGCTAATACAGATGACACTTTATGTTTTGGGGAATCATAAAGACTGGGTATCAACTCTCCTTGGTCACTTACAACCTTATCCTGTCTTGACTGAAACAGTTCATTTTCATGCTCTACACCCCTAGTCTAGAACCATGTTGCCCAAGAAATGATTCAATTATAATTCATCTAGATCAATGCTTGATCTTAAAGCAGTAATTCATATCCCTTTACAACTTCACCTTGGGGCACATGGGGACACACGGACACACACACACACACACACACACACACACACACACACACACACAGACTGATTTGATCCTTTAAGTCCCTGGAAAAGTACTACATTCTGGCACACTGGCACTCAATATTAGATTTGGGGAGAGTTACCTGGGGGTCTATGGGGCTCCCCTGCCACGCTGGGCATCAAGACATCTGGGGACAGGACCTGTGGTTGGGGTGGGTAGAGTTGGGGACCAAGGAGAAACACAGGAGGGTCATGGATGGCAGGGAGGGAAGAGGAGCTGGAACAACGGTGCCCGGTTTCCAAAGGCTTTTTCCTCGAGTTTGATGAATCCTTATAATGAGACGACAAAAAAAAAAAAAATAGAGAGATGAAGATTAACACACAGCAGGATATGGTTGGGTAAACACAGTGAGGCAAGCAGGGGGAGATGGAGGGAACTAGAGAACAAACATGCCTTGATTCTGGAAAGGGACTCCATTTATTCTGTCACTCTCCCTGTTAATGCTTCTAGGAAAAATTGTGATCACTATGAACTGGAGACACCAACTGCAGATCCTCTTCCCTTAACTTTGTCTTCCTCGTAGCCCTCAATGTTACCAACACTATCATCTAGGTCTTTAGCAAACTGCTTAATGACAACAGAAAAGTTAGAGAGATTGAGATAAAAATTTAAAAATAGAGGAAATGAGAGAAAATTTCAGAAAACCTGAGAGACTGAGAAAGAAAATTCTATACTCTCTAAATATTGAGAACCAAAATATCTCCTGTCACCGCTACAATCAGGTCTCCTTGTTGGCCTGTATAGTTTGTACCTACTTATGCTTATGTCCTGCTCCATACTCTATTAGTCATTTCTTTTTGTGGCAAAGTCTCGGAAATATCCCCTTTAATGTGAAATATTAATATGTCCATAATTGAACCAATGTTCTTCCAAACTCCTCTTTGTACCACATTTTCCTAAGTCACTTAGACTCAAATGTTGACATAAACTTGATTTTGCACTTCTTATCCACAATTTCATTAGTTGCCTTCGCCAACTACTATCATTTTTACCTATAGGTTTCGTATTTAAAATCAGCCTCCAATCTGATTTCCTAACTCAAACCCACTATCTCTTTACTGTGGCCTGCAAATTCTTACGTAATATAACAATGCCAATCTTTCTCACTTTACCTCCTAACATTCCGATGTCTTTTATACTCTAACCTTCTTAAATGTTCCTCAAACACATCAAGCTCATTCCACTTCAGGCCCTTTCCACTTACTGCTCCTAGCAACTGGAATGTTCTTCCCATGGCTCACACCTTCATATGACTGAGGTCTCTGATCAAGTGTTACTTCCTTAAGCTGATTTTCTCTCACTATTCTATGAGAAATAGCCCCGAGGATAGCCTCTGTTACCTCTTTACTCCTCATCCCCTTGCTTAGTTTTACTCTTCTTTATCACACATTGCCTTGGATTTACCTGTTTATTGTCTTTCTTTCCTAGTAGAATACATTTATTTTCACTCCAATATCCCCAGGACCTGGAACATTACAGGCACTTAATAAATAACACATTAAATAAAATACTCTACATGCCAGGGTATCTTATTTTCTTTACTAGATTGTAAGCTATTCAAGGACAGAATCTGTGTTATCAGTATGCTTACAGCACCTACCAGAGCATGGCACATAGTAGGCATTTACCATATAGCCTAAGGACCAGGTCCTCTCAGTATGTGACACAGCCAACTATTTCTTTCTTCCAGATAGGAGAAAGTAATACCACACTTCCCTCATTTTCCTTCTGTCTCCTGGTTTTTGTTTTTAACTAAGTCTCCTTTTAGTGTTCTTCAGAAGAAACACCTTAAATATGATGCTCTTCAGGGATATGTCCTGGCTCCTCTCTTTTCACAATAATCTTTTCCTCTTTTCAATGGCTATGATTCTCAAATCTCAATTTTAAGCCTGTTATGTGTCACATCCAAAAGCCTACCAGGTACTTCCACTCAAGCTTAATATATCCACATATGTATAAATTTCTTTCCTTAAATATATTCCTGATTCTCTTCCCTCAAATATATCATCAATCAAACCATAATTCCTGGATCTGATCCTTGATTCTCCTTTTCCCATATCCAGGCAGACAGGCAGCAAGTCCCATCAAATTTTACTTTTTAACTGGCTCTCCACTATGTCCATTTCTATCTTCCCAAACTCCTTACCATGGTTCATGATATGACGCTTGTTTATATTCTTCCCAGTTTAATCCTTCCATACCAAAGTATCTTCCTTAAATTCAGTTAATATCTGGTTCAGGTACCTGTACCTGCTATGCATATTTTTTTTTCTAGGAAGCCTTCCCTGATCTCTAAGCCTGGTTTAGACATCCCTTACTTACCTAGCATTAAATCCTATCATATTATATTGTAACGGTTTATCTATCTGTCTCCTTCAGTAAAGTCCATGAGAGCAGGGACTCCATCTAGCTCACTTACCACTGTATCCTCAGCAACCGACACAAAACCTAGAACATAAGCTCACTAAGCATTTGTTTAAAAGAATGAATCAATGAATAAATAAATAATATAGAAGTCAGGAGAAAGGGAGCAAAATCTCCTAGGAAAGTAAAAGTTTGCCATTAAATGTACTAAAAGGTATATGACAAGAAATGCTGGGCAGAAAAGACTGCCTTTTCAAAAAAAAAAAGGCAAATTGTTCAGAGTTGTTTAGGAACTTATGACAATAAGTTGGAAAAAATTACTGCCTTTGAAAGAAAAACTGGATCTGAAGGCCCGGTATGACACAGACTTAGTTTTCATTCTATATCCTTTTGTACCTTTTTATTTTTATATCATATATTTAAAACCTGTTTAATTTTTATTGAACTGACTTAGTAAACAAGCTTCAATGCATTGGTGCTTTGCATCCAGACTGCTGTTATAATGAAAACTCAACCTGCCTTGGAAAGGCTGTGAAATTCTCAAAAGGCAAGATTTATAAGCCCAGACACTGAAACTATTTGAGTTTGTTGATCTCTGCTGACTTGGGTGTCCCTATCCCTTTCATCTAGAGATTACTGCATTAATTATGTAAGAAAGGACTCAAGGAGGATTTTAAATAATTTTCCTTTTCTTGCTAATGCTTCATTTCAGCTTGAAAGCACACTGTACTAGGGTGGGGAAGAAAAGGCAAAGGAATACTCCATTCCATCTCTTCTCTTCTTCCTTTGATTAATGCAATTCTGACCCAATTAGAAGCCAATGCTTGCCAGAAACTCCTCTCAAGGCTATTAGGACTCTTCACATCCTAGGGAATCCTATAATACACTTTGCAGAACTGCTACAGGGAAGGGATAGTCCTCTGGGCTCCAACTAAAAGTGTGTCAATAAAATAATGACCATGTGTCCTCATTTTTGCTGAGTGCACATGGCTTTCCCCCAAACTACAATCTTCAGTTTCTTCTGCCCCTTCACTTACACTATATTTTACCTAGCAAGAGAAAGGGTGCTCTGAATAGATAGACCCTGATTCTACTCATAAGACTGTGGGAAGAGACTAGGGCTTCCTCCCTCTCTAAGACAACAGTGCCACTGCATGAGATGAAAGCAAAGTTCTCCATCCACACTCGCTGCTGGGGCCTTGGCAAGGTGCAACCTTCAGATACACAGTCACATAACACCAGACCTGTGGTTTTCATACAGACCCTGTCCCTAGGATATGGGAGAGAATAGGGTAAGACTCACCAGTAAAGATCTGAATTAGATATATTTGAAAGGTAAAGATGCCCATATGGCTATCTCCTCTCATTCAAAAGAAGCTCAATCATAGACCTTGTTCTCTTCTAATAGCCCCCCATTACCATGCCCCTGCCTTACCACCAAACCTACCAGTCATATCTCTCCACAATTCCTTCCCTAACTCGATCAGCCCATGCCCAGCACTTTAGCACCTGAGGCTGCTACCTGAGAAGCAGACACTGTGCTGGCTTCATGGAGACTATGCTCCATTTCTGCTGTTGGGGTCTTTGAGAGACCAAGGCCAGGGGCTGAATGCAACCTTCTCCCCACGCCATCTGCAGAGCCTGAGGAGGAAAACAAAAATACAAGTTGAAGTCACCTCATCTCTTAGATCCTGAACTCTGAGCTGGGCTGCACAAAATTCAGTTCTTGTTTCATTAAATAACAAATGTGCATCCCTGAATCTAACGGAGGAGATGCTCCTGGAATGTAGAAGCAGGAGTTTCAGAACATGGATTGTTTCTTACAGGCCACAAGGGTCTGAGAACACAGGCCTTGAAGAACCTTGTAGAGAAAGGGCTCTGTGGACAGAGAGTTGAATGTCCCTATCTTGCCTCATTTCATTTTTGTAAACATAATCAACTTTGCTGCTGTCAGATTTGGGCCCAAGACTGATATATAAAGAGGAAATTTTCCAACATAGTGATTCTCTAGAGTATGTGATAACAAAGGAAACTATTACCTCCAGTCTAGTTAGAAGTTGAAATGATCATAGTAATCATCTATCAAATCTCATCATTTTACATAACAGGAAAATGAGTTCCAGTGTCTTATAGGTAGTAAGTGGTTTAATCAGTATTAAAATTCAAGTCTCTCGATTTTCACTTCCTATTACTACTACAAACAGGAGCTCTGCAGGAATATTCTATATGTGTAACAACATTCATTTATTTTCCCCATTAGCTTCTCTCAATCACTTAAATTCTAAACAATCATTAAATGCTTATCTCTTCCTCAAAATCTTGCTAAACTGTTAGAAGAGCGCTCCAAACTGGGGTATGTAACTCCCAAGGGGCTTGTTGCCCCAATACAACTAATTAAGCCTTCCATTCTGAAGATGGACATGCTCTTGACCTATATTTCTCATATATATGTATATATAGCACCAATTCATGTCTTGATTTGATATTTTGATTCTAATATATGTCATCTGGCTAAAGCATGATTTGCTGATAAAAGCTAGAAAACCAGTTTTTGTTTGTTTGTTTGTTTGTTTGTTTGGGGTGGGGGGTGGGGGGTAGGTCCCTGGCTGGGAATCGAACCCAGGCCGCAGCATTGAGAGCACCGAAGCCTAGCCACTACACCACCAGGGAACTCCCCAGACCAGTTATTTTTAATGTTTCCTGGTGCTTCAATGTAGTGGTTCTAACACCACCTCAGATTCATTAGGCTTAAGATATACAGCTTCCTATACCTCTCCACAGACCTACTGAATCAGAATTTCTGTGGTTAGAGCCTGGGAATATTTATTTTTAAAAGACTTTCCCAAAAACTGTGGGAGAATATCCTCAAACATTGTTTATGAAATGTAAAATATTACAGTCTTGACAAAAAGCAATCTAAAAATGTCAATTACAATTGAAAATACATTTATTCTCTTATCCAACAATTCTACTCCTGAGAATAAGAAACAAAAATACCAATTTATTGTGGCATTTTTTTGTAGTGGCCAAGAACTAGAAATAAAGTAATATCCATCTACAGCAGAATGTGGCTAAATACATTACAGCATTGTTAATATCAAATATTGCCCAGCCACTAAAAAAGAATGAATTGAGTTAAATTAGATGACTTGGAGGGATTTTCATCCAGCATTGAGTTAAAAGAAAAAAATAAAAAACTATTAATATTATCCCCAAAGGAAAAAACATTGTATATATAATCTACGAAGGACTTTATGAAAAGAAAAACACAGACATATACATATTTGATTATTACCTGGGAAGGTAGGGGATAAAAGGTAGGGATTGATGTAAGGGGAGCACAAATAAACAGAAAAATTGTCCATAATAAAAACAGCATGTGTGCTGTGATCCCATTCATCTAAAATTATTTCTGTTTTAAAAGCCACTCCTCAGGTGACTATGAAAGGCAGTCAGATTTAAGAATTACAGCTGTAATTATTAGAATGTGGTGCTCTTTAATCAAGTCACGTGTGATTCCAAGACAAGGAAGTGACTACTGAAACCTCCTGAAGGGAAAAGATGCTGATTTTAAAGATACTTAAGCAGAGGTAGAGGTGGCTATCAGTAAGGAGTATATGAGGGGATTTCTGGATTTGATAGATGGTAGAATTAAGATGATGTCTACTTCTGACCAATAGTAACAAGAGAAATTACCAGACATTATGTACTTCCTGATATAAGAAGCACAAAGTACTAACCTATGAAATACTTTTTTTTTTAATTGAATCTGATTTTAATAAAGCCTCTAGCCCCCTCAGTACCAGGTTATAGAAAAAACAAGGGCTAGAAGGACATGTTTGGGGGGCGGGGGGGGGGAGGAAATCTCTAGAAAAATACAATCAGCAAAATCTAGAAGGTGGAAGACGAATTACCAAATTTCTTCTACAAGTAAAATGAAAAGGGCTTAAAAGATACAGAAATCTTATAGGCTAAAAAAAAGCCTTAAGGCATATCAACAAAATGCAATGTGTGAATCTTGTTTGGATCCTCATTTGAAATAAACTAACTGTGAAAAGACATCAATGGGACAACTGAAAAAATCTGAATGCTGGTTACTGTATTATATTAAGAAGTTATTGTTAATTTTTTAGGTGTCATAGTTTTGTGGTTTTGCCTTTGGAAACAGAGTCTTTATTTCTTAGAGATACATTCTAAACTATGGACAAAATCATATATGTCTAGGACTTGCTTTAAAATAATCCAGGAGTTCCCTGATGGTGTAGTGCCTTGGGGCTTTGGCGCTGGCGCTGTCAGCACTGCGGCCTGGGTTCGATTCCCGGCCAGGGAGCTACCCACATACCAAAAAAATTAAGCAAAAAAAAAAATAATAATAATAATCCATTGGAAAAGGGAAAGGAGAGCGTGCTATAGCTAAATCAACATAGGTCATATGTTAATAAACTGGCCAAGACAATCTATCACCTTGGAAGCTAGTGATAAATATGGGGGAGGGGGTTTGCTATTATAACATTTACGCTTATTCTTTACTTTTTAATATATTTGCAATTTTCCATAACAAAAAGTTATTTTATTTTTAAGATAATGTCTGCCCAACTTCCAAAATACTATGAAATAGGTCAAAGGCAGTGTTTATATAACTCTTTAGGAAGTACAACCATGTCAAAGTCAATATGATCTCAAACACCATTTACTGTATGATTCCACTTATAAATGAAATGTCCAAAACAGGCAAATCTATAGACAGAAAATAGATTAGAGGTTGCCTGGAGCTGGGAGAGAGGGTTAGGGGAAAATAGGCAGTGACTACTAATGGGTACAGGCTTTCTTTCTAGAGTGATGAAAACACTTTAAAATTGATTGTGGTGATGGATGAACAACTCTGAATATACTAAAAAAACCTTTGAATTGTACACTTCAAGGGAATTGCACACTATGTAAATCATATATCAATAAAGCTTTTTAAAAATAAGTCATACAGAGAAAGATAAATACTGTATAATCTCCCTTACATGTAGAATCTAAAAAGAGCCAAACTTGTTGAAACAGATTGGTAGTTGCTGAGGGCTGCAGGGTGGGGGAAATGGAGAGATGTCAAAGGGCACAAATTTCCAGTTATAAAATGAGTAAGTTCTGCTTATCTAATGTACGGCATCATGACTGTAGTTAACAAATATTGTATTATATACCTAAAAGTTGCTGAGAGAGTAGATCTTAAATGTTCTCACCAGAGAAGAAATGATAATTATGTGTGGTGATGGTTGTGTTAACTAACCTTATTGTGGTAATCACTTAGCAATATATACAGGTATCAAACCATCACAATGTACGCCTTAAATTTACACGATGTTATCTGTTAATTTACACATATCAATAGATACTGGGCACTGTGGAATTGTATGCCTGAAACCTATGTAATCCTTGCTAACAGATGTCACCCCAATAAGTCTAACAATAAAAATGAATTAAAAAAAAAAAAAAAAATAGATACTGGGAAAGGGAGTTCCCTGGTGGCGTAGTGTCAGTGCTCTCAACGCTGCAGCCTGGGTTCCATTCCCAGCCAGGGACTACCGCCCCCACCCCACCCCCCAAAAAAAGCAAAATAAATACTGGGAAAAAAGTAATTTAGTGCTTAATAAATGCTTTACAGTAAGGTAAGGAAGGAATCCCCCAAAAGATATATTGTCATAGGAGGATCCTATTTCACATTTTCCTTCATCATCAACTATCTGATTTATTCTACCTGATCACTTTATTATTTTATTTTATTTTGTTTTGTTTTGTTTTGTTGTGGTTGTTGGTTCCCTGAGCGGGGATCGAACCCAGGCTGCGGCAGTTGAGAGTGCCGAAGCCTAGCCACTACACTACCAGGGAACCCCCCCACTTTATTATCTTATGTCATGTCAGTTCTTAAAGACTCGATTTAAAACAAAGCCTCTAACCAAAATAAAGTCAGTTGGTTTGACAAGTACTTTGAGAACTGATTCATTAGGTGGATTTTTAAAATTAATTTTTGTTCACTATTAAGTAAAAAATTAATGGTTGGTAGGTACTCTTTCATATTGTTTTTAGGAGTATAATCTTCTTGAAGACTAATTTGCCAGTATGTATCAAGAGATTTTTTTAAGGTTTATAACCTTCAATTTATCCTTCTAAAAGTTTATTCTAAGGTGCTTATCAGAAATGTGGTTACTTAAAGTATAAAGATATTCATCATAGTATTTTATTATAAAAAAAGCTGTAAGTAACCTAAATATACAACCATTGAGTATTTTGTTGTACATTCAAATACAGTATATTAGTCATTAAAGGTAGGTTTTATCAAAGGGAAAATGCTCATAGATATAATGTAAGAAAATTCATGGAACTAAAATGTGTGTGTGTGTATGCACACATATATGCAGTCCCATTCATATATGTGTGTATATATATGGAACTTTATATAGAAATGTATATATATATATATATATAGTTCCATGAGGGCTATCCTGAAAAAATCCAGCCGTAAATTTCTCTATTTTTCATATTACATGGCTGGATACTTTGTAGACAGCCCTCACATATATAGTAATGATCCTGCTTTTTGTAAAAACAAAACAAAATATATAATATATATGCATAAAAAAGCCAGAAGTAAACTCATGAAATTATTAAGAGATTAATAATTTTTGTTACTTTATATATTTCACAACTATCTATGAAATGAAAAATAGGGGGGGTTCCCTGGTGGTGTAGTGGCTAGCTAGCTTCAGTGCTCTCACTGCAGCAGTCTGGGTTCGATCCCTGCTTAGGGAACCAACCAAACAAAAAAAGAAAAATGTTCCTGTTTTAGAATAATATAAGGTTTTTTTTTTCTTTTGCTTTGCTTGTAATATGTTTGACAGTCAATTAGTTAGATCAGTTTTAATTGCAATGTATTCTTTTATAAGTGTTCTCCCTTATATTAGACAGGAAGCTAACTGAGGCAGACTCCAGCCTTTGTTCATTCTTCAGCATCTTCCCATAGTACCCTGTCCCGTGCACCTAAGGTGTGCTTAATAAACATTACTGTAAAGTCTACTAGGATGCCTATCCTAAAAAAATGTATCTTAATATCAAATCTTTTATTTATGTAATATGCTCCTCACAGCTCTTGGGAGTATAGTAGACAGTCAATAAACATTTGTTTGGCTGTAATTAAACATTGGTTGGCAGCATGTAAGGAACCTATACCATTATGGAAACACACCCAAGCTAACCATAAAGTTCTCCAAATTCAATTTCACAGAATCATACATATTTTAAGAGTTGGATGGTATCTTAAAAAAAAAAAAAAATCACTGAACCAATTCTCTCCTTTTACAGGAAAAACTTGGCCCTAGGATATTAGGTGGCTTGTCCAAATTTATATTGACAGCTAATGATGAAGCCAGTATAACAGTTCAGGCTTTGGAATTCTTAAGTATGTTAACCTAAGTTATAAATATTCATTTATTAAATTTCCAGAACTAGGTCTGTGATATATATTTAAGGTGTACACTCCTCACACAATACAATGTTACAGAGTCAATGAATGGTACCCTACAGGCATACCACCTGGAAAACTCTAAACCTGGTATTTCCTGAAGGAATCAGGGAAGGTCTTGATATTGCTGGGTTTAGTATGATCTAGAAATGCCCTTTGGAGATTTGGCTCAATGTGGACATCCTTGGTACAAGTTGGATCTGGAAGCTGGATCTTGGGATTAGTTTAGCTCCTAAGCCAAAGAAAAATGACTTTTCCTCTTAGCCTCCATGTCATGCTAAGTCACTCTCAAAGACCTGTGAACCACAGCTTAGTATGGTATACCAAAGAAGTCCTGGGCACATACTCATCTTTAGAAGGAGGGAATTGGCCCATGAATAATGCTTCTGCCCTCACTCTTCACTCTAGACTAGAAGTCTCCAACCTTTTTGGCACCAGAGACCTGTTTTTTGGAAGCTTAATTTTCCACAGAACGGTGGGTGGGAGTGGGGGTCTCGGGATGATTCAAACACATTCCATTTATTGTGTACTTTATTTCTATTATTATTATTACATTATAATATATAATGAAACAATTGTACAACTCACTTGCCACTATAAAACCTGCCACCAGAGGCAGCTTATTTGTCACTTGCCACTCACTGAGAGGGTTTTGATATGAGTCTGCAAGCAACTGATTTATTATGGTCTCTCTGCAGTGAAACCTCTCTGCTATTGTAACTATGTATTTGCAGCCACTCCTCAGCACTAGGATCACCGCCTCAGCTCCACCTCAGATTATGAGGCATTAGATTCTCATAAGGAGTGCATCCCTTCAATGCACAGTTCACAATAGGGCCTGCACTCCTATGAAAATCTAATGCACCACTGATCTGACAGGAGCTGGAGCTCAGATGGTAATGGGAGTGATGGGGAGCAGCTATAAATAAATAAAGCTTTGCACGCTTGCCACTCACCTCCTGCTGTACAGCCCAGTTCCTAAAAGTCCTGAAGTCTTTATGAATAAAGCCAGAAGTTTTATTACCACCTCCTAAACCAGGAATATTACTTGAACAGAATACCAGCCCACCTCTGATCTTGTCCTCATGCTTTCAGCTTTTATATGTCCCCTACTTCCCCTACCCCCTGGTTGCATTCTTACCTGTCTGGCTAAGTGGGTGCCAGGCCACATCCTGCTGCCCCCATCCAGAAGAGCCAGCTTGAGAAGCCAGAAGACTGGCCTGGTAGAGAGACTCCAATTCCGAGGTCTCCTGCTCTGTGTCTTGGTTCCAATGTGGATGCAAAGAGATGTGGTTTCTTTCCAGATAGGCTACACAGGTATGGGGATTGTTGGGGAAGGACCTCATTCCTGGCCCAGGGACCTCATGTTTAAGCTGAGAATTACAGAGCCTTGTGACATTCACCCAGGAATTCAAAGGCAAGGGAGTGTCCAAGTCAATACTGTTGCCTAGCTCCTTAGGCCTAGCATCTCTCACTTGAGATGGCTTCCCTTGGCACATAACTGGCTCTGTCAAACTGGGCTGTCCTCCCCAAGAAGTTTCACCATTAGGAAGTCCAGAATTCATAGCAAGAGAAGCATAATCAGCAGGCTCTTCCCAGGAAGGCAGTCTGTCCCTGCCATCCACAGAGGGTTGCTGTTTTGCCCAAGGCCAATGGCCTTTCCCTTGACCCTGTGGGAAGGGAGGCTTAGAGTCAGAAGGGGAAGAGTTCCTCTTTATACTATTTGGCAAATTTCTATCCTGGGAATCTGTATTATCCTTTGTGGGGGCTCCCTGCATCCTCTGGAACTGCTCTGCCAGAGAGCGAACAAGCCCCTTTGTGCCCAGGAACTGAGGCCTACAGGGCTCTTTGTTTCCATCCAATTCTGAAGTCAACAAAGTTTTTAGGCTTTTGGCTTGGAGGCATTGGTTAGTTTTCTGCACAGTATCAGGAGAGTGAAGCACAGATGAAGAAGCAGCAGGCATTGTGGGGTGGTAGGCTCTGTACAGAGGAAGGCTAGGCTGAGCTGATGAACTTGCAGGATGACAACCTAGGCTGTGTGTGTCCCCTTTCTCACAGGTGGCTGTTCCAGTTGGGTGTGAAGAAGGCATCACCTGGGACGAGTCAGCAGGATCCCTCTTTTCTTGAAATAGCAGTTCTTGATGAGTGCCTTCTTTAGGTAGGAACTTGGTGCAGCTGTTGTCACCTCTGCAGCCTTGCAGCTTACCCTCTGGTACATCCAATTGTTCCCAACAATGATGAGAATTCTTCTCAGTCCTCCCTGGTGTTTGAGGTAAGCCCTGTCTGTGGAACACAGAGGGGTCAATGCTGTCCACCTCAACTGAAGTAAGAAGGTTCGAGGCAGACCTACTAGGAGAATTGTGCTGCAGGGCAGATGGGACAGATGACTCTGGGAATAGTGATGAGTGTGTCTCATGGCAGGAAGCAGGTGAGTAGATAAAAGAACTGGCCCCAAATTCTGTATTTCTGTAGGGTTCCAGGTGGGCCTCCCGGCTTAACAATACTTGGAGCGGGATAGGCTGTTCACTGAAATAAATGGAGAGCCAGTCATAAGCTGCCTTGAATAATAAGGTTGCTTACAAAAAGAAATGTTCATTTGGTTCTCATTTCTAGCTATCCAAGGAGGGAATAGTGAAAATAAATGGAAAGGCAACAAACACAAGTAGAGTCAACAGTTCAGAGGTTCACAAGAGAAGGCACATACGTAATTTAATCCTCTTTATTAAATGTCCTCACCAGAGGTGCACACAATAATGCTAAGTAAAAGGCCTTGCCAATATTCTTCACTACCCATAAAGCCCTATGCCAATCATATTATACTTGCAAATTAAAAAAACAAAAATTGCTAGTCCCACATGCAGATGACATGGAAAATAAGCAAAGGCTAGAAATCACTCATACCTGGGGTATGAGTCCTGGAGGCAGATCAGTCAAAAGAACCAAAAAGCCACATTTATGGAGTATAGGGTAATTTGGGCTCATGGGATTACATAGAAATCAATCATTTCAAGCATGTTTCATAATCTGGATCTGGTTGTATTATTCACTGAGATATTTCCCCAAAGTAATGCACTGTGACCTATCTTGAGATTTGGGAATAGGAGTAGGGATTAACCACATTTATAGTTGGTTTCTGACCTAAAAAATGTGTTAGAAGCACTTAAATAAAAGCTTCATCACTCACATACATCAAGTGACATAAATTTCCTAGACAGTTTAGCTGCCTAAATTGCTTATATTCAAAACACATTCAGTCAGGTTCTCCGATCTGCCTTCAACTCGTGGAGCATACAATGGGAGAAGAGAAGAAAAAGGAATATCCTAGCTATGAACATTAGATTTTTTTTTTTTTTTTGTATGTGGGTAGCTCCCTGACTGGGAATCGAACCCAGGCCGCAGCGCCGACAGCGCCAATGCCGAAGCCTTAAGCCGCTACACCATCAGGGAACTCCCCTGAACATTAGATTTGAATGATAATATACTACAAACTTTTGTGGGCATAGTCACTCAGGCACCCTTAAAACATCATGACGGTTAAGATATTATACTTACATAGGAAACCTAATGGAGTCAAACAAACCAGGATTTGAATTCCACACTTCGATCACTTACTAGCTGAGTGATCCTGGGTACCTTACTTAACTTATCCTTTGAGCCTGATTTCCTTATTTATATAATATCACTAAACAACAGGCCCTTATCCTAAGGTTATTGTGAGAATTAAATAAAACAAAGCAAAGTGATTAAACTTAGTGTCTGGGCATAGGCAGATGTTAAAAAAAAATGGTAGCTGCTTTTATATTTATATTCTGAAAACTAATCAGGCTTATTAATAGCCTAAATTTACTTAACTTATATCTATCTACTCTAACTGCCAAATGTGACAAGGCTAAAATGTGAGAACTATACCAATGGCCATGGGGACTTTTTTTCATAGTCCTGACCATAAGGAAGCAAAACAAGGGGAATCTTCATGTCTCTTTTCTATGGTTTCATCAGAGCAAAGAACTGCTTTCTCTGCTTCCATGAGGGACAAGAAGCACGGAAATCCCCAAATAAATCACCTGGCTTCTACTACAACATGAAATGTAGCTCAGATTGCCATATCTAAGAACTTAAAATACACAAACTTAATAATCATGTTATTACTCAAATCCAGGGACAAGCTCTCCTATGAAAAATATGAACAAGTGATCTGATTATGCCATACTATCTGCATCTTTCTAGGAACGATTAATAAAAAGGACCCACAATGGGATGAGCTTTCACTATATGTCTGACCTGAGAGAAGACATTTTTCAGAGGACTCCTGTCTCCACTGTAGTCACCAAGACAATGGGAGCTCTGGCTGTGGGGCACCCATGGTCACTTTTCCCCCTGGCTTACATAAACTACTGTTGTTCCCAGGCACTACCTTGTTGGCTGAGGAAGGGCCCCGCCCTGTGAGGGGAGAAGGCAGGCTGCGGGCTGCGCCGACTGTTGCGATGATTGCTGCTGCTGCATGCGATCCTGCAGGCTCCGTGCTTTTCGAATACTGATTTGCAACTTCTTATCGACTAGGGCTCTGCTGTGCGTGCTAGAGCTGGCACCATGCAGGGCAAGTCTTAGTTTAGCTAAAATGCAAAAGAAAATATAGCAGAAACAGAACACAAAATACAAACAAAAATAAAAATAATAAAATTGAACCAAAAATGAGTGAAGATATGCAGTAAAACTCAAAATATGCAGCAGGAATGTAAGGCATGGACCATGCATATGCTGTCCAGGGCACAGAGCTGGCACTGGCTTTATAAGGAACATTCATGGAAGCTATGGAGGCCAAACAGGTTAATTCAAATTTAACAAACAAACAAATAAAAAGCTAAACTAAAATGAGTCAGGAAGATAAGCTGGTGCTTCCATCTTAGAGACTGACACTCTTGTTGTCCTTTGTAAATGACCTGCCCAACTCTGGTGTCCACTTTCTGCTCCCAACTCCCCCTTCCTGGTGACCAATAGCAGAAATAAGATCTAAACCTCCATCTGTCTTTATAGAACACAGCTTCTTGTGGGTCACATTTAAGAACCACATATGAATTGTAAGCCTTAGTTCTTTTCTGTAACCTAATGGTGTGGTATACCAGGAAGGCAGGGGAAAAATACAAAGAATCAAATATACAGTGCAAAGTCACAGGCTTGGGAAGTCACAGCCAATTTATTCATTTCTTTCTGCTGTAAACTCCACCTGACTAGTCAGTGACTAAAGAAAGAGCAGACGAACCTCACATCTGAGGTCTAACTTATCTTGGGTTAAGAAGGGAGGCATGGTTGGATAACTCATCTGTGGACTTGCGTTGAGGTTGTTCCAGTAAATATCCATAGGCCACAGTAACAGTGCCTGGCACACTTAGAAATCTGAAGGATAAAGATAGCTAAAGGGTCTCATTTTGGGAGAGGGAGACTGAGGAGACATAAAAGTTGTTTTTATCCCATCTGACTAATGACACTAGTAATGTCTATTATGAAGTTAATCAAATGTGCCACAGCTATAGTGGTTAGTATTACTTACAGATAGCTTCGTTACAGAGAGCCAAAGCTGCAGCACAGTCTCCCTTCTGTTCCAGACGTAGCGACTCTTCAAATACTGAATCTGCCTCTTGCAGGGACCTCTCAAAGCCGTCACTCCTCCCTGAAACGGCCAGTACTTTTCATTTCTATTACAATTGGTTCCAAATTCTCCTATGTACTGTTGTTTCCCTTCAATGTACACAGATCCTTGCTGCTGACTTATTCTAACTGTCCACTGCTATTAAGAATTCTCTGAAACACACAGGACATCTATTTTTGCCTTAACTGACCTTACCAAGGCCATGAAGAGAACATGTCATTGTCCACGACATTTTCCAACTCTAAGACCTCTTAAGGGTTCCTCAAGGAAAGAACAAAGTATTGTTTATAGCAGAAGGGTGGATTCTTATGCCTGGAACTGACCTGCTTTTTCCACAGTGCAAAAATACATCTTGCCAACCAGCATCAGAACTCCCCCAATCTCCACTAAGACATCTACTGCTATGTTAAGGCAAAAGTGGCTTCAGACTGTGGAAAGCTATCTGTAACACTTCTTTCCTACATCAATCCACAGTCTTCTCTGCACCACACTGAAAAATCAGTATACCTCCTGGGCACAGGTGGTCTACAGTTCCTACTGCAATATATGTTTTGTTGGTTTACATGCACATACCTTTCTTTAGTACTGCTATTTACTTTTATCATGCCCTTGTTTACTAAACCTACTGCCAACGAGTCACCTCCCCATACAATGAACATGAGATGCTCCTTCCTCCTCTGACAGTGAATGTGTGCCAAAGCAGGTGCAGGAGGGTCCAAGTACACAGTATCAGATGAAAAAGCGAGAAAGTACTGGAAGGGCAACTTTTGAAAAAGAATCCTCAAGTTTATGTACCCCCTTGCCATTTATTCACTTATTACCATAAATTGGTAGTAAGCTGTAATGGAAGTTCACTTGCAGTTGGGATTAATGATGAGTTTTCCCAAGCTCATGAGAAAAGGAAATCAAAATGTCGAAGTCATTTCTCCCATGATGTCCCCATCCTCCACTTACCTCCACCAGGTGAATGTGATAAGAATGGCTCTTCTACACCTCTAATGTTCACTCCCTAATGCACCCTGGCTTTGGAGAGCAATGGGAAGGCAGTCCAAGTAGCAAGTTGGTTCTGAAGAATTTAGCATTCAGGTTCTACGTTGCCTCCAGAGATACAGACCCCACAACCTCCAAACCTCAACTTTTCTCATATTTGAAATTAATTAACTACATACAACCTTTATAATCAGAGGTGGTGGCTAGAGCCATTAAAACAAATGAAGTTTCCTACAGAGATACAGACAAGCTCCAGTTGATCAATCACTGTACTGAACTTTCAATTCTTATCCTCTAGAACAGCGGTTCTCAACCTGTGGGTCGCAACCCCTTTGGAGGTCGAACGACCCTTTCACAGGGGTCACCTAAGACCATCGGAAAACACATATCAGATATTTACATTAGGATTCATAACAGCAGCAACATTACAGTTATGAAGTAGCAACGAAAATAAGTGTATGGGGGTCACCACACCATGAGGAACTGATTAAAGGGTCGTGGCGTTAGGAAGGTTGAGAACCACTGCTCTAGAATCTTAGCCCTCTATTCCTTGATCTTTCAGGAGATGCTGAACCAAAATGTATGGAGAATTGACAATGAAATATAGCCGGAGGGATTCCCTCTCAACTTTAATGTACTACCCAACAGAAAAGGCAAGGGAGAGAGATGAAAAGGCCCCTCTTTCAAAAGCAATATAAACCTTAGACACTATTGCAATATAGCTTGAGGAGAAAAAGGAAGAAAAAACTATCCAAATATAGGGACAGCTAAGGAATTAGGAATTTAAAACTTATTTTGGAAACAAATACAATACCTTGTGAAATACGAGTATAAACCAATAACTGCCTGCATCAAAACACTATAGGATTAGAGGAGTAAAGTGGTCCCAAATTACCCAGAAAACTTCTCTGTTTGTTGATAAAAAGAATAAAGTGATCAACAGAAAGCAACCACCCAAAGCAGCATTAGTCCTAATCTTCACACTGCTTAGCACAATTTCTTACACCTGGGGATTCTGACTAAGAAGAAGAAGAAATTCATTTTACTTTTTAAAAAAGGGAGCTAGAGATTTCAGGGCCTATTTAAAGTACATACCTCAGCTTTTCTGAACTCCTATTTTGAAGGTTAGTCTTTTTTGGTACAAAGTGACACCCTAAAGCAACTGGAAAAAAACACATAACTAATGTGGGGCAGCTGAGCAAGCCTAAGTCCATGAAAATCGCATGATATTGGAAATGAATCATCAGAGGATCCAAGGGCCATCATGTACTGGGTTCTTAGAACCTGTTTGGAGGATCCATTTCCCTAGAGCTCCAGATGAGAAATGTTGAGGGTATGTTTCTGCCCAGGAAGCAGAAGTTCCCTCATTGTCAGTGTGTGTCCCTCACTGCCCTTTCCTGCTATTTCTGAATTGTGACTAGTTTTATTTCAACCTTCTACAGATGTTCATGGGAAATATTTTTTCATGAACAATATACTATCTCTAATCTACAGGCTTTTAATAGCTGGGCCCCAAATTAATGCCTGTCTCCAATCAATAGGTCCATTACCTTCTGCTTTAACTAGCTCTCACTGAAATGGCTGAATTAAGATAAAATATAACTTTGCTGAAGTGAAGACAAGGAATTTATGAGCTTGACATTTTTTTCTTTCCTCTTTCTCTGTCCCCATCACCCTCAACCTAATGCTTATAACAATTACCCTGATTCTGTAGTTCATCCAAGTCCATAAAGCGGCTGGGATGAGGGTTAAACCCTTTAGCTGCCTCTAATTCCTTCTCCCGTTTCCTTCGAAGTTCCTGTTCCTGGGCCCTCCTGGCCACCTCTTCCTGCAATTCATCCAGTTCACTTTTGGAAGATATCTCCCTACCTGGAACATAAGCAAGGAAGAAGAGAAGTGATCATATTTCCATAATCAAGACTAAGCACCCGTACCACTTTTCCTTTGAATCTCTTGGCTTCAACTTGGGAGCTCATGTTTTGAATACTGCCTTCCATATCAGATTCAGAGTGACCTGAGCCATGAATTAATAATAATAATCTACTGAGTGTTTTATAACAACAATAATAATAGCATGACAACTAACATTAGTTGAACATTTACTATGTGACAGGCACAGTTTTTTTTGGTTTTTTTTTGCTTTTTGGTATGTGGGTAGCTCCCTGGCTGGGAATCGAACCCAGGCCACAGTGCTGACAGTGCCAGCGCTGAAGCCTTAAGCCACTACACCATTAGGGAACTCCCAACAGGCACAGTTTTAAGCACTTTTACATATACTATTTCATTTAATTCTCAAAACAATCTATGAGGTAAATATTGCCTACATATTAAGAATAAAGAAACTAAATCACAAAGAAGATAAATAACTTGCCCAAGGTAACACAGCTGGTAGATGGTAGAGATGAATTAAGTCAAAAAGGTTAAATTCATAACCCATGCTCTTATCCATTAGGAAGCATTCTCCACCATGTGCTGCCAATGACTCATTGGGAAAATTTAAGCAAGTCAATTTCTCACCCTTAATTTCCAACATTCTTTAATGAGTTTGCAAAATGTCCATAGTAGTAAAAATTTAACTTTATCAGTGTTCACAGAGGGAACCAAATAGATCTAAAAGGATGTCCATGCTATATTAAGTGAAAAATCAAGTGACACAATAATGTATATAGGCTTCATTTTATTTTTTAAAAAATAGTCCAAATAAACTCACCTGTATACTTGTATAAGCATAGAAAAAGATGTAGAAAAATATATACCATAATTGTAACACTGGTACCTTCAATTTGAAGAGGCAAAGGACAGGTTACTGAATTGTTGGATTTATTTTACTTCTGTAAATTTTTGTTTGTTTGTTTGTTTGCTTTTTGGTATGTGGTCAGCTCCCTGACTGGGAATCGAACCCAGGCCGCAGCGCTGACAGCGCCAGCGCCGAAGCCCCAAGCCACTACACCACCAGGGAACTCCCAACTTCCGTAATTTTTTAAAAGAGTAAAGACACCAGAAAAAATATCTGTTCTGTGCCAGAATAAAATGATTGGATCAAATTTTGAGGCTTAAGTAGAGTTCACGGTACCAAGAGGATGGTGGAATAGTATGGTGTGTGAGAAACCAGTTGAGGAATACTGCTGGTAAATTCTACCCAGCCAGTCCAGGATTAGGACTATTAGAAAAATTGTGAGACTTAGTCTTCAGTGTGCTGAGAAAAGTATTGACTATCTGAGGAAAAGAGAAGAAAGAGTCTCATGCATGATCACAAGTTTCTCAAAGCAATGTTAGTCAACATAAAATAAATTAAAATGTTTAACTTTTAAAAGCAAACATATAAAGCTTTTAGGAAGCATGAATTTCCTCCATGGGTTTTTAACTGTAACTTACTCTACTCCCACCCAGGATTTCAGAGATACTTGCTTCTAAAGGCATTGTTCTGCTTTACCAGATGTCAGCAACATACAGCACTCGAACCTAAAAGAGTTCGTGCCTTTTTGTCATTGCTGCCTATCTCCCTTCCAGCTACCTCTAAAAACATTCAGTGGCTATCAAAAGAATTGGTGTCAGACTAGTAATTTTCCTGGTCTCATCTCTACAGTCTGGCACATAGGGATCTGTCATCCTCTCCCTAGTAAACTAGTCACAGACCTACATTCAGAAGCTCATTACTTCAGACCATAGTTAGGTTTCTGCCCATACACCCTACCCCCAATTGATCTAACAGACCAGAAAAAAGGGGAATGAAACACATCTTTTAGATATAGTTGATCTCTACGTTAGTAGCTTCCAGAACTCCTCAGCAAACTAAACGATATTGTATACTCACCACCTTTCCTCAGGAATTAAAAAAAAAAGTCTCCATGTTGGGGAGAATGCCTAGTTATCACTTCAATTTTCAGCTGTGAGTAAAGGATTTATTTTGACCCATTCAGGCTATGTTTATACTTAAGTGGAATATGCACTAGAAGTACATATGTGTGTTATGAGAAGACAGTAAAAAGGAGCTAAAATCTATGACTACCCCAAATCTCTATCTTAAACTCCAATATCCTTTTATCTTCAGATGTTGACTTGTTAAAGTTTCCTTAGAGGAAGCATACTTTAAACTAAGGTTGTCCAACCTGCAGCCCATGGGCTGCATACAGCCCAGGATGGCTTTGAATGCAGCCCAACACAAATTTGTAAAATTTCTTAAAACATTATTATAATTATGCACAGGCCTTTTTTTAGCTTATCAACTATCATTAGCATTAGTGTATTTTATGCATGACCCAAGACAATTCTTTTTCCAATGTGGCCCAGGGAAGTCAAAAGCTTAGATACTCCAGCTTTAAACTATTTTCAGGGGTTCCCTGGTGGTGTAGTGGCTAGCCTTCGGCGCTCTCAACGCCGCAGCCTGGGTTCAATTCCCAGTCAAGGAGCTACCAAAATAAACAAACAAACAAAAAAAACAACTATTTTCAGTCACTTACATTTAGTGTGAACAAGTCAGATCATCCCTTGAAAGCTTGTTTTGAGAAGGAGGGAATATGAGGACACAAGGCACACTCAAGAAAGGAACACAAAACAGGGATACTGGACAGGATATAGAGGAAGTATAGGTTTGACCTGATAATTTCCCAGTTTTGCCCTTGGTCTCCTTTCTCCTTTTGTTATTTCAATTCATAGTACTAAACGATAAGAAATCCATTACCGAAGAGGCTGCCTCTATACCAAAGAAAACCCTAGGACTTATTCTTCTGAAGAATGCAGGTGCTGACACTGTTTACTATATTTCTGTTTGTTCTTGCTCCCACAAGGGCTCTCTCCAAGATAGAAAAAATTAGGCAAGCCATGATAGAAAACAAAAAATAGGTAAATCCAAAAATGGAGCAGCTCAAATGCCTCCATACTTATAATCTGATGGAATACTCAAAGTGCAAATGTACTCAGGTAAGGCTGTTTCCCAAACAAATCTGGCAGTCAAATCCAGTCCTCCAAATCCACTGTCCTTCTGTTTACCTGAGAGGGGTTGATTCTTTATCCAGCCACTCCTGGATGCTGTGGAGTCCACTTCCAGGATGCTACTGCTGTGAGACTTTGGAATGTGATGCCAGGAAGGTGTCAAACCAGCTGATCTCTTAGCACTTGGATCTCTTCAAGAGAGAAACCAGAGTTCAGTGAAAGCATCAGAAGGGTGATAACTAGGAATGTTTCTAGGACAAAATTCCCTCAAAAAAACAACAAAGCACTGAACTAATATAATTAAAGTATCCGCTAGACTGTATCTGAAAAATTGAAATACCCATTCACTACCCCCATCTTATCTCATCTCATTCACATTTGTGCATCTAGCACAGTATCTGGCACAAAACTAATTTAATGAATTAAAAACTCATATTCCAATATGGTTTGTCTCCCTCTTTCTTACTCTTGGGAGCATCTTCTCATGTGTAATATTGAACAGGGTCCTGTGGCCAGGAAAGAGCAGTGAGAAAGTATGAGGATGTAGTTAACACCCTTCTAAAAGATATAATCACTTTCAAAGCAGTTATATACTATTAGGAAACTTGCCTTTCTGGCAACTCAATAAAAGCAATATATGAAGATCTGAAATTCATAAAGCAAACTGGGCTCTATAGAGAGAATACAATGAGTACTATTAAACCGTCATTGTTATCTTATGGAATTATGAATATCACTGGCTTCATAAAACACAGGGTCCCCAGTGAACCTAAAAAAAACAAAAAAAACAGAACCTATCTTAAAATGAAAGAATAAATTACAATTGGGTTTTCACTCTGATATTAGGACTCTGTAAGTTTTGATTCACTAATTCATTCTTTCATTAAGTTATTTACTAAACAATCACTTTATACACAGTAAGTTGTTTATCCTTTCTCAAATGCCTTTGCTCTTTCTCCCAGCAGAGGGGGCTGTTGCCATAGAAAGTTGATAGAGCACAATACTTTGCTTGCCCACAAGATGGTAATAAAGTCCACCTATTTACTTGTCTGAGTTGACAATCCTCTTGGTGTGGCGTACATTGCTACAAGGGACAATGCATATTCAAAGGCCAAACGATACCTGCAGACATTGGAGCTCTCGGGCAGGGCTGCATCCAAGCTGATTGGACTGCTACTATTCCTCTCACTGCTCTCGTAGCCCGATTCCATCCTCTGGATTAGACGAGGGTGCTGCTCTAAAAGGTGAGAGCCTGGCTGTCCTGGGCCCCCGGGCTTGTATTGGGAGGTTGGTCCACAAGCTTTAAAGTCATAGGGAGGTGGCTTGCTTAGTTCATCTGGTGTAAATTCTTTAGCTAGCCAGATCAAAGTACAAGTTGATGAATAAGTTGATAGATTTAGCATCTGCCTCAAATCAAGATGTAATTAACACCTCCACCCACTCATTTATTGAATTTATATCCATCCTCAAGATTCATCCTCAGAGTAAAAATGTACCTTATCAAGTCTACCAGAAAACCCAGTTTTTTCCAAATACATAAATCAACTTTATTCAAATGCCCAATTCTTCCTTAATTATCTCCTCACCTGAATCCTCAGAAAAAGGGCTGAGCTGGGTATAGCCACAGTGCTTTCTTCTGTCCTTACTAAAGATACTATCAATATTCAGAGACTCCCGTTTGGGTCTCCATGTTGGTCGGTACTTGCTAGAAGAACTGGATTTTGACTCACTGCTGGTACTCTCTACTTCCCAGTCACGAGAGTGTAAAGGCAGGTTCCTAGGAGGTTTTTTGTCAGTTTGGTCTCCTCTCCCTCCACAGGGAGATCCTAGGTTGGTCTGAGAAGCCTGGGATGGTCTGTTATGGATCATATTGCTGACTGTCTCTTTGAAATCCCTTAACCTGTTGGTGCTACTGGAAGGTTTAGAGGCATGCCTAGGAGCCTGCTTTTCTTTCAGTGTTTCTCCTAAAAACACAAAGAATGAAACAAATATAAATGTTTAAAGTGCTCATGAATACCCAGACCCAAAAGTTGAGAAAGCAAGGAAAGTGATTTGAGTAGAAAGGAGAAGCCACAGTCTGGAGTGTGATAAAAGTCTGATAAAGAGTGAATTAGGAAAGAGAAGCTATGTGGAGTGGCTTGCCTTCACTGTGGTACCCTGAGGCCTGCAGCTCATCACCTTTCCTCCTAACTCGGCCAGAGCTCCTCTTGCGCTCTATCAGAGACCCTTTCTTGGACGTGAGTTTCTGATTACATTCACTATCAGTCAGGTGTCCTAAAAGAACAAAGAAATGAGGGTAAGCTGGTATCTGAGACTGACTTCCATCCTCTTGAGAACTTGTTTCCCTTTGGGGTTCATGGCAGCGCCACACATTCAGTGTACTCATGGATGGCAAGCTAGAGGAACAAAGGCTATCTGATTTAATTGTATTATAGCAGGAATCTGTCAATAGATAAATGCAAAGACGCTCAACTAGTTAATGGGAGCTTCCAAATTTACAGTGTCTCCTGAGCAATTAATTACCAGTCTCAATCCCCCTCATAATCTTTCCAGTGACCCAAAGGACACATTACTTGGTAATTTTTAAAAGGCAAAAAAATGTTTAAGATTGTAGAAAAATGTCATGTACCACCAATATTTTCGCTCTTATAAATAGAAAACAGAGATTTCCTTTTATTTATTTAGCAACCCATACCAAGTAAAGCCTAATTTTTATTACATCTGGTATTATCCCAGGTGTCCCAGCCTTTGCCCACAGGAGCTCTAGTTCTATATGGCTTTAAGACCCAGTTCTAAACCTTCCTTAAATGTGAATCATTTAAAAGAACATTTGAACTTTGAATAATTCTCATTTCCATTCTCAACCATGCTTTATCAAACTTGACTTCACCCAGAAATTACACTTGATAGTTCCTCAATACTAACTGCTAGAAAACCCAGGAAATTTGGGCTTTTTATATGTAACTTGGCTTGCTCCATTTATACCCAGTGTTTGTGAATGTATGACTATTATTTGACAACAGCAAAAGTCATTCTAAAGAATATAATCATCTTTGATTATAGCTGTTGGAGGCCAGAGTGAATTTATAATAGCAACTAAATTGAATTGGAAGATAGGCTTGGAGAAAATACCCTAGGTTCCCAAATGCACCGAAAATTAATCAAAATTTGTTTTCTTATGTTAGTATATGAAAATACTTGTACATATTCATGTATTAGCAATATAGTGATGTGGCTACATATTCTCAATTAATTACTAATGTGATCTTCTTTTGCTTCTACCTGATTCTTTGCTACCTCTGGACTCATAAAAAAGGAGAAAATCACTTGGAGCTACTAGATCTACAAATGTTAAACCAATGGGGGTATGCTCCTTACCTCCAGCCATGCACAAACCCTTAACATAAACCTGACTCACCTGGAAAATATGCCCTATGTATCCTGCGACTTAGCTTATTGCTGATTCAATTTCAGAACTACGGCTTTTAAAAAGCCCATTTTGCAGTTGTCATCTATGCAACAGCTATCAAAAGTAATCCAACATGCATCTGATAAAACCTCTAGATAAAACTACCAATTTATAAGAAATACAGAGCTCAGAGGAACATGCTAAAGTTTATTTTAGGAATACAATCAGTAAAATTTAGAATGTGGAGTATCTATAGGACAAACTACCAAGTTCTTCAACAATAAACTGCAAGGAAAAAATAGAGGAGAAACCTATAGATTAAAAGAAATGCAAAAGACTTATCAATCCATTACAATGTATAGACCTCATTCAGATTCTGTCAAACAAACAAACTATTAAAAAATTATGACATTTATAAGATAATTGGATATTTGAACACTCACTGGTAATTCAGTGGTTTTAAGGAATTATTGTTAGTATTTTTAAGCATGATAATGGTATGCTTAAAAATGATTTCTTATATTTCAGAGATACAGGCACATATTAAAATATTTATAGAAAAGATGATATGTCTGAGATTTGCTTCAAAATAATCCAGGAATGGGAGAAATGGGCAGAGGTACAGATAAAAATAGACTGACCATGAGTTATTATTATTAAAACTAGGTCATGAGTACATGAAAGGGCAGTGTACTATTCTGTATATTTCTGAGTATATTTGAAATTCTCTATTAAAAATAAAAAAGCCATGCACAAAGTATAAACCACCAATCTGAAGCCATGAGCTCACTAACTCCCAAGCCTCTAAGAGTATGGGTATTGTTCTATGCCTTAGGTGATGAACTTTTCATCTTAGCAGTCAATCATTCACTGCTCTTCCTTTTATGCCCTGTCTTGATTTCTTTCACTGACACAGGCACACTCTCCTATAGAATAACAGAATAATTTAAGAATGTTCTCTGCATGGAACTCATAATAAACAGACTAGCTTTCATTCTTTGATGTCTCTGTCCTTTGGGAAGCCTAGCAAAGTGATGAGCAAGCGTTCCCACCCATAATGTGCCCCTTCTCTCAAAACCCTTCACTTGGGACAACATCTGGTTAGAGAATATGATGAGGAGCAAGAGTCTAATGGGGCACCATGAGAAGGACCAGGTCAAGAGCACAGTAGGAGAAAAGCAGATTTCAGAATAAACATTCACATCATTAATCACATTACAATGGTCCTTATTGATATGCTGCTGACAGGAATGTGAGCAATAAAACATCATCATTCATTCAGAATTAATTGCTTCTTTTGATTCCACTCAATTAGCCAAATTCTGTGCCTTTCTCCCTTTGCATTTTCTGACTTTCCCCAGTTTCTCTTCTTCTTGAAAAACTCCCTACACAGGAAATGTATCAGGCAAGCAAGATCTACTGCATAAGTCCCTACCTGTGTCCCGACTGCTCTGAGACGTGGAATCATTCTCCACATTATGGATGACTGTCCCCTGAGAATCAGAAGAGATGTGACTGACAACAGACTCATGGTGGGAGTGTTTGTAGGGATAGCTCTCCGTTGAGGAATCTGTTCGAGTGTCACTTGAGATGGAGGGCTCCCTCCCTGAGGGAAGGAGGAGATACATATGCAAAAGTAAGGAAAGGGAGGACAGTGATAGAGAGGGGCAAAGAGCTGGATGGCAACAAGGGTCCATAAGGCAAGAACTTCCTAGACGGAAGGGTGAGAAGGATATAACAGAGCCATTCTTCCCAACACCCAACTTCCAGATAACCCAGACACACAAACAATTCCTCCCACTCCTGCCCCTACCTTGCTGAAGCCCTCACTTTGCCTGCCATTGTGAAAAACTGTGGGGCTTTTAGAAAACCTATGGGGGAAAAGTGGAAGAAAGGAAACAGTTGTGAAAAGTAAGATCTATTGAGGTGAAGAGTCCCAGGCCAACCTGGCATACATAACCCCTATCCCATAATTTTTCTCCTATACTGCCAAAAATGTCACTTTAGAAATTTTAATTGATAGAAGCATTTTTAATATCTCTGAGGAATTATGACGCTGCTATTTATACTTTGGTGTGAGTAAGTTCAATCAGACTGCTTTCCTCTAAACACCTAACTGAGATAAGCACAACTGTGGAAATGGGTGTTTGATGGAAGGGAGCAGAAGAGCAGATCTGGGTGGGGTTTACAGAGGTAGGAAGGACACCAGTTACTAAGCAGGAGGGAGGGACAAAAGCGAGAGGAAAAGATTCCAAATACAAGCGTCTCCTCTTTCAAAATTATATTGAGGACTAGCCTAGATCTAGAAGTGGAAAAGAACATTTCTTTTTCCTCCTTTTTAGAAATCAAGCCAAAACCATTAGGGTTGTATTTCTAAAATACTATGAGTCTCTGTGGGCTAACCTGAGACTTTAGTCAGCAAACTGCAAGTTTTTTCCACAGAAAAACATAATTTAAGTTCCAAACAACTGAATTATAAGTGAACAACTGATTCATGAGTTGAGGGATATCACCACTGCACTTGGCATTTTAAATCAAAATCTCTCATCCTTGACAATATGACTAGCAGTAACTCCTATCATTTTTCTTTGTCTTAACAACTCATGTCACTGTTAAATTGCGAGTAAGAATCAGTCATCTTTACCAATATTAGAAGGTTAAATACTGAGGTTTCCCTTATAAACTTAGTATTTCGGTCTAAATCAGCATAATTTCCTTCTCACTTTTGAATTGGGGCCAGGTGATGCAGACAACACCTTCTTGGAGGCAGAAGGAAACACAGCCTGGCACAAGGTAGGCTTCGGCATTAGTTGGCACTTCTTTCTTATCTCTAATGAATCCTCTTTCTCCAAACTAGGTTATGTGCTAAGCTCATGATTCAGTAGGAGTCTGAAATATCCAGTGATCACGTTGGAGAGGGAAAGATGGAGTAAGAGCTGGGCTGCTCACCTGAATCTTCACTATCATAGCATGTCCTGCTGTATAACTGCAACTCAACTTGGGGAGGCAGGTCCTGGGTAGACACTGGGGTACCCTGCGGGTCTGCATAAAGCAGCAGCAAAGGCTGGTAATGCCCCTTGATGCATTTGGTCACCACATCCTTCCATTTGGGCCCAATCTGAACCAGAAACAACCAGAAGAACATAACAATCACATTTCATATCCACAATTCAAAATATATCTTCCTGTTCTGTTTTTCTAAAGAAAATAAAAAATGAAAAGACAACAATAGAGTAAATAGACATCAAGAGATCTTAGAACTAAACTTAATGAATTTTTTGTTAAGTTGTTTTTTGTTAAATCCTTTTAGAAGTCCTTAAAACCCTATAAGAGATAGAAATGATGAATTAAATTACTTTTATTCCCATGAAACATCAATTCAATTGTGAATTAAGTTCTCAAAGGTGAAATTGCTATGTGAGGGCATTTCGGCTGACTTGGAGATCCATTTCTTTTCATAGACATCAAATTAAAGCCCTTGCTTGAAATATGCATTTCTATAATTTTCCTCTAAATATTAAAATCACTTTTATGAAGCTAAAGAGCAGACAGAAACTCTCTCATAGACTGACTCAGAATAAATGAGATTCCATTTCAAAGTTCACACATGGCAGGACATAAAATGTCAAACTGCTTAGAATAGACAGCTAAACCTCTTGGCCTTAGTTTTGTGCTGGATTCAGTGCTGCCATGGCAGTGGAAAAGAGTGATAGAATAGCCATAGAAACAACAATCCAATCAAATCCCTGAAATCACCCTCTCTTAAGCTTAACCAGTCACATTCTTAGGTGGTGTGCTCTTGGAGTCAGGCAAATAGCATAGTTCTTATTTCATAGTAAGTGTGCAGTAAATTTATAATTATTATTTTAACTAAAACACATTTATATGCTTCTTTCTTTTTTTTTTTTTTTCAGAGGTGATAGTTTATTGAAGAGAAAGTACACTCCAAAGAGGTAGGAGTGGGATTGAACAGGAAAATGGCTCAAGAGCCTATATGCTCCTGACATACAAATCTTACTTAATATCTTACAAGGTGGGTATTATTTTATTAAAGAATTTATATGTTGCCCATATTACAAGAGCAAAAAAGAGATGAAGAGGAAGAGAATTAGGGAATTTAACAGACTTCTACTTGTGGAAGATGCTGCTTAAGGTCCATGGACTGGTATAGATTATAGCCTAAACAATTTCATAGGAGTTAACCTAATCACAAGAGGCTTCCTAACTCATGTAGATCATGTAAACTACTTCATACACAGACTCTGTGGTATAGATAACCCCAAGTTTCCACTTCAAATATCATCATCATAGCCCTATCTATACTATCTCAAAAACATGTTAATCTGTGATAGGGCACTTCGGGGAGATAACAATCAGAGGATAATTTATAGTATCCCTGAAACAAAGTATTACTCACTAACAAATCTAAGATTTGCAATTCTGAACTTTGTGCTAACCTTATAATCTAATTTGAGGCATTAGACTGTTGTCGCTCAAATCAATCAATTAACACATTAAAAAAAAACTCTCTGACAGAGAAAAGAATGGAAGGTACATCTATTCTGTCCTTGAGAAACTTGCTATCCATTAAGGGAGACAAGATTGATACTATCATAAATTCAATAGATAGGCAGAGAGACATTAAAATTATGAAAATAAAAGACAATTATCCTTACAGTTTTCTGATGCATTCATCAAACACTTCAAGAAGGGCTTAAATATTCCTACCTCCTTGACATGAGCATCATCAAAATACATCCATTTCCTGATCTTTGTTTGGAAAAAGAATGTAGAATAATGTTTGCCGTAGTAGCAGATCATTCCAACTAAGTACAGTTCAGACTGCTTGGCCCGGTCATCTGTCACTCTGAAAAACAGCTGAAGGGAAAGAAGAAAAGTAAAGAACTTAGGGACATTAACAAACTCCATCATTTTTTAAGGTACTAACTTGCTTCTCTGCCCTACAAGCTAAGATTTTTTCTAGTCCATTATTAATAATCAGAAATTAACCCAAAAAGGCAAAATGTAGGAAAAATCAAAACAGACAAAAGCCAGTAAACTGGTAAGGTGGTTATGTTTCTTCATATCTTTCAATATTTTCTTGCTGAGACCTATCATAAGAAGAGACAAGAAAGTTGAAACACCAAACCAAAACAAAACCAAAACACTGTCAAGTTTCTAAAGTTATTTATCAGCTGGCACTACAAATATAAATTTCCTGCTAAGAGCCTAAGTAGGGAGTAAGAAAAACTTTTAAATAGCAATATCACCATGTTGGCTATCAGCATTTCAATTCCTAGAAATCCAGCATTGTCCTAGGTGCTAGGAGACATACAAAAAAAATATTAAAAGAAATGACTTTTGCCTTGAGGAACTTATATGATTGAGAAGATAATCATAAAAATAAAATTAGAAACAGTACAGAACATGAAGGTTACAGAATTTTAGAAAAAGGAGATTTTATTCTTCTAGCCTACTCATGTCAAAGACTTAGGAAGACCTAAAATAAGATCCCAAATCATTCATCTGTTCTCAGTCATGGCTTAATGATGTTAGAAAACAAAAACAAGGAATCTCCTTAGTCACAGGACTATCCCAGAGTGAAACAAGTACAAAGGAAACCACAGAGTTTCTAGTTCTTCTCTCAAAACTGAAGGAAAACCCTGGCTGTACCTACCACTAGGACATAGAGCTATAAGGTAAAGACCCCAGGTCTGAAGTCTGTTTCCTTATTTTCCTGAAGAGATACACACAAAACCAGTAGCCTACTAAATTCTCTTCCAAGCTACTTCATTACCTTCTTAACAGACATTCGTTCCTCACTGTGAATTTCTTATTCTAGGACTCAGGTTGCCAACTTTCACCTCCTTCATCTCCCAAAGCAGCTGTAGTCAGAATTGCTCACTTCTTTGACCTTACTATCTCCCATGGTTTAATATACCTCCCTAGTCCACACTGGTATAAACTAACAATGAGTAGAGCACATACAAACTCTATAGATTTTTTTAACCAGTAGTGAAGCTCTGCCCATCTTGTCTTTGTAAGACAAAGTCATCCCATTTCTTATGAAAAGCTTTATTGCCTACCCAAAGGAGGTAGTATGTGAGCATGTAAAAGCATTCACATGTATGTGCACAAATATACAGTACTGCCCCCTTATCCACAGGGGATATATTCCAAGACCCCAGTGGGAGCTTGAAATTGCAGATAGTACCAAACCCTACATATACTATGTATTTTTCTATACATTTATACCTATGATAAACTTTGATTTATAAATCAGGTTACTAATCATAGTAAGAGATTAGCAACAACAATAATAAAATAGAACAATTATAACAATATACTGTAATACAAGTTACGTGTATGTGCCCTCTCTCTCTCTCTCTCTCAAAATCTTACTGTACTCACCCTTCCTGTGATAATGTGAGATGACACTGTGCCTATATGATGAGATGAAGTAAGGTGAATGATGTAGCACTATGACATAATATTAAGCTACTACAGAGGTTACTTGAACACAAGCATTGTGATACTGTGACAGTCAATCTGATAATGAGACGGCTAGAGTGAGTAGCATATACAGCATGGATACACTGGACAAAGGGATGATTCATGTCCCAGGCAGGAAGAAGCAAAAACAGCATGTAATTTTAAACTTAATGTTTATTTTTGGAATTTTCCATTTAATATTTTCAGACCATGGTTGACTATAGATAACTAACACCACAGAAAGTGAAACTGTGGGTAAGGGGGGGATTGCTGTACATAAGTATATCTGTCCAAAACTGTAATATTTGTCACTTAGGATATACCTTTGTGTTCAGTGTTCATGCCCTGGAGCAAGACTAAGACACAATTACTCTAAGTCAGAGATGAAGATAACTAACACTCACATCACCCAACTTAAGGCAGGTACCCAGGCTGTGAATGACATCCTCTGCCAAGTCTGAGTGGTCTGAGTCCCATACCAATCCAATTGTGATAATTTGAGGAGCATTCATCAACACACGGCGAATCCGAATCCTCTCTCCACAGTTGCTCTGAAATACATATATAAGACTAGTTTGACATGTTTCCCACTGGTTCTGCCTCAATTCCACTAATCTCAGAGTTCCCCTACCCATTCCAAACTCCACCCCTGACTTAACTCACCGGACAGTTCCGCAGATCCCCCATGGTACTGGCATTCTGCAGCAGCTCACCAAACATGCTCGGTGAGGGTTTTTCTCGTCTTTCCAGCATACAAATAGCCTGATTGCTTCAAGATGGGAAACAGAAGGGGGATAATGGTAGGAGTTATACAGAGTTACAGCTAAATCAAATAAAGCATTCATGCAAACTCCTAACTCACAAGTTTGACTTTCTTCCTCTGCCCACTATATCAAAAGCCACCTGTCTTGATCAGTCTCAGCATCCCATAAACACAGTGAGTATCTCTGCCTGTCCTAAAATCCAAAGTTCATAGAATCCCCATTCATCCTCCCACTTTTGCTGGCCAGAACTGAGCCTAAGAAGAGGAAAAGGATGGGAGAGGAAAGAAGGAGAAGAAAGGTTATTTTAAAAATTACTATTCCTACAATACAGTATAGATTCAGAAATTAGATATAAGGTATTTGGATGCCCTCAGTTAAAACCCAATCAACTGAAGGAGTGCCTAAGGGTACAGAAAACTCGGTAAGACTCACCAGAGGGAAGTGGTAGAGATGTAATGTACCATCTGGATAAAAGGCAGCGGATCAGAAGTGGCGCCACAGCTGGTACACACACACTGGGCCCAGGACAAAAAAAGGAAAACCAAGTAACCAGTCATTATCTGTTTTGGCACCCATTTGACACTTCACATCTCAGGATAAAGTGGTCTTGAAGAAAAGGTCTAACCTGCTCAAACAACGTCATTGCGAATTTCTGGTGGGAGATGCAATGTTGGGCAGTACATATATCCTCTTTGGTTTCATCAGCAATGTGAAAGTGAATTCTCATCAGCAGGTTTTCCTAATGGGGAAACAACAAAAGCATTATATTAAGAATACTTAACAGATGCACGTACAAATTGGTTGGCAGTTTACCCAGAGAAATAGCAAGCCTCCAAGGTAGAAACACCTCTAATTTTTTTTTATACCTCTTTACTTTGGAATAACTATAAATTCCTAGTAAATTTCCAAAAGAATTATATAGGAGATCCACATACCCTTCACCCAGTTTAGCTCCAATGGTAACATCTTGCCTAACTATAGTACAATACCCAAAACAGGAAATGGACATCAGTATAATCCAGAGTTTATCCAGGTTTTACTAGTTCTACAAACATTCACTTGTGTTTGTATCTCCACACAATTTTATCACATGTAACTACCACCACAATCAAGATCCAAAACTATTTTATCACCACAAGGCCCCTTCATGCTATCCCTTTATAGTCTTACCCATCCAACACCAACTCTAACCCCTAGCAACTACTAATCTGTTCTCCTGTAAGTTTGTTATTTAAAGAATGTTATACAAACGGGATCATATAATACATAACTTTTTGATATTGTGTTTTTTACTAGCATAAACCCTTTAGATCTATTCAAGTTGTTGCATAAATCAAGACTTCATTCCTCTTTACTGCTGTGAAGTATCACACCTTATTTCATTTACCCATGAAAGGTATTTGGGTTCTTTCCAGTTTCTGGCTATTGTGAATAAAGCTTTTATGAACATTTATGTACAGATAATTGTATGAACATAAATTTTCATTTCTCTGGGATACAGGTCCAAAAATGCAATTCCTGAATCATATGGTAGCTTGCAGGTTTAGTTTTTAAAGAAACTGCCAAACTTTCCCAAAGTAGCTTTACCATTTTACAATCCCAAAAGCAATGTTATCAGTGATCCAGTTTCTCAGGGGTACATCTGATTTTGTCTGCATTTTACCCTGTAATGGGATGTATATCACTCTCTGATATTTTTAATGGATGCAAAAATAGTCTTTTAAAGGCTGATGGACAGAACCCAGAGTTCAGAAGAGTTGAGAGTCTTCTTCTAAAAGTCACTGGGAGTAACCTAGGTAGCTAAATAGCACATTACTCTTGTGCTAGGAACTCAGTCATTCTGTTTAATTATCTTTAGTAGGAGTTCTCAAAGTGTGGTCCCCAAACCAGTATGTCAGTATTAACATCATCTGATAACTTGTCAGAGACAGACATTCTTGAGTCCCACTCCAGACCTACTGGGTCAGAAATTTAAGGGGGTAGAGCCCAGCAATTTGTATTTTAATGAGCCCTATCTCCTCTGAAGGTGAGAGTCACCATTTCCTTCAATGGCAAGCACAAAACTACCCTAAGCCTGAAGGAAAATGAATAAACCCACTAGGCAATTCATACTGCACTAGCAGAGATACCCTGAAGCTCTAAGAAAGTAGGGAAATTTCTAGTTCTAACTGTAAAGGCCAGGGACACAGTAAATAACCATAGAAGAATAGCCAGTCAGTCCTTGATGGAGACCATCAACAGTCCCATGCCCTATTAGAGAGAGCCAGAGGTCAGCACTTACAAAGCACTCCGCAGCATCATCCATAATTCCCAGCTGGAAACGCTGTTCATCCTGGAAAGTCTTTGCCAAAGCACTGCGAAGAGTGTCAGATGGAAGCACTTTTTCACTACTACATTGAAACTGGTTAAAGATTCCCTGTAGGGAAGAGGTTAGACAAGGGGAAAAGCACAGTGCTGTTATTAAGCTTCTATACTTTCCAGTCTGTCATGCTAGCATCTCCATGCTCATAGCTATGGAAACAAATGTACTTCCTACTAGTTGATATGCTTGCAATTAGTAATAAAAATGTAAAAAATCAAGAGTCAGAATAAAGGGTATGATCCTGTTCTATTAAGAAGAAGGATCTTCTATTTGAGTGTGATACCATCAAGGACACATTAGAAGAGACCAATGTCTTAAATTAATGTAATACTATCACCTCATTTCCTCTGCTACAGATAAAAGGTCTATAGTAAATAAGGATAAATTATATGTAAATGGATTGGTAAATTATTCTCTGGGGGCTGATTCTATGAAACTCGGCCCCCTTCTTTTAAATTGTTTACCTAATATAAAATTACCCAAAGTACAAAGAATAATATAGCACCTACGTGTCTAACATCAAGAAATAAACATGCCATCATTTTTACTTCTAATCTACAGATAAGCTAAAGTCAGATTTAAGACGACGCACTCTCTATCAACCACCCACTATCATAAGTTTGTTGCATAAACCCATTTGTAATACTTTTACATACACAAAGTCAGACAATTAAGTTCGAAAATTCATCCTAGAAAAAGTGCTACATACCTCATTACTGCCACCTCCAAACTACTCCCGTTGGGAAGGTGTGCACCAACGCCAGTGCCTAGTCCACCCTCTAAAGCAATTTTGGAACTCTTTCTAGGACAGTCATCAGAGCTGTCGTCATCCCCAAAATCTGACAATTAAGTTCACGAACCTGCCAAAGTTACAATACCTTACCAAGTTGTTTACACAGTGCTGCCAATGTAAGCACACAGTGGCAAGTTCACTAGTTTAATTGTCAGATTTTGGGGATGATGACAGCCCTAAAGGCCATTCCAGAAAAAGAGTTCCAAAACTGCTTTGAAGGGTAGACTAGGCCCTGGTGTTGGTGCATAGCTTCCCAAGGGGAGTACTTCGAAGGTGACGCCAGTTTGTATATTGTAAGAAATTAGAAATTTGAAGAGTATAGCAGAAAGGCATATTTAAAAAGCCTGATGACGGGAGTTCCCTGGTGGTGTAGTGGCTAGGTTTCAGTGCTCTCAATGCTGTGGCCTGGGTTCGATTCCCAGTCAGGGAACTACCAACAAATAAATAAAATAAAAAATAAAAATAAATAGAAAGCCTGATGAAGTGTCAGGTAGACGTTTAACATCTGAAGGCAACACAACAAGTCTTCCCACTGTAGTAGGTCTCAGAGTCAGCTATGGAAGAACTTTGATCTTCTCCATTTAACAGGAGACTGATTTCCTTCTTATATACCCTATTCCTCATTGTGGTGCATACAAATAAATCTGTTTTTGTATAACACACACACACACACACACACCTGGTTTATCCCTTTTACCTGCTGTACAGTATTTTGTCAAATAACACATCTATTTATACATTTCTTCACGGAGACATATTTTGGCAGTATCCAATTTATAAAGAGACTATGCCAACTTATACAGTGCATGAACATAAATTTCCCCATATCCTTGTCAGCAACTAATACAATCAGACTGGTTAATTTCAATCTAACTACATTTGTTTTTTTCTAGGTATTTTGTGAGTACTACACTGTGGCAAATATCTTATTCCAGTCCTCTGATGTCTTTTATGTACAGTAGTTTTGTATTTTGGTGTAATTAAATGTATGTATCTTCTCCATCTTTACCTACATCTAAAACAATGATGAATGTGATGTCTAGAGAACGGAAACAGAGAGTGGCAACAAGTGGCACCTGGCTTGATGAGTCCTTCTCAAGTGGTATGGGCCCTTTCCCAAGAGAATAGAAAGCACATGGCCCACATTCTCACTAAACCATCCAGATAAACAACTCAACAGTAAGTTACAGATCAATATGCCAAAGAATGTAACTTGCTTGAAATTCATGTTAGTAATTTCTTCATATAAAAAAAAAACAACTTATTTTTCAGACTTAATAATGAAACCACTTCATAAACTTACCTATTTGAGTGATCTAAGAATAGATGGTCTCAGTAACCTAGAATGATCAATTCTTGGTCCTTATCTTACTTGACCTATCAGTTCAGTCACGCATTCCCTTCAGGTTTTTATTCAAATATTACCTTTTTCAATATAGTATTTCCTGATAACCCTCTCTAAATTTGCAAACTCGACCCCCTCTCCCCAAATATCCCACCTTTGCCTGTTTTATTGTTCTCTGTGGCACTTTATCACTCTGTCTCTGTGTATGTGTCTCTCTCTGACTAATGCCTGGCAGTATAAGTACTAAGTGTCTGTTGCTGTTGTTTGTTGTCGTTGTTGTTGTTAAATTTGGGAATCATTTTAGGTTACTAAGAAGCCAGTGTGCCACTGACCTATGCTGAAAGTGGGCCTTGAGTCAAAAATGCTTCTACCTTAAGCTACCTTCCTAGTCTCTGAGATCTAGGAGAAAGAACCAAACTTTATTTTGTTGCTTCTATTCAAAAGAGGCAGACTTCCCATGACCTAGATAAGGGTTTCAGCACAGAAAGGGAAAGACCTAAAGTAAGCTCTGCCTATACCCACAGTGGATATACAACAACAGATCTGGCTCCTATGTTCAGTGGCATTAACATCTCCATGCTACACTCCTCCTTCACCTCTTAATCTTTCTCCATACACATTGAATTCTGAATCCATTCAGAATGGCCTCTGCCTGTATCTTCTTTATTTTCTTACTTTAATTATTGCTACCATTGCTCTGCATTGTTAGTAAGAAGCAAGTTCATCAGGGATGCAGCAGCCTGAGACCACCCAGCATGCATCTGTGCAGCCACAGCTCTGGAAGAAGCTGTAGCACAAAGCCCCTCTGTTAGGGCAGCACACTAACCCCTGTGTGTCCCTCTCACATGAGCACAGGGCTGGAACGAGCCTCCTCCTGTTCCCTTTTTCACCCTCCTCCCACCTTTCCCAGAGGGAGATCCTGTTCACACCAAAGAAAGCCAAGAACATTTAGTTCAGCAGTAAGAACAGGTGGTAGCACCAACAAGAAACAAAAACTGGTATTCTTCCAATTGCTGAGTTCTATGTCAGTGAGGGAGAAAGGGCAGGAAGAACCAAACCCCAGGATTATTTTCCCTGCAAGGTCCCTGATAGTTTTATTTCAATAAACAGAGAAAACCCACCTTTTTTCTGCTCTTCTTCACAAGTCTTCCTTTTCATTGTCAGGAAAAGGCAAATTACTTTTTGTTTGTTAACTATTTTCTTGGATGCAGTACAAAAGCAACAAGATTTTAATGACTAAAAGCAGGTGCTTCCCCACCCATCTCTCTTGGATAAAGTAGCAAACAATTCTACCCACATGAGCATATAATTATTTGGATTAGCCAAAACCATGTAAATAAGACAGAAATGCCATAAAGACAGAAAGTCTTTGTGCTTTGGCATCTACAAATGCAGCTGTTGCTTAAGTTTTTGTCCCATCCCCGTCCCCACCCCCCCACCCCCAGCAAAACACAGATTTTTATCTTTAAGCAATGAACAGTTGTGTACTTCTCTCTCAGAATTTCCCGGTTTTGCATCTAAAAGAAGTCATGAGCAGAGAACATGAGGGTCAAGGAGTAGCACTGTCACTAAACTTGATGCTTTATGGGCCCGCAGTTTTTGGAAAGTGCCCTCGTCCTGAGAGGTGTCAGCAATACTTCCTCCTAAGGCATGATGTACTTTATGCACTGCTATATTCAGTTCTTAGGGTTTCTCTTTGATCTAGTCTTCCTGAATCTCTTATCATTTTGGTTCTCATAATTAGTCCTTTTCTCCATACCTCCTGGAAATCACAGATCTAAATAAATCATAAGCCTAAATGTGGCCAATCAAGCCTGTTTGGAAACACAACCCTCTGATAGGACAATAAAGGGGCTAACTACTGAAAAAGAGAACTTTGATAATTCTGTATGTTCAAAAGAATGTTGAACTTTCTCTTTCAAGAGGAGAATATGTAACTGTTTACCATTTTGGCACTCAAAATAGTAACACTTGATTTTTAACATTTTATTGCAGAAAATTTCAAACATACACTAGGGTAGACAAAACAGCACAATAAATTCCTACATACCTATCATCCGTCTTCAACAATTATCAACCAGTGGCCAATTTCATTTCATATATCATTTTTAAAGTAAATGCCAGATAGTATTCATCTGTAAATATTTCAGGACATGCCTCCAAAAACTAATAACTCTTTTTATTTAAAACACCCAGAAAAAGGTAACAGTAATTCCTTAATATCATCAAATATCCAATCGGTTTAATAGAATCTCTTGCTCCAAATCTGGGGAAGCCAGAGAACAGCTGGGCTAGTTTCTGTCTTGTGATTCTTTAACCTTATGTCTAAAAATAGCTACCTTCTGGACTTCCTGATTAGAAAATTACCCAAATATCCCCTATCAGTCCCTTTAAGTTAAACTCAATTATCAGTGCTGTACCTCCCCATGACTTTAGGGCTTTTTTGCACCCAGTTCATAACCCAATACTATGGATTTGCAGTGGTAAAGTTAAAGACCATCATCATAAGCTACCTATCACACTCATTCCTGCTTCCTATAAAAAACAGAAACCCAAATACACACAAAAACACAGATACAGGTAATGCAAAACACAGACTTCAAGGCACTAAACAGAAATACACAGAAGTAGAGAGGCCAAATTCACCAGAGAATAGTATTGTTTTTAATGGGAAATCATAAACTAATGTAGAAATTTTATAAAATATAACAATCAATTTGCTAACTTTTGCCAAGATAAAAAATGTAAGACCTTAAAGATTACCAATAGTATTCAAATCAAATTTTGAGGATCTATACCACAATCACTTAACTCACAGAGAAAATGAAAAGTGGGCAGTTCTGGACATACAAAAAGATTTCTGGATTATATAAATTTCAAGTTCTACCATAAACTCTGGAAAGGATACAATTATGACCTACTATATTATTCCTTGCAATCATATTCTTCTATTGAATATCACATAAAATTCTGAACTCCCCCCAAATTATAAAAAGGATAAAAGACTCAGATTTATATTATCCAAGTTATATCAGTGTTTAAATTAGTTGAAAATATTTAGGTACAGCCTACTAGGACTGTAAGACTAAAAAAGCTTAACCAAAAGACCACACAAATATGCTCATATCCAATAAGTAAGCAAAACAAGGAAGTTCAAATCAAGTAGATGATATATGCATTAGACATAAGGACATACCCTCCTTATGTGAGGGCTGTTTATTACTCCCTAAAATTTCCAGGGAACATACTAGAAAATCTAATTTCTAGATTTAAATAGTGAGTCAGGATAATGGGTTCACTATTGTCCAATATTGGCTGTTACTACAGGACAATGAAGAACCTTCCATTCCTATAATCCTAAAAAAAAAAGGACTGGATTGATAATGAATGATAAGTAATTTCCTGAATGATGAGTAATTTCATACACAGCTTTACTCCCTTGTGCTTATGCTTCAGTACCCAAGAGAGAATAGCTACACAAAAACACACTCAAAAATATTGAGGTATTTGTTCCCTGAACTCTCAAACTTCACCCAGATTAACAAATAGGCCAACAGCAGAACAGAGACTTTCCTGCCCCTTTGGAACAGTCTTACTGCTCTACAGATACCCAGACTTATTACATTCCAGGATACCTTACACACAAAAATCTATTTCCTCTCCACCTACTCTATCACCACCACCACCATTCCCTGGATCTTATGCCTTATACTAGCATTTTTTAAAAGAAAAATCACTAATTGAGAAGATCTGTTGAATTTAATCAATAAATGCAGCATTCTTCTTTGCCTATAACAAAAAACACTCTGTCCTACATCCTGGCAGTGCAAAGCCTCTAGTACAATCCCTGGAAGGAGAACAAAATCTCTGTGGCATACTAAGTACAGAGGACGGATTTCCTCCCCTGGACAGAGATAAATAAATAAGCCAACACCAAAGTAAAGTCATACCCTGGGGGCTGGGGGGTGTAAGAGTAGATTCAATATGAATAATAAATAAGAGCTCTAGGCTATAGGGCATGACAACAGTTTAGGTCAGGAAAAATCTTTTAGTAACACTAGATGGAAATTAATTTGGGGTTTTAGAAAGGACAGGATAATTAGTACACAAATTTCTTCTATTTGCTAAGTCAGAGTTGAAAGGCACTGCAGTGCAAAATAAGTAGAAAGACACACTAACAAAAATTCTTTTTAATGAAAGCCATCATTATAATTTCCATGAAAGATTTTAATGATGAAATTACTTTAGGGACTTAGTATCAAGTAACACCGGGGGGGAAAAAAACAGTACATTTTGCAAGACCAAAAGAGATGGATTATTGTAAATATTGTGTACAAACTACCAAAAGGCAATTTAAGCACCAGGTACAACATATCTGGCGAGGATCACAAAGCACAGGAATACTGACAGACATAAACAAAAATATTAAAGACAAAAGGTATTCACATAAGGGCAACAATAAATGTATTTTAAGAGATGGTGCAAGGTAAAGTAAACAACTAGAGAACAAGCAAGGAAGCAAACATATCTTTCAGCCAAACTTGGAAAGGTAAATCCTTCATCTAAACATCAGATTAAGGAACAGTTGTCTAGCTACTAATTCATATAAGAATGTTTGTGTTTCTTTTTGTCCTTAATAGTGGGTTCTAGAGCTAAACAATTATGCTCCAACATAAAGAATTTGGACTTTATAGAATTTGCAAGTGTTTACTAGAGAACTCCAAATTTAGGAATTTTGCAGTTTCCTGAATAGAAAAAAAAAAATCTATAAAATAAGAACTTTATATATCAAACTTAGCTTTAAAGAATGAGAACAGGCCATGTAGTACCAGCAAAAAGGAATTCTTATTAGCCTCATCAAATATCCTCTAATATTTAAAAAGGATGTAGAGAAAAAAATGAGAAAAAATATATACAATTATACCCACACTGAGATACCCCAAAGTTAACATGTAACTTTATCACAGGGTATGAGATAACTCCTCTGCTGACAGAATCCCAGGCTTTCCTTCAGCAGATCCTTTTCACTATAAACTACCCCCACACACACCGACACATCTCACCCTTCCCTTACTAAATGAGGTATAAAGGCCTAGATTTGTGGACCTTCTATAAAATATGTAAGACTAAAAGTCATACCATGAAAAGCTCCATGAAATAGGACAAGAGTAAGAAAGCATAAAAGAAAAAAGGAAAAAGCCAAGTACCTCAAACTCCATAACTAAAATACAAGAACTACAAAAATTATATATGAACCCAAAAAAGTTCAGTGTTCTTAGTATGTATGCTTTAGGCACTGTGAGGAATATCAAGAGGGAAGAGAATCTGAGCCACCTTCCCAAAAATTCATTCAGTGGTGCTAAATAAACACTGTGAAGTCAAACAATCATGGATCTAGGCAAAGATAGTATTTTTAAAACTTCAGGAAGAAGACAAATTTCTGAAGTGGAGTTCTAAAAGGTAGATGTGAAGAAGCTGTGGTACATATATACAATGCAATATTACTCAACTATAAAAAATATTTATAACATTTACAACAAAATGGATGGATCTAGAGATCATCATACTAAGCAAAATAAGCCAGACAGGAAAAAACCCAAAAGCTGTATGACTTCTCTCATATGCAGAATATAAAACTGAAAGCACAAAGAAAAAACAAACAAACAAAAAACTCACGGACACAATCAAGAGTTTAATGTTTATTTGGGGACAAGTGGGGAGGGGGTGGGAACCCCTATAAATCATGTTTTGTTTTGTTTTTTATGTGGGTAGTTCCCTGGTTGGGAATCGAATCCAACCCAAGCCGGGTCCGATGATTTGGAACCCCCAAATCATGCATTTTTAAGTGAGCTATTTAGAGATTTTAAGAATAGAATTACTTCAAACTAGCACTACTGGGGGTTCTCTGGTGGTGTAGTGGCTAGGCTTCGGCACTCTCAATACCGTGGCCTGGGTTCGATTCCCAGCCAGGGAACCACAAAAAACAAAATAAACAAACCAAAAAAAGGTACTACAGAGTATTCTTAAGTTAGAACAAATGAATTAGGAAGATACTGGAGATTGAGAAACAATTTAGGGGTCTAGAAAAAAGTATTCTTTGTCTAAAACAGTGGGGAAAAGAGTTATTACTAGAAATACAACACACCAGAGAGGAAGCATTAAGAGAAATGAGAACCTCTATGGTGGAATTCAGGCAACTTTCGGTTTTTCTCTCTACATTTAGTGTTTTCTAGAATGATTGCAGTACTTTTTAATACTTATAATAAAAATCATCATGCAATAAAGAACAAACATGATGTATGTACAGATACATGTATATGTATACAAAGACTGTCCAGAAAAAAATCCAGCCATTGTCAATATAATGGGAATGATTATATGGCTGGATACTTTCTGGACAGCCCTCACATACATATACCAAAGAATAATAAATAAATGCCCATCTGTCCATCACCCAATTTAGGAAGTGGAAAAATTAACAATGAGTTTGAGATTCCCCAACTGATCTTTGTACATCCACCTTCCAGGGGTCACGAACCAATGCCATGAAATTTATAAAAATCATTCCCTTTTTATCTACAGTTTTATCACATGTATAATAACAATCCCTGAAGAATATGTTTAGTTTTTCCTGTTTTTGATTTGTATTAAAGTGGAATTTATGTAGTCTTCTGTGACTTGCTTTTTTCATTCAATGTTTTTATGATTAATCCAATTAATCACATGTATGTAGCTGTAGGCTATTTTCACTAGTATATTGTATTTTACTCTGAAAATAAAGTATAATTTTTTAATGCATTCTATTATAGTTGGAATGGATTGTTTCCACTTTTCTGTAATCACAAAAACTACTCCTTTGAACATTCTCAAATATATCTTTTGGTATTTATGTATGTACAGGGAAGTTTTCCACAGCATACATCTATCAGTGGAATTACTGAGTGGTAGAGTATATGCTATTCAATTTTACTGAACAAATATATTAACAAACTGCTTTCCTAAGTAGTGGTATCAATTTATATTCCAACCAGCAATGTATGTAAATTCTCATTATTCCACCTTTTAGGTAACAGTTTTACCTGGTTTTTAAATTTCTCCTATTCTGAAAAGTATAGTCTAATTTACATTTCTTAGCTTACTAAAGAGGGTAGGCATCGTTCATATGCTTAAACATCATTTGGATTTCCTATTCTTAGAAATGCCTATCAATGTCTTTTGCCGATTTTCTCATTGATGCATTTATCTTTTTTTGGTAGTTCCCTGGCTGGGAATCGAACCCAGGCCGTGGCATTGAGAGTGCCGAAGCCTAGCCACTATACCACCAGGGAATCCCCACATTTATCATTTACTTACTTTACAGGAGTTCTCTTAAGTTCTATCCTGGATACCAATCCTTTGTTGGTTATATATATTGCAAATATTTTCTCCCAGCATGAAGCCTCGTGTCTTCATCTCTTTATGGAATCATCTAATGAACAGAAGTGCTTGAGTTTTTATAGGAAAACATATCCGGTTTTGTTTGTTTGTTTGTTGTCTTTGTGTTTTTTAGGTCTTATTGTGGAAGAGAGGCTGTTCTGGGACATGACCGCTGTCTGTCCCACAAGCTGAACCTGCACCAGAACAGAAGTTGCTTTCTGCAAACCCCCCTTACAGACTGGTTGTAATCGAGGTCATTCTGACATAAATCAGCACCCCTCCCTTGCCTCCTGCTATGTGCTGGTTCCTGGAATAGGTTGTTGTGCTGACCTGGTCAAACATGTAAAGCAATTTCCCATACCTGGTAGCATTCAGATACTAGTACCTGTGACTATTCCCACTTTCCTTACCCTATATAATTATTGGGCTCCAGCCAAGCTGCACTGGTATACATTTTGTCTTACAGCACCCAAGACATGCCTCATATGTAAGTTTCCCTTAAACTATTACTAATTACCAAACTGGAGTGGCCAGCCTCTTTTCTCTGTCTTTCCCTGTCCTCCACTTACAAAGGTAGATTTTCAGTTTTAGATCTGTACATACTAACACCTATTTAATAAATCCTCTTTATCCTTCAGGTCATGTAATTCTCTCATATTTTCTTCTAAACTGTTAAAAATTTTGTGCTCCACATTTTAGTCCTTAATTGATCTGAAATTCTATGAAAGACCTAATTTCCTTTTTTTTTTCCTATATGGATAACCAATTATATAAGCACCATTTGTCAAAAAGTCCACTTTTTCCTTTAATTCACAGGACAAGGATAATGTTTCCATATGTCTGTTTCTGAACTCTTGATTTTGTTCCACTGGTTTGTTAGTCATATTGTATTGATACCACTTTGTTTTAATTATTATATAAGTCTTGATATCTGATAAAGTATGGTATCATCAGTACTGTTTGTCAAATATTTCTGGTTCTACCTTCTTCCAAGGATTATGATAGGATCACACTTCCTGGCCCTCTTGTGGTTCACTAGAGCCACAGGGTTAACTCTGGTCAATGAGCTGTCAGCAGGACTGACCTGCTAAGCATTTATCTAGCTGTGCAAAACCCTCCAGAGCTCTTTCTCCCTTTGGCTTAGTGACTAGTAATATTCACCTTGGTTGTAGTTTTGGCATCTGAGTTCCTAAGTGACTAAAATCTGTAGGATTTTCCTAATAACCTGAAGTGTACAAGTAATATAAATGATAAATAAATCTTTTGTATATTTAGCACCAAGTTTGTTACAACATAAGTTAGCCTACTGTGACTAATACGAAAAATAATTCACTTATTTTGTTATTATTCTTCAAGAAGGTCTTGTCTATTCTTCACCATTTGTCATAGGAATTTCAGAACGGAATTTTCTCAAATTCCAGGAAAAACCTGCTGGTCAGAGTGTATATTAGTACCACTATATTGGAAAACATGTGGAAATATTGAAAAACAATTGGTATTATCTAAAAGAGTTGAAGATATATATACATAACCTATGATCCAATAATTCTATTCCTGGACATGTACGTATGCAAAAGAAATGTGTACACACATGTAAATGTACACAAAAATGTTCTTGGTAACATTGTTCATAAAAAAATAAAAAACTAGAAATAATCCAAATGACTACCAACAGTAGAATGGATAAACAAAGAGTAATTTATTTTACATAATGAAATACCATATTAGAATTAAAATGAACAAACTTGACCTGCGCACATCATGATCTTCTAAACATACTGTTGAGCTAAATAAGACACATACACACACATTTATAGAGAATGCTTCCATTTAAAACAAAGTTTCAAAAACAGGTAGTTTTTAGATTAGATTGCTTAAGAATAGATATATAGCTACTAAAACTATCAGATAAAATAAGGAAGTGATTACTACAAACATCAGGAAAGTGGTTACACCTCAAAGAAAGGTGATGTGACTAAGAAAGAAGGGAAGGAGAACATCTATCTCTAGTACTGGCAATATTCTATTTTGACCTAAAGAGTTGTTATAAGGATGTTCTTTATCATTACTCATTATACTGGATGGATCTCTGTTGGGGTTTTACATAAATTTCTTACATCTTTTTTGTCAAATTTATTCTTATCTACTTTATAGTTTGTTGCTATTATGAATGCTTTTTAAATTGCATTTTTGTTAGCTGCCAGTATATAGAAATGCAATTGAGTGTTACACCTTGGTCCTATAAGCAACAACCTGCTAAATTCTCTTACTGATTTTACTGATTCATCAATAAATTATTTTTTAATTTTTTAAAAAATAGTCATCATATCAATTGCAAATAATGATAATTTTCTAATATTTATCTTTTGTCTTTCTTGTCTTATACTGACTAGACCTTAATTCAATGATGAATTATATTATTTTCATGTTCTATAAAAGTATTTTTAAAGTAGGGAACAAAAGAGACATCCTAACCTATCAGAGGTCCATCCCAGGTTTACTTCTCCATATACTCACCATCCTTTCTCTTCTCTCAAAAAATGAAGCCTTCCAGTCTGGATAAAGGAATATTGCTTAGAACCTATGGCTATTCTAACAATTAAAATTCCTGTTATTAGAACCAAGTTCAGCTCATCCATACTGACAAATTAACCTATCTGCATTGTAAATCTATTTAAAATTTTCAAATTAAGTACACAATAATTAAAACAATTTACCTATTTATCATAAACAATGGCTTCTGTAAAAAAGCCACAAGATATATCCTCAGGCCCTATAGGTTGAGAAACAACTTCCTTTCCATACTTGGGTGTCTCAGAAGGTGTCCTATAAATTCTGGTGGTAAGTTTTCTTCAACTCTCTGGCTTATATAATTGTATTTATATACAGGGTCCAGCAGAAGTAACACCCTATTTTATGAGCTGGTAATCTATACCAAATCTTTTATTATTAAATCATAAGCATGTATGGTTATGATTTTGTAATAAAATCATAATAACTCAAGTCCACATGTGACTTCTGCCGGATGCTGTATATTAGAGTAACAATTTGTCCCTCTGGAAAATGAAACATAAGACCGGACACACAGTTCTCCCAAGTCCAATCCAAGTCAATTAAAAGTATGGCACAATCCTGACTAATCAAAAGCATGTAAGTGGGTCATATAAGGTCATATAATTTCTATCATCCTTCAGGTACAGATAAGAGTCCAGTTTCAGGAGATTCTTCTACCAGAGATTTCTCCAGGATTCAAATCCTTCTAGCAAGTATCTTATCTTGTTTTTTTGGTTTTAATGCCAAGAATTGAACTTCCTTTTGACTTGCTGACCAAAGGACCACTATATTTTCTGTTTATCTAAAATTAAATATTTAAAGACTTCTGGTTAAGATGGTAGAATAGGAAAACACTGTGTCTGCCTCCTCCTATGACCACATCAAAATCCTGCAACTAAGGACATACATGACTAGTAGGAAGGGCAAGAGGAGACACGGACCAGGTTATTCCCACACCCACCTGTGGTGGTTAAAAATCAGGAGAAATTTCTCGGCTATGGTAAGCCCCCCAATAGGAGTGAAGGGTCCCAGTCTCACATCAGGTTCTGCACCCCAGGGTTCCAGTGCCAGGAAGAAAAGTCCCACAACTTTTGGCTGTTCAAACCAGGTAAGACTGGTTGAAGGAGGAGGGTGGCTGGAGTCCCAGGCGTTCCTCTTAAAGTGCCTGTACCCGGACTTACTTACTAACGGACTCACTTGGTCAGAGCTCAGTGCTGGGGCAGCAACTCAAAAGGTGCTGGGAACACAGGAGAAGGAACTGAATTGCCTGGCTTCAGGGTGATGGCTGGAGGAGAAGCTTTCTCCCAAACAGACGTGCTGACAGAAGTCAGCCCTTTGTTGAGCCCTCCCCACTCCCAGCATGCAGGTGCAGGCAGCCATCATAACTGAGTCTCCATCAACCTGGCTAAAACTTTTCATCCGACTCTGGTGATTGCCTGAGACCATGCCCAACCCAGCCACTGCCAGTGGCTTTTCCAGACAAATGGCCTGTCTTGGCTTATACAGCAGACTTTCCTAAAATCCCTCAAAGGTTCAAAAAACCCAAACAAGCAGCATCCGAATTCTAAGTACCCAGTACCTCATGTTGAGAAGCCCCAAGCCCAGCACTTTAACAGCCAGAAGTAGTGGCAGCCGGCCTCAGTTCCCAACTTGGCTTTTCCCAGGTACCTCCAAGCCCAGCATGGATAGCTGGAATCCATCGATTGCTTTGTGTCTCATCCTAGGAGGCCGCATGCAAGGCACAGACTGTGGTTGAACTTGGCTTGGGGCAGGGCCCTTCCCAGGAGGCTCCAGGACTGACATGACCAGTGGCCACCTTTGTTTTTTTGTTTTTGTTTTTGTTTTGTTTTGTTTTTGGTATGTAGTTAGTTCCCTGGCTGGGAATCGAACCCAGGCCTCAGCGTTGACAGAAGCCTTAAGCCACTACACTACCAGGGAACTCCCCAGTGGTCAGCTTTGGACAAAGCTGGAACACTACCCAACAGCCTCTGCAGGAAACATACCCGAAGGGCAGACTGAGCAAGCACCAGAGCCCTGCTAAAGGAAATCCTGACCCATAGGGCCAGCCTCTACACAACAGTTCCTCTAGTATAGTCACAGCCAGTTCTCACAACCAATCAGCTGGAGGGTCAATCCCTCTTACTGACATGCAAACAGCTACCAAGGCTCAACTTGGCAGGGTACATACAATTCATCCAAGAAACACACCCAAAGTACCCAGCTCAGATGACCAGGAAGACTGTGCCACTGGGCCCCACAGATATCTACTACATAAGACCACTTTACTAAGACCAGAAGACATAGTAGCTCTACCTAATACATAGAAACAAACACAGTCAAAATAGGGAGACAAAGAAACATATCCTGGGGGTTCCCTAGTGGTGTAGTGGCTAGGCTTCAGCGCTCTCACCACCGCGGCCTGGGTTCAATCCCCGCTCAGGGAACCAACCAAAAAAAAAAAAAAAAAAAAAAAAAAAAAAAAAAAAAAAAAAAAAAAAAAAAAAAAAAAAAAAAAAAAAAAAAAAAAAAAAAAAAAAAAAAAAAAAAAAAAAAAAAAAAAAAAAAAAAAAAAAAAAAAAAAAAAAAAAAAAAAAAAAAAAAAAAAAAAAAAAAAAAAAAAAAAACCAAAACAAAACAAAACACAAAAAAAAATATCCCAAATGAAAGAACAAAACAAAGCTCCAAAGAAAGAACCAAACAAAATGGAGAGAGGCAACCTACCAGACACTGAATTCAAAACACTGGTTATAAGGATATTCCGTGATCTCAGGGAAAACTTCATCAAAGAGATAGTAAACATAAAAAAGAACCAGTCAGAAATAAAGAATACAATAACTGAAATGAAGACTACATTAGAGGGAATCAACAGTATAAATTAAAGGAAGCAGAGGATTGAATCAGCGATTTAGAAGATAAGGTAGCAGAAAACACCCAAGCAAATATGAAAAAAAAAATAAAAAAATGAGGACAGTTTAAAAGGTCTTTGGGACAACATCAGGTATACCAACATTTATATCATAGGGATACTATAAGAAAAGAGAGGTCAAGGAATTGAAAACCTACTTGAAGAAATAATGATGAAAACTTACCTAAACTGGTGAAGGAAATAAATATACAAGCCCAGGAAGTACAGAGTCCCAAACAAGATGAATCCAAAGAGGCACACACCAAGACAGATCATAATTAAAATGCCAAAGGTTAAAGACAAAGAGAGAATCTTAAAAGCAGCAAGAGAAAAGTAGTTACCTAGTTAAGAGAGTTCCCATAAGACTGTCAGCTGATTTCTCAAAAGATACTTTGCAGGCCCTAAAGGATTGGCAGGAAATATTCAAATGATGAAAAGTAAGGACCTACAACCAAGATTACTCTACCTAGCAAAGTTATCATTCAAAATCAAAGAACAGATAAAGAGCTACCCAGACAAGAAAAAGCTAAAGGAGTTCATCATCACCAAACCAGAATTATAAGCAATCTTAGAGGGACTTCTTTAAGATGGGGGGGGGGAAGGGAGTTCCCTGATGGTGTAGTGGCTTAAGGCTTCGGCGCTGGCGCTGTCAGTGCTGTGGCCTGGGTTCGATTCCCAGCCAGGTAGCTACCCACATACCAAAAAGCAAAAAAAAAGATGGAAAAAAAAAGATAAAAAATATGAATAATAAAATGGCAATAGCTACATTATCTATCAACAATTACTTTCAATGTAAATGGATTAAATGCTCCAATCAAAAGATAAGGTGGCTGAGTGGATAAGAAAATAAGACCCTTATATATGCTGCCTATAAGAGATTCACTTCAGATCAGAAGTACACGCAGACTGAAAATAAAGGAACAGAAAAAGATATTTCTGAAAATGGAAACAAACAAAAACAGCTGGGATAGCAATACTTATACAAAACAAAATAGGCTTTAAAACAAAGGCTATCACAAGAGACAAAGAAGGACCCAATAATCCCACTTGTGGTTATTTATCCAAGGAAACCCAAAATGCTACTTTGAGGCGACAAGTACATCCATATGTTCACTGCAGCATTGTTTACAGTGGCCAAGATGTGGAGGCAGCCTGCATATCGGTTGATGGAAAATGCATATAGAGGAGGTGGTACATATATACAGAGAAGTATCGCTTAGCCATGGAAGGGAATGGGTTCTTGCTATCTGCAGCAGCATGGATGAACCTGGATGGTATTGTTCTAAGTGGAGTGTCAGACAGAGAAAGACAGATGCAGTATGCTTTTGCTTATGTGTGGAATCTCACAAACAAAATAAACAAAACAGAAAAGGGCTCATAGATACAAGAACAATTCTGATGGTTGCCAGATCACAGGGGGTTTGGGGGAGTGGGTACAAAAGAAGGAGGGATTAAGAAGTACAAATTGGTTATTACAAAGTAGTCATAGGCATGTAGGGTACAGCATAAGGAATATGTATAGTGTCAGATGGGTACTAGATTTATTGGGGTGATAGATGGGAGGGGGGCTGAGGGGCAGGGTGAAAAGGTGAAGGCATTAAAAAGTACAAACTAGGGGAGTTCCCTGATGGTGTAGTGGCTTGGGGCTTCGGCGTTGGCGCTGTCAGCGCTGCAGCCTGGGTTCGATTCCCAGTCGGGGAGCTACCCACATACCAAAAAGCAAAAAAAAAAAAGTACAAACTAGTAGTTACAACATAATCATGGGGATGTAAAATAAAACATAGGGAATATAGTCAATAATATAGTAATAACTATGTATAGTACCAGGTGAGTACTATATTAGACAGAGGGATCGCTTCTTACATTATGCAAATGTCTAACACTATGCTGTATAAGGGCTGTATGGAAAAAAACTACCCAGTGTCGAATGTCAACTATAATTAAGAAGTTAAAAAAGGTGGAGGGAGTGAAGGGCAACAAGTTGTCCAAATTTCCAGGTATAAAACAAATAAGTCAGGGGGATGTAATGTACAGCATAGGGAATAGAGTTAATAATATTCTGACAGTGTGGTATGGTGTCAAAGAGTTGCTGGACTTATCATGGTGATCACTTTTTCAGGTATGTAAACGTTGAACAACTACCGTGTATACCTGAAACTGATATAATGTTGTATGTTAGCTATACATATTGTACACTTGAAACTAATATATCACACATCAACTTCATTTGAAAGAGTAAAATATTATTTAAAAATAAATTTAATTATCCATTTATACACAGACCAAGAAAACACAGAAAAGCTACATGTTGGAAAAGAGCTAAAGTAATGGAGAATAGGCTCTTTAAACATCCTAGTTCTTCCTCTTTAGCAGCATACCTAAAATCTCTGAGTCAGAAATCTCTCACTTTAGGCTTTTTTTTTGCTTCTAAATGAATCCTCAGCTTCATTTTATTCAGAAATGAAAAATGTGGAGTCATACAATGGGGTACAGAACTGGTATAAAGAATCTATTAAATGTGGTAATGCCAAACATTAGAGAATGGGAAAATTTTAAAACTGGTTTGTCTTAATAAGAATTAGTTGCTAAATTTAGCTTTAACAGATAATAGTTAATTCCATTAAGAACATTTAGGTTGTTTATGCTTTCAAAATGAAAATTTAGAATTAGCTTTTCAGGTAAATACTCAAAGTCTAATTAAAAACACTTGAATATTATCCTATCACATTAAATAGACCTGTATGGGCAAAAAGGTTCAGAAAAACAAACTACTCAAGCCAAATAGTAATTCTCTGAAGAAAAATTAATTCTACTCATTTTTTGCACTTATCCACAGACAGATTAATTAACAAGTTCTTTAGCATCACCTTGATTAATCAAAAACCTCCTCAATACTGATCATTTGGCAACCTAATGGTAGTAAGAAACAAATTTGAAGTGCTTACCTTGAGAGCACAAAAGATGCAGGAATCTCCCATACATTTGTGAGTTGTAAGCTGCCTAAAGCTACGTCGGAAGATGTCCAAGTGCCATAAAACCTAGCCAAAAAGGGAAAATACTTCATTACTCTATAAAAAGCCACCATTCAATTTTAAATTCCAAAGTTCAAGGAAACATAGGTAATAACTGCAGAAGATATCTTTATTCCCAAGTGAAATGCTCACTCTTATGTTAAATGTCGAAAAAGGTGAGGCGGTATCTAACAAAAGGGATAGACAAACTTACTTTGGAAAAGACAATTATCTGAACATGAAGGAAAGTCACACAGAGAAAATATGGTGTAACATACATCAAGTGGGTTCACTGCTGCAGAATTAGGGTTTATTTTAATGGTCCACACAAAAAAACAAGAATACTTAAAAACTTATTTAGAAGCTTGAATTGTAGTTTGGAATTTTGTCTTTGTTAGATGTCTCAATTGTCAGATTTCTCTATTTCTGGAGAGTGTTGTGACCTCCTTAGTCAACAGATTAAAAATAAAGGTGATAAATCATGTCCACAGTATGTAACCCTGACATGCTGTGATGAAAATTGTACCTTACTTTTATGATTTTCCTCTCAAAACTCCATAACCCTAGTCTAATCATGAGGAAAACATCAAACAAGTTCCAACAGTGGAACATCGTACAAAATACTTGACTAGTAGTACTCCTCAAAATGGTCAAGATTATCAAAAACAAGGAAATTTTGAGAAACTGTCACAGCCAAGAGGAGCCTAAGGAACCATGACAAATAAATGTAAATATGGTATCCTGAATAGGATCCCAGAATAGAAAAAGACTAGGTAAAAACTAAGTAAATATGAATAAACTATGGACTTTGGTTATAAAAGAAATGATACAATATATAGCATAATACCTTAGGAAGTTCCTCTTGCCTAGAAAACTTTCAATGACACCATATATGAGGGGGACCCCCTAAAATAACAAAATTATCTTCTGGAGGTCTCCTTATAATATAGGCTTCCCCTGCTGAATATTCCAAAAACCCATCTGCATCAATGTACAAGCTGGCATTGTGGATGCATTCATCTTCAGTAAATTTTTTTGGAGACTTTCAACGCATTTGCCCATTTCATGATGGGTGATTTACATGAACAATGCACAGCATAGCAAAGTACCTGCCCACACCACACCATTTTTTACCAAAAAAACAGCATGACCCCAAAGCTCCACCCTCCCTATTCACCCTTTCTTGCCCCAAGCAACTTCTTTTTGTTTCCTCTGATGAAAAGAGTCCTCAAAGGAAAACATTTTGCTGATGTGGAAGTGGTGAAACAAAAACCCACAGAAAGCACTAAAACTCATCAAAATCAACAAGTTCAAAAACTGTTTTGAACAGTGGAAAAAGTGTCTCAATAGGTGTATTGCATCAAACAGAGAGTACTTTGAAGGTGACTGGAGTTTAAACATATAAGAATAAATACACAATTTTTTATAAATAAATTCTAGGTTTTTTGGGTCCTCCTCATACAAAAGGCACTACACTTCTGGAGTCCCAGATCACAGCACACCTCTGGAGCTTCTTACTTCAGTGTCTCAAGACATAGATGCCAAAAGTTCTTTGAAGCATGCTACATGCCCAAATAAGTAACATTTTTAATGTGTTCAACATATCTGTAGTTGAACACTTTTCAGATTAAAAGTTAGACGATTAGCTCATAGAAACAATTATTTTCAATTTGTAACATGATTATACAGGGCACTCCAAAACCATCAATGACACAATCTTTAAGTATACAGAAATGTGTGTATGTGGGCGTGTGTGTATAGCAGGTATTCCACATACCACTGAAAATTAGAACAGAAAATCATAAATATTATTGTTTCAATTGACAGTATAGAAGAACATACAGAAAAAAACAGAACTACTAGGTGATGAACACGCAATGCAACACATGGAGGATATAATGCAGAATTCTACACCTGGAACCTATGTAATTTTTACTGATCAATGTCACCCCAATAAATTTAATAATAAAGAAAAAGAAAAAATAGAACTAGAAAAACAGGACTATGGCCATGAAGGAGATAAACAAAAACACACCTATATCAACACCCTTCTGCCTGCTTCTAAATTATAAAAGTATTATTAAGTTTATGCAAAGTCACTCAAAAACCTAACATGCATCACCTGGAAAAAAAACCTGGGAGTTCGTTCCCTGGCGGTGTAGCGGCTGAGGCTTTGACGCTGTCAACCCTGCAGCCTGGGTTCAATTCCCAGCCAGGGAAATACCCACATAACAAAACACACACAAACAAATAAAAAAACAAAAAAACCAAGAACAAACCTAACCAACTCTACCCAACTGCATGAAATTTGTGGTAATAATTAGTGAAAATCTTTCTATAGGCTTTGTAGCATAGTATTTTTTAATTCTTCAAATAAAAATTTGAAAACTGAGTATAAAGCTTTGAAAACATAAGTTTGATGATTGACAAGATTCTTGTATTATGAATAAGGAAACTGAAATACTACTACCTATACAAGGTCACAAGACTAGTCTACAGAAGGACTAACAATAGAATCCAAGTCTTCTAATTCTTGAGCCCAGTACATTTTTTATCAAATACTCTGTCTTTTCTTCTCTCATTAGCAACTTATTTTCTCATTACATCTGAGGAGTAAAGCTAATACTTTACCCAGGGATAATTATTTTGGATGGCAAATCTCATTTACTTTTACTCCAAAAAGCATAAAAGAGGGAAAAGGGATTATCTGAAAATTTGGCAAGGGGGATGAATAAACCTAACACTCTATGGGATCTGACTAAGCAGATCAGACAGACAGACAGGAAGTGTTGGGACTCTGAGACCACTAAGGTAGTAAGCAATACCAAAAGGGAAAATCTAGAGTAGGGGAATTTACCTTCCACTAGCTCTGTTCAAGCATATCTGACCAGACACCAGTGATGAGCCACTACAGGTGAGCTCAGGAGACAAGTAAGTGGATAAAGATTGGATTCCATTCAGTATGTGTGCTAAAAGCCTGAGTATTATGACACAAGAATAATATACTTGACATTCTTGTACTTGTGAAAAGAATTTTGCTTTCTATACTTGAGAAAAGTAACTAGGATGGTAAGACACCTTGGTCTCACAAGGGGAAAAAAAGAACAGTAGAGACTGTCCTCCATGAAAAAGGGTCAATAAACAAGTAAAAAGATCATCTAATCCATGTACTCCCCCCCTCTAGGCAAGTAAGTAGTAGCACTTAGAGTTATTATTTCTATTATTATTATTATTAATCCCTTTCTTACAAATAAGGTAACTGAGACTGAGAGATAAAGTAACTTCACTAAGATCACATAGGTAAAGTGAAAAAACAATCTCAGGCTGCTAACCTCAAATAGAGACTATCAAGTATTATATTTCAAACAATTATTAGAAATACAGCACCAGCAACTTAAAGCTGAAGTTCACCAAAAAAGAAAGAACTGTCCTTACCTGCAAGGCACTGTTGAGGAAGCAGCTATTTTGTCCTGGCTCATTGCTGAGGCCCTTGCTGGGGGCTATGGAAGTTGAACTTCGAGGCGCAAACATCCCTTGGACACTACCACGGCCCCCTGAAAAATAATTTATTTTCCAAGACATTATTCAGATTTAGCCTGAAAACAAAGAGAAGGTTTTGTATCTTTTGGGGACAAAGTTTCTGTCAGCTGAAGTCCTTAACAGAAAGAGAATCCAGAATTTAATGAATATGTTGATTTTGAGTTTACAATCTTTCAAACATCATGTATGTAGCTCCAGGAATGCAGGTATCCTCTCAGATTCACATGACAGCGTTGTCCCCAACTTGCTCCAAACAATGCCCAAAATTGAACATGGCACAGGACTAACAAAAACAGAAATCCTTGAGTATTGCTTCCTTCTATTTTTCTTGAACTGTCTCCATAAAATCCTGGTGAAATGGCTGTAATTCTCAACTCCAACAGAATGCAGAATCAGGGTAGGGCGTGTTCCTTAGTCTTGTTAATAATGCTTCTCCAGGATGGTAGGTTTTTTTCCAACTGGAAGGAGAGGCAGATAGATAAGCAAGAATCCACGGCAACCCATCTCGCCTTTATTGCTTTGTCCCATCATCCCCTGAAGTAAAAACTGAAATCCTAAGCAACTGACATAGATTCCACAAAGCTAAGAAGGTTATTTGAATAACACAGAGTTTTTGTTGTTGCTGCTGTTTCTAAATATGCCCCAAACATCTTCTACAATTCCATCCAGAACTTCAGAAAGTTTCTTCTCCTCTCTTCCTCTGTAACTAGAATAGCCAGCTATACCAGAGAGCTTTAACAGAAAGAAAAAAAAAATCAAAAGCTTGCGTCACTTAATGACTCTACTGGCTTTGTGCTGCCAAGATCAACGTTGCCTCACCTCTCACTATAAACTTGAAACCTTGGCAAACAATGCCAAGAAAAAAAAGAACAACAACAACAAAAAGGAGAAACCAAAGAGGGGGAGGAAAGGGTCCAGGTAGCTTTACTTGGGAAACTTCTGTGAAATTTTCTAGAAGGAGAAAACTGATCTTGACAAAAATAAAAACCAAATACAAACTTTTCAAAAGCAGGCTAAGCAAAAAAAAATCACTAAGTAAGTACACACCAAACAAGGAATTGAAACAGTTTCTTTTGGAGGTTGTAAGTAAAAATATTTTTAAAAGGTATTTTACACCAAGGCTATGAAAGCTTATTTAAAGGTGGGAGGACCAAGTAATCAGTATGGACTCTGTTTTGAGTAAAGATGTCCCATCCCAGAGAAACACTTATGGTAAAGTAAACCATATGTCCTTAACATCAGCCCAAGAGAACTAAACCTTCTCCTTCCCTATTTGTATGTTATTCTTTTGCCAGAAGATCAGAGATAATTCGGGCTACAAATCACTTCATCCTCAGATTATATCCGAGGCACTAACAATCAGAGCCCATCCATTGACCAATATTAGTTCTCAACTAATTAAAATGCCAGTGAGGCAACAGGGAGAAATACCAAAGCAAACACCTTCCCTGGAAGAAAATGGTTCTAATCTCCGACCTCAAATTTTCCTGTAAGACTGCCATGTCCACATAAGGAAAAAAAATAAAAATGTTAAATGTTAAATTTGGTTTCTAACAGTTCCCCAAGTTTCTCACTTTTTACTCCCATCCTACAAACCACCTACAAAAAGCAAAAGGGCTATAATATCTTTTTTCCATTGTTTTTATTGTTAAATTTATTGGGGTGACATTGGTTAGCAAAAATTACATAGGTTCCAGGTGTACAATTCTACAATACATCATCTATGTTTTGCATTGTGTGTTCATCATCCAGAGTCAGTTGTCTTTCCATCACCATGTATTTTACTCCCCCTCCCTCTTCCCTCACCCATCTTCCCCACCTTACCCTCAGGTAACCACTAAACTATTTACCATGACCATGAGTTTTTGTTTCTTTGCTGCTTTCAGTTTTATATTCCACATATGAGGGAAGTCATATGATTCTTGGTTTTTTTCTGTCTGGCTTATTTTACTTAGCATATAACATGTTAATCATTTGCTGGGAGATCACTTAGCATTTCCACAGTATGTCCAGTGGAAAAATTGAGGCACAGAAACATTAAATGGTTGCACAAGACTGTTCTTTCTCTTCTCTAAATTCCCAGACTATTTATAATCTACATGTCACAATTCAAGTATGTGATTATACACTGTAGTCATATTATTCTCTATTTGTTTTTATTGCTATTGTTTTATATGGTGTCAGCCATAATCCTAAATATGACTGTAAAAAATGAAATACTAACTAGTGTCTGCCATGTGCTAAACATTATACTTACATCTTTAGTCAATCTTCACAAGAGCCCCAACATGAAGGTATTAATAGTTCCATTTTACAGAAGAATAAAGTGAGGCTTAAAAACATAAACTTGCCCAAATCAAAGCTGGCAAGTGGCAGAGCTAGAATTGTTTCACTCTGATAATGTGACTTAACTATGTACTTTATAATATTTGAAAAGGTCCTATCACAGTGCTAATCATAAGGAGGTACTCACTAAATACTGCCTGGTGATTAGCATAGCACTAGTAAGGATTTCATGTCTCCCACACAGACTACAAGACCCTCAACTCCCTACACACACCCTCATATACAACCCAGTCAAGGCTGCTATGCAACTTCCAACAAGCCATGCAGCATTCCATTCCTTCAGCTCAACTGCTGCAAAGAAATGTCAAGTACCAAGCCTCCACTTAGCTCAAAAGACCTTGGCAGGCAGGTAAGGTTTCCAATGTCCACATTATTAGGAGCTTACTGAAACTCAGCCTGCCCTATGACACACACCCCTAAGTTCAGGGAGCAAAGGGGGGAAAAGCAGGAGCAGAAAAAAAGATTCTCAGGCTCTGAATGGCACTATTGTAAGATAAGGCAACAAGCCCTCACATTTGCTCTAGGTATGTCAGAAACTAAAGGTGAGGGAGTTCCCTGATGGTGTAGTGGCTAGGCGTTAGCGCTCTCAATGCTGCGGCCTGGGTTCGATTCCCAGCCAGGGAGCTACCCTCCGCTCCCCGCCAAAAAAAAAAAGAAACTAAAGATGAGAGCCAAAAAGACCACCACCAAGAGACAGTCACAAATGGTCCAAAGAAATACTGATGACAAATTATTTCACTTAAGTTGCAGGTCTAGCACCAAACGACATATCCTTCTCAATGCCATCTATGAAAAGATATATGAAAAAGTAAATAGAGTTCTACCCACATGGCTCTACCAACCTACTTAAAAGAAAAAGAACTTCTTCAGCAGTACTAAAGTATTTAGGGGTAAAAAATCGTATCTGTAACTTACCCATAAATGGTTCACAAGAAAAAAATTAACAATATATCTACACATATGCAAGGGGAGGGGGGTGGGGGGGTGCACATGTGTATATACATATATATGAAAAGAGAGAAAATGGTAAAGCAAATAAAGATAGCAAAATGTTAATAGTTAAATCTGGCTGAAGAGTATATAGAAATTCTTTGTACCACTTCTTGCAACATTTCTAAGTTTTAAATTATGTTTTTAAGTTTAAGAGGAACTAATGTCTATAAAATTTTTAAGAAATTATGTAAAAATTACCTTGTAGTGTATGTAGTATTCGTGATTCAATGCAAAAATCATAACTAAAATTACTAAGCTATCATGCCAATGACACTGGCAATCCTAAACTGGAAAAAAAAAAGAGAAAGACAGGCATGTCAAAGTACTAGCTAGTTTTTAAAACAAGAAATGAATGACTTCACTGGATGAGTGAAATGCTATGCCTAAAAGCAGAAAAGTAAATTTTGGTTTGGAGATCACAGAATATCAGAGAGTTGGAAGCTACCAGGAGTAACTCTGGTATTAAATAAAAACAATAATAAGCCTCACATAGGATAAGTGATACACCAGCACAATTTAGCTACATGCTTGGAGAAATATTTGAATTTTACAATTACTTTTAAAAAACAAAGTTTAATTTAAAAAGGCAAACAACTGAGTCTATTACAAGGAATAGGGTAACATTTTAGAAGGTCAACAAAGAATGACCATGTTCAACTAATCAATGATTCAAATGGAAAAACCATGAAGAGTATCTCAGTTTCTAATGAAACAGTAGCTCAATTACTAGTGATTAAAGTCAAATGTAATCCAAACATTAGGAAGTCAAACTGCACTACACTGAGATATCCAAACAGGATAACCAGTAAAGTTGCTCACAATTCTAGTTTCTATTATTCTATATCGCAGTTTACATGTAATTTACTCAAGAAACTATATTTGCCCTGATAAATCAATAGGCAATTACCTCAATTCCTTGGTATATTCCACATGTCAATAATTCCAAACCACATCTATAGTATCTTATTGTTGACTCTTACTGGAACCTCAATGTTTTTCCTTGAGTCTACCTGCCTTTATGCAGTAGTACAAAGAAATGCACAAGCAGGAGTTTGCAGTACAGAAAGAAAAAAATAGTTTAATACTGAATTGGCCAATACAGAGGCAGGAGCTTATGCTCTATAAAACCTGACTCCTAGATGATGTATAGGTTACAGATTATATAGGGCAAAAAAATCACAAGGCACTGTGGGTTAGGGGTTTGGGCACTGATTGGTCAGAGGTGAGGAAAGAATAAATCATTTCTTTAGGTCTTGTATACAGTTCTGAGGTCTTTTTCCAGCATACTTCTGTCTCTTGGGAAAGTAGCCAGGGGGTCATGCCACCTTAGGACTCGGGAACTGAAACATAACTTAGGTCAAGATGTTATCTTTGTATGACTGAAACCTATGTAATCCTTGCTAACAGATGTCACCCCAAAAAGTCTAACAATAAAAATGAATTTAAAAAAAAAATGTTATCTTTAGCCTGCTAGATGTCCAGACCATGTGACCTGACCATTAGGTCCAGGCTACTGTCTCCTGCCGCCCCAGGGCTTGGTGATTATCCAGGAGAAAGGCTAGGTCTCTGGGGAATAGAGAGGAATATGGTTTCTAGAGCTAGGATTTAAAACTAAATTTAATCAAAGTCAAAAGAACCCTCAATTTCATTATTATGTGGATTGAAATTAACTTATACATGCAAAGTGCTAATATCAATGTCTGGCATAGTAATTGCTATATAAATTATTGTTATTGTTATTATTACCTTTCAAACATCCCCTCCGTATGAGCTCTTTTCCCTTTAAACATAACCACACACACGATTTGATATTTACAAAAACAAAAAGCCAGCAACAACAAAGACCACCTTGAACTTACTAACTCCTATACCTACTGCCCTGAATTCTTTTCAACCTTTTACTACTAAATGTCTCTATAATAATTTATAACTCCTGCCTCTCCCTGCTTACCATTAATCTCTTCACAACATGGTACTGGTTCCATCACTCCACTACCACAATTTTATATCATGGAATATTTACTTCCTAAAGAAATCTCCTAATTTCACAACATACTAGCTTTTTCTATAGGCCTCATTCTTGTTAACTTTTCTTCAGTACCTAACACTGGCTACCCTGATGCTATATGATTCTGGATTCATTGGGTGAATTAATAAGAAAATGAGAGGATGAATAAAATTAAAGAATGACAAATAAACAGTAAATCTCCTATTACTAACAGTTCATTCCCTCTCTCCTTTGCTGCTTTCTTAAAAGTGGGCACTCCCTAAAGTTTAAATTGGACTTCTTACTCTTTTCTATAGTATTTCCCATGGTGTTCTTATCCCTGTCTCCATTAAAACTTCAGCCATCACTTCTGGTCTGATGAATCACAAATCTCATGAACCCCAAAGTCAAATTACCAACTACTTGGATACTGTCCCACATCTATAACAAATTCAACACATCCAAACGTGAAGTCATCTACTCCCTACCCCACCCCCAAGGTAGTTTCTCCTCTGACTCTCCTATTACTATTTTCTTTTATTTACTAATGGCATCTCCAAATACCCAGGTTCAAAACCTCTGTAATCTTTTACTTCTTTCAATCCCTCCCGACCTTGCTTATCCAATCACAAAAGCTTGTCAATTTTCCCTTCAAAATCTCTTATACTGATTCTTCATTTGCACTTCCATTGTCATCACCCTTGTTTATATCACAATTATCTCCCATTTAGACTACTATAATAGATAAGTCTTTCAGGACTCCTGTCTCTTGGCATTCCAATTCATTTATATAGCTTTTTATTAATATTTCTCTTTAACATGCACCATTACTTATTTGTAGGCATTTTACACAAAAAGTCTGAAAGCTTGAATTTTTCCTTAGCAGAACAGTGTCAGTTTCCAGCCAAAACAGATTTTTGATATGATCACTCATACCTTTTTCAAGTCCCAAGCAAGATGTCTACTCTTACCACTCATATTCAATATCATACTGGAGCCCCTAACCTGTGCAATAAGGCAAGAAAAACAAATTTAAAAACATATAGTTTGGAATGGAAGGAAAAAAAACAGTCTTTACTCACAGACATCATGATGTTCTACATTTAAAAATCCCAAGAAATCTAAAAAAGAAAGAAAGAAAACAGAAAAACCTCTAAGAACTAATAAGTGAGTTTACTAAGGTCGCAAAATACATAATCAAAATTTTTAAACACTCAATTGTGTTTCTATATACTAGCAATTAACAACTAGAAACTGAAATTCTTTTTAAAGTACCACTTATAATAATACTACAAAATATAAAATAGTTAGATGTAAAGGTAACAAAATACATGTAAGACCTGTATGCTTAAAACTACAAAAATATGGTAAAAGAAATCAAAGATAACCTAAATAAATTGGTATGCCATGTTCATAAACTGCAGTCTCAATTTTTTAAAAATGTAAATTAACTCAAAACTGATCCATAGATTCAATGTAATTTCAAATCAAAATCCCTGCAGGATTCCTTTTTCTAAAAATTGACTTGCTGATTCTAAAATTATATGGAAAGGCAAAGTATTAGAATTGCCAAAATAGAGAAATGACACTGAATGTAATACATGGACAATGCACTGTAGAATTGTACACCTGGAACCTATGCAATTCTTGTTAACCAATGTCACCCCAATACGTCTAAAAATAAAGTAAAATAAAAAGAATTGCCAAAATGATTCTGAAACAGAACAAAGTTGGAAGACTCAGTAGTCAACACTGTATGGTATTGGTGAAAGAACAGACACATAGATCACTGGAATAGAACAGAAAGTCCAGAGACAGATCTACATATATAGTCAAATGATTTTTAATAGAAGTACAAAGGCAACTCAATGGAGAAAGAATAGTTTTTTCAACAAATGATGTTGGAACAACTAAATACACATATACAAAAACTAAAAACTAAACCTGGACCCACACCTTATAACTCAAAATAGATTATGGTTCTAACTGGAAAACTTAAAACTAAAAATTTTAAAAGAACAAAACTTTGTGACCTTTAGTTAGTTAACTCTTACACTGCATTAAATGTGTCCAAAAGCCACAAAAATTAAAAGTTGATATTTTGACTACTTTATGCATTTAATAACATTTTGAACTGCTCTGTATATAAATTACATCATTTTTACATTAAACTTTTGTTAAATGGTAATAAATTTACCATTATATTGAATTTTAGCAAAAAATATTCAAAATACTAAATGGTATCAATCAGATATAAGTATAGATAAATTAGAATTGAATGGCATTGATGACATAAAAAATTTATTACAAAATGTTACATGATATGGTACGGCATACAAAACATCTTTGCTGTTGATAGTGTCGGCCACAGGAAAACATATTTAAAAATCTTGTAAATGGAGAAAAGTCCTTGAAACAGTTTCACATTGAATAACAATTTTAAAACATATTATGTATTTTTTTAATAAATACAGTTAAGGTGGTACAGTTTATTAAAATAAATGATTACATCAAAGTGTAAATTTTCCTATTGTTATTCATTCTTGAAAAACACAAAAACGGGGGGGGGGGGGGGGGTTCCCTGGTGGTGTAGTGGCTAGGTCTTGGCACTTGCACCACCGCGGCCTGATTTTAACTCCCACTCAGGGAACCCCCCCCAAAAAAACCCCACAAAAATACAGAAAAATGTACAAAAGTTTTTTGAGCTTGTGGGGTAAACTCAAATACCACAGTCAGCAGATGGAAATATTCATTCTGATATATCCAAACATCACAGCAAGAAGGTTAAGCAAAAATTTCTTAGCTACAACATCAAAAGTACAATCCAGGAGTTCCCTGATGGTGTAGTGGCTTAAGGCTTCGGCGTTGGCGCTGTCAGCGCTGCAACCTGGGTTCAATTCCCAGTCAGGGAGCTACCCACATACAAAAAGCAAAAAAAAAAAAAAAAAAAAAAAAAAAAAAAAAAAAAAAAAAAAAAAAAAAAGTACAATCCATAAAAGAATAAAAAATTATAGAATTGGACTTCATCAATAATTAAGAACTTCCATTCTTTGAAATACACTGCTAAGCGAATGAAAATACACTGTTAAGCAAATGAAAACACAAGCCAAAGACTGGAAGAAAATACTTCAATTACATAAAGGATTTGAATCCAAAATATGTATAGAATCCCCTAAATTTAATAAGAAAAACTGCCCAATTTTCTTAAATGGGCAAAAGATTTGAATAGACACTTCACTAAAGATATACAGATGGTAAATATATACACAGTTAGTTAGTATTACTAGTCATTAGGGAAATGGAAATTAAAACCACACTGTATGTACATTAAAATAGCTAAAAACAAATATAAAATATTTAAAACCTGCTAATAACAAGAGTTAATGAGGGAAAAAATCAGAGCTACTGGAACTCTCCGAAATTTCGGATGGAAACACAAAATGACAGTTGGCAGTTACACAGAGTTAAATACATTTTTACCATATGACCTAACAATTACATTCCTAGGTATTTTACCCAAAAGAAATGGGAGCTTATGCTCACATGAAAACCTGTACAGCAGTGTTTAAGTGGATTTATATGTAATTACCAAAACCTGGAAACAACCCAAAAGTTCTTCAACTGGTAAAGGGTATATCCATATAATAGACATGAAAATAAAAAGGAAAGAATACTAGCATACAAAACTATGAATGAATCTCAAATGTATTATATTAAGTGAAAGAAACCACATTTAAAAAGCTATCTACTGGGAGTTCCCTGATGGTGTAGTGGCTTAAGGCTTCGGCATTGGCGCTGTCAGCGTTGCAGCCTGGGTTCGATTCCCAGTCAGGGAGCTACCCACATACCAAAAAGCAAATAAATAAATAAATAAATAAATAATAAAAAGCTATCTACTCTATGGTTTCATTTATATGGCATTTTAGAAAAGTCAAAAGTCGAATTAGATCGGTGGTTGCCAGAAGTTGGTGGTGAGGGTAGGGGTTGATTACAAAGGAGCACTGCCAGGGTGATGAAACTGTTCTGTTTTGATTGTGGCAGTAGCTACACTACCTCTATGCATTTAGCAAAACTCAGAATTCTATACCAAAAAGATCTTTGTATTTTTATGTAATTTGGTAACTGTATGTAAATTACCATAGATTTTAAAAATTGTTCTCAAAAGCATATTCTGAAGTGTCAATTAAAAAAAACAGGAGTTCCCTGATGGTGTAGTGGCTTAAGGCTTCGGTGCTGGCGCTGCCGGCATTGCGGCCTGGATTCAATTCCCAATTGGGGAGCTACCCACATACCAAAAAAAAAAAAAAAAAAAAACCAAAAAGCTTTCCCAGGTCACTCTAGCAGAATAATATTCAAACTTCTTAGCCTGATGCTAATAACACAATATGACCTTAATTTACCTTTTATACTTATCTCCTCCTATTTGCATATATGAAATTTACTCCCAAACAAAGCATTTTCTTATTTCTATGACCTTATTAATTCCGTTTTACCTACTTGGGATGCTCAATACCCTCTTCCCCTCGATATGTAACCCAGCCTCTTTCTAAAAACCTTTGTAAAACAGTCCTTGACCACCCCAAATTTAAAGGGATCTCCCCCATTTCTGAACTTCTATATAAATTTTCTATAATTTTAAGGGCAATTAATGTTCCTATTATACCAATGTTTCTAGGGTCATCCCATCTTCACATTCCCCTCCATTTCTAAAGGATAAGGGGCTTTATTCCACCCCATTTGAGAATGGATAGAAGTCAGAAGCCAATTGTGTTATATCCAAATATCTGTTACTGCAGAACATATTATCATAGGATTTTACTGTATTTTCTTGTTTTTATATTTTACTTAATTTCTTGTTTCATACACGCCATCTTTCTATTTATATACAGATTGTGCTCTAATGAAAAAGTATGATTCTAAATATATAAACTTTCCATATAAAGTGATTCATCATATAAAGCAAGATATTCTCATGTTAATCTGAGTAAATTAAAACTTTAAGCTTTCCTCACTGTCAATATAAACTTTTTTTTTGGGGGGGGGGGCGGTTCCCTGGCTGGGAATCTAACTCAGGCCATGGTGTTGAGAGCACCAAAGCCTAGCCACTATACCACCAGGGAACCCCAATATAAACATTTTAAGAGCATCACACAGGTTTGGGCTGTTGAGATCCTAGAAAAGTAGTTCTGAACAAATGCACCCAAGAGTCATATCTTCAGAATCTTAGTTTAAAAAAAGAAAACAAAACTTGGTGAACATGCATTATTTGTTCAATGGTGATCTGTTCCAAAGAAGTTGTCCACAAAACAGTTTTAAATACAGGATCTTGCTTAGTATTCATGTCAGCCAATTAAATGATGATTAAAATCAACTACCACCTGATAATGGCAACTAAGCAGTATACGTAAATTTATTCAAATTTAAATTAAACTGTTCCATAGCCTATAACCTAGTATTCCTATCTGATTGATTTTGCCCCTATAGCAGTAGCAACCAAAAAATCCACAGTATCCTGCAGAGTAGACTACAACAAACTTATAGACAGCTCTTGGCAGCTGCTTATTCTCAAACTCTTTGCAGAAATTGTATAATCATTTTTACTCACATTTACTAGTTTCCAGCCAAGTCTAACACTATGGAGTAATCAAAGATGGAAGGAGAAAGAGCTTATCAGAATTTTATTACTGTGTTGCTGTCAACTCTGACAGATGGAGCAATCTCTGTTTTACTGTTGCTGAATAGACTCTGAGGAGCCCCAAATAAGCTTGTTTATGAATTCTTTTTTTTCCAGCTTTATTGATATATAGTTGACAAATAAAATTGTAATATATCTAAAGCATAAAACGTGGTAATTTGACATAAGTATACATTGTAAAAGCATTCCCATAATCAAGTCAATTTAACACATACCAGAAGGCAACAGAAAAGATCAACAAAACTAAGAGCTAGTTTTATGAAAAGATAAACAAAAGTGACAAATGTTTAGCTAGACTAAGAAAAAAGACTATAAAAAATAAGAAACTAAAAGGAAACATTACAACTGATAACACAAAACACTAAGGATCATAAGAAACTACTACAAACAATTATATCCAAAAAATTGGATAACCTAAAGAAATGGAAAAATCCTAAAAATATACAACCTACTAAGACTGAATCATGAATAAAAAATATGATCATAAATTCTTATACTTATTTCATCTTTAATCTTCTTTATACTTAATCATCATTACTAACTAGCTCCTTGGATTTAGTAAATCAAAACAGCCTGCATTACTTTGGTGTCTCTAATACGAGGTAAACTTCTAGGAAGCTAGAAGTCAAAACTGGAAAAGGAGCAAGTCATTTTAGCACCTATTACCTATTTCCTTGTGTAGTAGAGTTACTAAGCTTTAAGTACTATGTTGTTACCAGTCTGAACCCACTAACATTCTGTGGGCAAGCTAAAAATCTTTCCATTTGTGAAATGATGGAAATCAGTGGATCCCAATCATCTTTCACACCCCATATCCAGAGGAAGATTTATGAAGAGTCTAATGAAGATTAAGCTTCAGGGCCCCTCTCTTGAACAGGCCTTCAAGGCCCAGTATCTAGTTTTCTATTTAAAAACATTTTCCTAGGAGTTCCCTGGTGGTATAGTAGCTAAGGCTTCGGCGGCGCTGTCAATGCTGCCACCTAGGTTCGATTCCCAAGGTAGCCACATTTAAAAAAAAAAAAAAAAATTTTTTTTTTCCTTAAAGAGGGGGCCCCTGAATTATATAAGCTTCAGGACCCATAGAATCTGAATCATTATAAAACTGGGCTTTTACAGTATATGTTACTTGGGAAAATATATAATTCAAAAAACTACTTTAAATTCAGTAATACTAATAAACTTGTATTTTATTAATCAAAGCAACATCTAATATATTACTCATCATATAAATTTTCTTAGCACTAAATAGATTTAAATTACTGTTTGGTGCATATTTGGAGTTTGCATTCTTGAGTCACCAGGGATCTGCTGCCAAGAGTAGAAATGACAGGGCTAACTTTAAAAGACCATAGCTCAATACTGCCAGCATTAGAGGTACTGCCAGTATCTAGAAGCTAATTACCTTTAGAAAAACATTTTATTTCTCTGTATTAATAAAATACTGAGAATGATTACTTCATAGCGAGTATATACAGTTCAACATAATGTGCTGCCATTTTTCTCAAGTCAAAGTAATAAACCAGCTATAGCCATCCTAATTATCCCCTACTGTATTCTTCACCAACAAAATCAGCTTCTCTTAGCTTCTGTTTCTGAAAAGACCCAAAGAAGTCATTCAAATGTTTGCTGAAATGAAACTGGCTTATACATAAAGATGAGGCCTGGAAAGGCACGGAGCCAGGAAGATCCTAAGGGAAAGTGGAGTAAATGAAGTTCAGCGATCTACATGTTATTATCATTAGAGACATCATTATGAATGGGACATGAATGTGACTGAGACCAACCAAGACTAGAAAGGATTTGTTCCTGCAGAGCCTGGGAGCCCTTTGATGAAGCCAGGTGTAAGGTGTAGAAAGCTTAGAAGGGGATAGATCTCTTAAGGGAATTTATTTCCTAATAATTAAATAAATTTCAATTTAGTTCTCTAAGTAAATATTATTAATTACATGTGTAGAGAACTCTGTGACATGCAAATAAATGATAGTATCAAAGTATTTCCACCAACATATTTATTAACTACAAAGGAAAAGACAGTAACTTTACTGTGGAGAAACCCTGTAGAAACCCACCTTAAACAAGTGATCAAGGTCAATCAACATTACCAACAGTAATACATAATGACATCATAAATCCCATGATAATAATAATGCACTGAGAAGGACACAACATTATTTCTGTGGTATTCTTGCCTGAACCATATAATTTCTGTCGGATCATGAGAAAACATCAGACGAACCCAAATGTAGGGGCATCTGATGAAATAAATTTTCAGTACTCTTCAAAAATGTCAAGGTTATAAAAGACAAAGAAAGACTGAGAAACTTTTACACAATGCAAGAGACTAAGGAAGAGAAACACCTAAAATGCAATGTGAAATCCTAGATAGGATCCTAGATAGGAACAAAAAAAAGAACAGTGGGCAACCTGTGGTGTTTGAAAAAGGTCTTTAAGTTAGTAGTATTTGTACCAATGTTAATTTCTTGATTCTGATCATTGTATTATAGTTGCATAAGACAGTAACAGAAGAAGCTGGATGAAGGATATACAAAAACTCTACAATTTTTGCAACTTTTCTGTAAGTCAAAATTAGTTCAAAATGAAAAACTTTTTAAATAGTGCAAATAATTTACTGAAGGAGATTGAACCTTGGGCCCAATGGGGAACAGAGGAATTTCAGGGATTAATATCTACATAAGTAAAGGTAAACAGACTAAGATTTATAGGAAAAAAAGGAAACATTGACATAAGTTTGTGATCCTGGTAAACTAGAGGCCAATGAAGGCTTCACGTGAAACCTCTGATGTTTACTATGTTTAATGTCAGAATAGCAATTCATGGGTTAAGTTTTATTAGATCAGTAACCAGTTTCTGGGAGCTTGCTTTACCTAGAATAAACCATTAGAAAAGTTCTTAAATCTGCAAGATAAAGGGGGTAAGTAAATGTAGAAAAACAGGGATCTCACTAGGGTGAGAGCATTACGGATTTTTCTCTTTTCTCTATTTTCTAAATTATCTATCATTCATAGATAAATTATTTGTAATTTGTAATTCCCTTTACTTGAAAGTAAAACTAAAATCAAGATTTAAATGCATTTTCCTTAAAAATAGAAAGACAAGACTCTGGACCAGTGTTAACCAATCATGAGACACCTAATATCCTAATAATATGAAACTGTTTAATAGGTAACTATTTCCTATTTAGAAACAGGGGGCCAGATTTAGATTTCTATTTCCCTTTATTCAATTGTCATTGCCGCTGCTGTGCTGCTAAGGGTCACATCCTCACCACCTCTAGACTACTACACCACATTACTGACTCATTGCCAGGCCTCCATTCTTACATGTGACTACCAGAGAACTCCTAAAATACCATGTCACTCCCTTTTCAAAAATCATCAATGGCTCCCAGAGGGGGACATTCTTTTGGCTAGAGAAAAATGGTATTTTTCTCATTCACAAGGGGGTAGATTAATGGACTGATTTCTCACAAGCTTCTTTTCTATCATTTTTTCTTGTCCACTTATTACACTAACAGGGCAAAAACATGAACAAACAGCAAACTTAGAGAAAAAAAACAAATCAGACCTATTTTGACAGCTTCTTTTCTTACTGACGCATGTTCTATTGTGATTTTATATTGCTTGTTTTTTATATTCACATATCCTACCTGTAAAATTACTAATTTTTAAGACTGAATTATTAATATGTTTACCTATACAGATTTGAGAATCATTTAGACACTACCTCCATTTCCAGCTATACCTTCTACTCACTCACTCATTGACCAGACATTTCATTGAGCACCTAATATGTACCCCTCACTCATCTTCCACTCCAGGTAAACTGATCTCAATCTCATCTCTGTATAATGAATACGCTCCGTACTCTACTTCCTCAGTGCCTTAGCTCTAACAGTGCCTCCACATGCAGTGCCTTTCCTCTCCTTTTCTTCGTCTTAAAAATTATACCTATTGTACAAGGAGTAGCTGTATCAAAAGCCTTCTCAAGTTCTCTCCTCTCACCTTTCCATGTTCTTCTTTCATTTCATCTTCCTCTGTGCTCTCATGTGGCACTTAGATTACAGCATTCCCATCCTCCTCCATGTTACAGTTGCATGTGTACATGGACTACATTATACATTCCTTAAGGGCATCTTTTTATTCCAAATAGAGGCTGAATATAATAAACATTGAATCATTAAAAACTTTTGTTTGATGGGATAAGTACCTAGAACAACCATTCCAAAATCCTGCTAAGTACTGATTCCCCTTAAATAAGAGAGCTCTCAAAATGTTCATATTCAGCTTGAGGGACTGTAGACAACTTCTTCTAATGGAAACTATAACAAATCAATATTTGCTTCTGATTCAAACTTCAAAATGAGGACAGATAAGCATCTACAACCATAAAAAAGCCTAAGGGATTTGTGGATTTATGAGCTGGTTATCTCAAACTCCCCAGTGAATACAGTTACTCAACTCAAACAATTCCTGAGGGTTGGACTTCGGCAGCTTCAAATTATTACATCATGTACGAGAAGAATTGTATGCTGATAAAGGACAGAAAGTTCTTATTTTTCCTTTTATATGATCTTAGAAAACTGTCATTCATTCCCAACAGATTTGTTCAAAACCAGTTAGAAAAAAATTAAAAATTAAAAAGGCAAGAAGACATGTTTCACTTTGCTTTAACTGACAAACTTTAAGAACTAAGAAATGACAGCGGGAGGCTACTTAGCCCCTCCTTATAAAGATCCAGAGCTGGACAGATAACTTACTGACTTCTAAGGAAGGTAGCATTAGAGTAAAAGTGCAGCTTCTACAAGGCCAATCATATGGCATAACATCAGAAAACATCATGTTCACAGTGGAGATCCAAGGTGTGCCATTTACAAACATTATGTAAATTACACAATTTAGGGACCCAGAGTTAGCAAAGTAGAACAGTTTGGGACTCTACCACCTAAAAACTGTGTCGTCTTAATCATGTTATTGAATCAGTTATTGAAGTCTCAGATACTACATCAGTAAAATGGGATTAATAAATAATCTCATAAGATTATTACTATGCAGATTAATTAAATAATGTATTGTATCTGTACAATTAGCCTAGTACGTGGTAATTTACTCGTAGTGAGGCATAAATGTTTTGATATAAAAATTATGAAATATAAGATAAATCTACATGGTAATCCTGCTCCATCACTTTCAGGTCATTTACTACCTATAATAAATACAATTTGTTGAGAGTCTTCAATAAATTATATATACAATACTTAGGATCAGGTACAAAATAGGAGCTCCATAAAGAGTAGCTATATGATTATGATGACTGACCATCCCCACATCCATCCTCTCTTTCCTCCTTTTCTTTCTTACAAACACAAACACACATACACTTACTACAAAATTTTCATAAGATTATAATTGATAGTACACACCCAAAGCAATCATCAAAATGAGGGAAAATGTATTCTAAAAATAATGTACTTCAATACAATTCACCTGGACTATTATAACAACTTCCAAACTGCTCTTCCCCTTCTAATCGTATCTATAAAATATTTCCAGGAGTTCCCTGATGGTGTAGTGGCTTAAGGTTTCGGCGCTGGCGCTGTCGGTGCTGCAGCCTGGGTTCGATTCCCGGTCAGGGAGCTACCCACATACCAAAAAGAAAAAAAAGTATTTCCAAAAGCAAACCCTGATCAATCACTATTTAGCTCAGAAAACTTCAGTGACAAAATATTGTCAAAACTCTTCAGTCTTAAATGGCCTTCCACAATCTTAATCCATGCACATTTCCAACTTCATCTACCACTACTCCCCTTAAAAAAACAAAAAAGGGAGTTCCCTGATGGTGTAGTGGCTTAAGGCTTCGGTGCTGGCGCTGTCAGTGCTGCGGCCTGGGTTCGATTCCCAGCCAGGGAGCTACCCACATACCAAAAAGAAAAAAAAAAAAAATTTGTTTTGTGTACATTACCCTCTTCCCCACCCATCTTCCCAGTCCTACTAATACTAGTAATCCCTTCCCCTCAGCAAACCTGTTTAAAGAAGCCATTCTGCTGGCAACTTACAGTAACAGACTAATGCAGCAGTTCTCAACCTGTGGGTCGCGAACTCTTTGGGGGTCGAACAACCCTTTCACAGGGGGCACCTAAGACCATCGGAAAACACATATTAGATATTTACATTACGATTCATAACAGTAGTAAAATTACCGTTATGAAGTAGCAAGGAAATTAATTTTATGGGAGTCACCACAACATGCGGAACTATATTAAAGGGTCGTTGGCCTTAGGAAGGTTGAGAACCACTGTAATGATAGTCATACCCTATCAACAAGGAGTAGTCATTTATATTAACTCACTTCCCAAAGGACTGTCTAAATACCACTTCACACTAATTGGGACTTACTTAATCTCTCCCTCCCAGAAACTTTATTGATCAGTACACTTAACCAGTACATCGGTACTTTATTAGAATACAATATAAAAGGTGACATTTACACTCAAGAAATGCTCAAATACTTGTTAAATAAAAGAATAAATGAAGGATTAAGTTTTGTGAAACACATTTTTCAATTTAAAGAAAACTCAGTTATATGCATGACCAGTCTCTCTCTCTTCTCTGAATGTCTAAATCATATCATGCCTAATTCATACCTTGTGTTTTCAAAAGGCCTATGGAAGAAAGATAATCTACCTATGGCCAACAGGATAAACACAACATTCTTTCTCAAACATACTGCTGCTAACAGCACCAAACTAGTAACAACAATGTTTAAAGGAAAGAAAATCAATAGCAATATTAAACCCCAGGATAGGAAAACGATTAACTTTTGAGTTCCATAAAGTTACCCTATATTATCCTCTGGTTCAATAACTTAGAACTAAAGTTGTTTGTTTGTTTTTTTCTAATTTTTTAAACCACTAAGGCTTTTTTAATTTAAATGCTTGATTGCAACTATGCACTATTTATGAGTCATTAGAAACACACCACTACCCAAATTATTTCAGCACAAACAATAATGAAAGCATGATGGCTCTATCAAGAAGAGGAAAATAGGAAGGGAAGCCACTGACTGCACCCACTTGACTCATTTCTGCTGGGAGAACACTGGTACTGAATGGCACAAGCAACTCCAGTGTGAGAGTCCAAGCACATGACTGAGAAGGTGACAGAGGATACCAAGGAAAGAAAGGCATCTATAATGAACCTCTCCTCTGAGAGGGCAGGAGGTGGAAGGATGGGCAGGGATCCACTGAAATCTACTTTAAAAGCTTTCACAATACTCAAATAAAACATGCTACCAGATTCCAGGTTTTGAGTCAGTTCAAATCCTAGCTCTACCACTTATAACTGAGAGACCTTCAACAAGTTTACTTAGCTTCTCAGCTATTTCTGCTGTAAAATTAATAATAGTAGCTATCACTTAGTGAACACCAACTCAATGCTAGGCACTAGACACATGGTATATTCTTTAATTCTCATAATTAATCATTCAAGCCGGGATTATTTTCCTCATTTTTTAGAAAAGAACACCCCATGTTACTTCCACCTATGCATGAATGCTTCCCAAAGGGATAAAACTACCTGGCAGGTGGTAGTGGGAATTAAAAGCAAAGCACTTAACATAGGAACCAGTACCTACCACATGGTAGGAGCTCAAGGAATCACTACTGTACAAGAGCAACTATCACTTGAATTAAGCGACTCAATTGAACAGAAAAAAAATCCTACAATATTTCCCTTTACAACATCTACCACAAAAATGTCTTTTAAATAGCAGTACTCTGAAGAACCCAAGACTCCAACTTATAATTCTTTGAAATACCAGAGTAGCATTCATTCTGTGTAAAAAATATAATATACAAACATACTGTTTCTGTTTTAGTTGAGGACTAAAACATATAATCCAAGGAAACAATGATATGAAAGTGATATGTGACAAAATTCTGAACACCAAATATTAAATATTTTACTTTTAAAAGGATTATAGATCTCACACCTCAAGGCAGCAGGTGCTAATGAACAAATAAATCTAACTTCGCAAAAATAATTCCCAGAAGCATCTGTTATCCTGAAGTACCCAGCAAAACATTTCCCAGATTTGACAACACACTGACAAAATCTTAGTGAATTTTGCCAACATTATGCTGAAAGAAAAAAAGAATCATTCTGATTTTGAAAGTAAATGCTACTTATCACCTTAGCCACAAATTAAAATCTTTTTTCGTTATTACTTTATCAGTATATTAATACTGAAAATAAGTATAAAGAAATCACAAATAACCTTCTATTTGAAGGAAATTTAAAATACTAAATCCATAATCCCTGCCTCTAATTCTAACAAGCTCAAGAAAATCTATGAGAATGGTTTTTTAAACCAATAATAAAAATCAAATTACCAAAACCTTAATAATTGAAACACAGAAGGGAAGAACAGAAATAACAGCATGAAAGAAACCTCCTAAAAGTTGAGTCCTAAAACTTCAATTTCAAAGTTTAAACTGTTGCTGTTCAAAACAACACTTCACAAAGATTGACAAGCTCCCTACATTTCTCCGTCCACCTAGTTTTACTACATGAACATACTTACCTGACAGCACGCTCCACCTACAGCAAAAAGCCTTCAGCAATCACAAGGGCATTTGTGGGGCAAGTGATACAGAAATGGGGAGGGACATGGGAAGAGCTATAGTTGTGGGGAGGGAAGGTACAGAGGGAGGAGACAACTGCAGCTAGCAACAATGAGAAACTGAATCTAAACCACAAAAGGCTTCCCACAGAACAAGATAACAGGGAACCGGCAATTTTTTTCACCACCTACCAGGAACTCAGCACTGACAATTCAGGATAAAACTAAAAGATGGAGCTTCCAATTAACTGCAAACAAAGTAACTTAAGAAACTAACCAGAAATAACTTGAAAGGACATACTGCAAACTTCACAGAGGATTAAGAACAATTAGGAGGCTGTTTCCTCCAGTGGCATTCCTAATGACAAAGGTCAGCAGTGTAACAATAAGGTTTGCAGGATGGCAGCTGCTTTCCAAAAGGAGGGCCAGCAGTAAAAATAGTTCTTTGCACTACAGTCGAAAGGCGCACTAAAAGACACTTTCATAGTACTTTAGAGAATAACTAAAACGATGTCATTGTTTGAATCCTTAATTCAGAATTCCAAGATAACTGGACTTAAATCATTTTAATAGGTAAAATTCCTCCACTCTCTTAAACAATACACACTTTTTAAAAAAATATTATATAAACTGAGATGTTGAGGTCAATAATCAATTTTAAAAATATTAATACATGGGATCTCAAATGTTTCCAACCTCAAAGGTCAGGACAGTCCTCTTCTCAGAGGAGGCCAAATTATATCACCAAGAACAAACAGCAGACAGGGGCCTGTTCCCAAACATGTGATCAGTCAGCCCAGGACTTAACATTTGCAGGCAGGGCAAGGCCCCAGAGGACCAACACACACCCTTCTATGTATTACTCCCAATTATAAAACAGCTTTATTGAAAGGAGTTGTTTTATAAGCATACTGATGAAAAAACTCATCAGTAGAATCTTTGCCAAATATGAAAATCTGTTGTATTTCTATTGGTTGAAAGAAAATATGAGTTGATTTTTAAAAAGATTTAATTAAGATTTTATTGCTAAAATTAAACAGATGCAGGCACTACCCAAAACTATTATACCAATATACTAAACTAAAATAGTCCTTTGGCAACAAGAAAAATACTAAAATGTTTTTTAAAAGGAAAAGGAAAAACAATACCTTTTTTTTTTTTGCTCATATTAGCATTGGATAAGGATGGGGATATTAGTGCCATTTCAAAGTGTGAAACAAAGGATTTCTGCTGATCAGTGCTAGATGCAAAGAAAGAATGCAAATATCAGGGTCAAGTCCTCCATGTCGGTAAGAGATAGTTATACAAGGGCTGTCCGGAAAAAATCCAGCCATAAATGCCTCCATTTTTCACATTACATGGCTGGATACTTTCTGAACAGCCCTTGTATATTCATTGTGAAACTAATCAAATAAAACAGAGTACTGGGGTTCCCTGGTGGTGTAGTGGCTTAAGGCTTCGGTGCTGGCGTTGTCAACGTTAGCGTCCTGGGTTCGATTCCCAGCCAGGGAACTACCCACATACAAAAAAAAAAAAAACAACAACAGAGTACTGACACAGAATTACAGAGATTCAACCCCTGTTACAATGCAACTAGATAACACGTCTTCCTTTTTCAGCCAGTCAAGACAGGTAAACACTGGAAAATCTCACCCTCATACAATAGACTAATCTCTTTGAAGCCCCTCAGAAAATACTTCATGTAAAGTAGGTTATTTTTGGACATTTATTTCCTTTTTAAGACTGCACAGTAAATTCAGTCTCATACAGAGAGAGAACTCTGCATAAAGCACTAGGCCTCTCAACCCAAAATAAATTTGAGTAACTATAAAGATTCGTGCTAGGTGAGTGCCAAATAGCCTTTAGGAGTTTTTGTGGCCATGATTGGTAGCTCAAAAGGGAGAGTGATACATGGTTTTAAATGAAAAGAATGAGTGAAGAAAATAAGATGAAGTCAGTACAGCTAAACTAACTTAAAATGGAGTCTGTACAGTCAACCTGATAAAACTGGTTCATACCAAATGGGCTGAAGCATGAAGAATAGATTTTATTTTACTTTAAGTAGCCTAAGGACTTAAACTTTTCAACTTTTCATTCAATTCCCAGCCAGGAAACTACTCAAAAAACAACAACAACAACAACAACAATAACAACAAAACTTTTCAACTTTTCAGCTGTGCATCTGTAGGCAAGAAAAAGTCCAAACCCACAGAAAAATTTCATGACTTTATTTGAACCAAAAATATTGAGGACTGGCCTGGAAGCAAAATCTAAAAGATTTTGAGGAAATGCTCCAGAAAGTGACAGTTTTGCAGTTCATTTTATACTTATTAATAGAATCAAAGAAGAAAATGTAAGGAAGGTTACATGAAATCAATTAGTGGTTAAGATTAATTAAGATTAGGAGGCAGGAAAAAGCAAAGTGGGGAAATCTAAAATGAAAAGATACATAGTACTTGTTTTACACTAATGAGTAAAGGATGATTACATTTAACATTTATAGTAAATAATGATGGTATGAAGCAAAAAGATAATAATGAGGAGTCCTGATGCAGGTGCCAAGGTATGTTATTTTAGATGCACAAAAACAATGGACAGGGTTTGCTTAAGGTAAAGATTAACCTCGTCTAAGGAAGTGACTACCCACTATGACCTGCCCAGTTAGGAATTTATGATCAGATCATCCTATGTGGTTACTTTCAGTTACAGAGTTTGTCAAGCCTACCTCTATTCTACTCCCTTTTTCATTCACATACCAATGCTTGGAGATACACATAAATCATATAGGTAACCCTCTGAAGAACTCAGGTAAGTTCACATGTCTAGACCACCTAACATCTATTATCCAGACCACCAAACATCTGGAAGATTATCATCTCAGATTAATCCAGAGGCTAAGAATGCAGTTCTGATTCTTCTCAAGAATGTATTTTTTACTCAACTTTTCTTCTTTCTTCAGAATATTCTGGGTGTTACCTGGTAGGTAGTGTTTTTGATTTGCAAATCCTGAGACTCTTGAATGAAATTTTGCCATTTTTAATTTTAGCTAAGTCTCCTGACTGATTTATGCTCAATCAATAAATGTCATGTTTAAATGTCCAGGGACCCTAAAGTTGGATGACTAGTACAATACTTTACAACTGTGCTTCAACAAAACCTGTCACATTTTTCAAGTACTTTTTAGGGAATGCTACACCATTAATAGCCTATCTTTGACCATAATAGTCAAACAATGCTGAAAAAAATATAAATAATCAATAAGTCTAACAATAAAAATGAATTTAAAAATATATATATAAATAACATTAGCAAGCAGATATTAACTCTAAGACTTGAATAAAACAATCAAGAGAAATGGGGGTAGGAACAAAAAGAACAGTGGCTGAAAAGTCCCACTTAGTCAGATCTCACAACTTTTCATTATTGGTCTCTACTAGCAAGCGGGGTGGGATACAGTAGAAAGTTCAATTTAATGAAAGAACATTTTACTTAAAAAAGAAACAAATTTTCTCTAAGAAAAAACAAGGTGACACCTTCCTGGAGTAACCCTAAAGCAAAACCATTATTGTTAGTTTTTATTTCTGAGATGATAATGATAATGTTGATGCTCTCAGAAAAGGCTTAAGCTCAATGCTCCATAGTAGAAGTCAAATTGGAAAATAAAATCCTTTTGATTCTAGCACTTTACAGGTTAGGGAAGAGCTTTGGAGACTTAAATAAACCACGGAGGACTGAGGGGGAAGGGCAGGGAAGAGATTGCTTTATATCAAGTGGAAGCCCATTGAACTAGCATTTCATCCCTGGTCTACGTGCTCAAAGTGGGTGGGGAGGCAGCTTAATTCAGAGCTGTGAAACTAGAATTTCAGAAAATGAAACTAAGATATGGACATGATCTTAATTAACAAGGAAACCAAGAGAAGTAGTCCAACCTTCGACTCTATATTGCAAGGAAAAAGATAATGAAAAGTCACTGGAAAATAATAAAAACTACATAGCTACTTTATATCCAGCTTTTATTCTGAGATTTATTCACAGTATTGGTAAATAATGTATGTACCTTAAATAACTGGCCATTTTACTCAAGTAAACATTACTGAGATGAGGTAGGTATACAGAGTACCTTGGTATTCATCCTTAATTGGTTCTGGGAGGCACAAGATGTACCAAACAAATGACAAGCACCAGGACAAAATTTTCGCATCAAAATGTGTCAAATACCAAATTTGACGAGTTTCAAAGCAGAAAAGGAAGACAGAAGAAAAAGGAAGTGATCCTAAGGACATACTTTGGAGAAACTGGCTCTTAAACACAAACCTAAGATGCAAAACCATCCAAGAAAACTTCTGTGTATTTCTCACACAAATGGACTCTGAAAAAAAGAGGAAAGGTAGTCAGGGGCCAATTATTTGGGTTTCTAATGTTATAATATCAGTATTTAAATTCATATATTCAATTACATCTTGCATCTTCCTAAAAATTTGGAATAGCATTATCTCATTAAGAACATTGGCCAATATATCTCTAGAGTCGAGAACAAGGGATTAAAATTTCTTCAAATAGGAGTTCCCTGGTGGTGTAGTGGCTAGGCTTCAGCACTGTCAACACTGTGGTCTGGGTTAGATTCCCACCCAGGGAACTACCCACATTAAAAAAAAAAATTTCTTCAAATAGACTGAAAGCTCCTAGAAAGCAGTAAGAATATGAAATATCTCTCAAGTACACCACAGAATCACCTAAATGCCAACCGCACATAAAGTGGTTGAAAACATGAATCTCTCACTCTCTTTTAAATCTTAAGCCTTCAAGTTTAAGGCATAATCAAGGAAGAACAGAGACATGACTAAGCAAAAAAAGGAAAGAAGAAAATGATGGGAGGAGAGAGCTGAGAAATACTGAGTGCCAGTAAAATTTATGTTGGTAGCCTGTTCTTGTTCTAGACTCCTGAATAGATGAATGTTCAGATAGACCCTGTCCAGGTGATCTCTCTTAGGATCACATGGTATTTTAACTCATTACTTCTTATAAGTAGAAGAATCCATTGAGGTTCAGTTATGCTGCTTCTGTATTTAACACCCCACTCCAATTTTCTCAGACCATACCTGACCCTTAATCCTGTGTTTTCCTCATTTTCACCTGCTCTATCCTTATAGCTGTTATCCTAAACCTCTTCAAACCCTTAGACCCCACATCCACTTCTAAAGCTCTTTCTATGAGTGCTCTTGCTCCAATTCTATCAAGATTTGGGGCAGGGACAAATGAGAAGAGTAATGAGCAAGTTGTGACAGTGCCGAAGTCCAAAATGGTCATAAACTAAACTCTGGGAACTGAAGATCAATTTGCTCCCAGTGCTGCTAACACCTCCCTTTGTCAATGAAATGATTGTGTGTGCTAAAACAGAAGATTCTAAAGTCAAAAACTCTCTTTAAAAGGTTTCATGAGAACCAAACTGAGTCTACAGTTGTGGTCAGCAGTCAGGAGAATGATTTATATTTTTGGCAGTGTTGGTTCCTGAATCATTTTTGGTCTTCTGTAACTACAGCACAAGCCTCTGAATTGTAGTTCAACAAACTACAATTTTGGGTAGAGTTACTAATAATATATGTATTAATATATGCATACTATATTATTCCCCATGTTCAATTGAACCTTAAAAATCACAGTTGTGGGATTTCCCTGGTGGTGTAGTGGCTAGGCTTCGGCGCTGTCAACGCTGCGGCCTGGGTTCGATTCCCTGTCAGGGAACTACCCACGTGAAAAACAAAAAACAACTTAATGTAGACAACAGATGGGAATGAGGTGAGGGTGAGTGGAGAGGAGCAAACATTAGTCTGAGCTGCTTCCATCCAGCTCTAGAGCCAGGTGGGCACAGTCACTGGAGGTCAAGTGTGTGCAAGGGAGCAAGGAGAAGGAAGCTCACCAGAAAGGGTGTGAGCCTAGGGCCCCACCCTAGAGGAGGAAGGCAAGCAGGGGTGGAGGGTGTGTGTGTGGCGATGGTGTATGGCAAACACTAAGGAGTCCCTTGCGTCCCGCATTCGCCATCTGCACCTCTTCTCTCCTCCCCGAATCAATATATAGTTGTTTTAAAAACAAACAAACAGGAGTTTCCTGGTGGTGTAGTGGCTTAAGGCTTCAGTGTTGGCGCTGTCAGCACTGCGGCCTGGGTTCGATTCTCAGCCAGGGAGCTGCCCACGTACCAAAAAGCAAAAAAAAAAAAAACAAAAAAAAAAAAACAAACAAAAACATCACAGTTGTGCCAGGAAATTCAATGGGGAAAGAATAGTGTCTTTAACAAACTGTGTTGCGACAACTGAATATCCATATACAAGAGAATGAAGTTGCACTCCTATCTCATACCATAGTCAAAAATTAACTCCAAATAGATCAAATATCTAAATGAAAGAGTTAAAACTATAAAACTTTTAGAAATATAACCATCTATCTTCATGACCTTGGATTAGGCAAAAGTCTTCTTGGCTATGACACAAGCAACAAAAGAAAAAATAGATAAATTGGACATCATCAAAATTAAAAGTTTTGTTTCAATGGGCACCATCAAAAAAATAGTAAAATACCCGAAAAATGGGAGAAAATATTTGCAAATTATATATCTAACAAAGAATTTACATCTAGAATATATAAAGATCTCTTACAACTAAATAATAAAAACAATTCCCATTTAAAAATGGGTATATTTTTAAACCTCAATTTAAAAATTTAGGATCTGAATAGACATTTCTCCGAAGATATACAAATGGATAATAAGCACAAGCAAAGCTGCTCAACAACATGGTATGGAAAGAGGCAGGAAGAGTGACTGTACAGTGGAGAAACCTAACAACTAATCCTTCAGCCAGGTGATCAAGGTCAATATCAACAGTGATAAATCATGTTGATATGTATAATACCTTTGATGTGATGTGATGAGAATGACACTGTATCTGTGATCTTTCTCCCAAAAACCATTTACCCTAATCTAATCATGAGAAAAGTATCAAATATCAATAGAAGGGTCAGGTATCCTACAAAATATTTGACCAGTACTCCTCAAAACTGTCAAGGTCATCAAAAATAGTCAAAGTGTGTGAAACTGGTATAACTAAGAGGAACCTAAGGTGGGGGTGAGGGAGGAGAGGGGGTACTCAGATATATGGTGATAGAAAGAGAACTGACTCTGGATGATGAACACATATTGCAGCACATGGACGATGTATTGTAGAGTTGTACACATAGATGGTTCCGGAACCTATGTCATTTTTACTAACCAATGTCACCCAAATAAAGTAGATATATATACAAATATCTATTTTAAAAATGTATTTTTAAAAAAAAGGAGCCTAAGGAGACATGACAAGAAATGTAATATGGAATTTTAGATGGAAACTTGGAACTGAAAAAAGATATGAGATAAAAACTGAAGAAATCTGAATAAACTATGGACTTTAGCTAATAATAATGTATCAATATTAGTTCATTAATTACAACAAATGTAACACACTAATGTAAGATATTAACAGTAAGGCAAACTGTGTTTGGGGTCCTATCTCTGCTACTTATTCAATTTTTCTGTAAATCTAAAACTCTTCTAAAAAATAAAGTCTATTAATAATGAAGGGGTTCAGAACAGCCTTCCCCAAGATGTGTTAATTTGGCATTAAATTATATTGAGTTGAAGGCAACTAAAACCCTGTGGGCCCAAGAAAAACTTTTACCTCTCCCTTAAAGAATTTAAATTAGGGGCCTTGCCCATACAAAGGGTTATCACCAGAAATAACTTTTTATGACCTATCTGTAGGACAGAGCAAATATCTAATCACTGAACATCTGCTCTTCTTGCTGTCCTGAGAATGACCTTCTTCCCCTGTGAAGCCTCAGGCATCTTACCTCATCCTTAGCTCGGAATATCATATATACCTAATTTTAACTTTGAATCTCTTATGTATGTGGGGATTCCCAAATGTACGTATGTTATTAAATTTGGTTATTTTTTTCTTATTAATATGTCTCATGTCAATTTAATTGGTAGACCAGTCAAAAGAAATCTACAAGGGTAAAGGAAATTTTCCTAATCCTCCACAATTATAATAAACAAACACAGTTTAGTTAAATTGAAACAATGCAATAAAAATCAAAACCACAATGAGATATACCTCTTCACACCATGGGTGTGAAGATAAATAACAAAAAGACAGATAATAACAAGTGTTGACACGAACATGAAAATATCTGAATCCTCCTATACTGGTGGAAACATAAAATGGTGCAGCCACTTTAGAATCTGGCAGATGCTCAAAAAATTAAACATAGAGTTACCACACTATCCAGCAATTATACTCCTAGATATATACCCGAGAAATTAAAATATATGTTCACTCAAAAACTTGTTTACAAATGTTCATAGCAGCATTATTCATAATAGCCAAAAAGTGGAAATTCAAATGTATATCAACTGATAAATGGATAAATAAAACTAGTTATTCATACTATGGAATATTAGTCAGCCAATGTAAGAATGATGTATATAAAATAGATGCTACATGTATGAACCTTGAAAACATTATGCTAAGTGAAAGAAGCTGGCCACAAAGACCACCCACTGTATGATCCGAATTATATGAAATGTCCAGAATAGGCAAACTATAGAGACAAAACATAGATTACTGGTGCCTAGATCTGAGAGAAAGTATAAAGGAAATGGAAAGTAACTGCTAATAGGTAAAGTGTTTCTTTTGGAGGTGATAGAAATGTTCTAAAACTGATTGTGGTGATGGTTGTTCAACTCTGTGAATATGTTAATAACCACTAAATTCTACACTTTAAATGGGTGCATAGAATGGAATGTAAATTATATCTTAATAAAGCTGTTATTTTAAAAAATGAGGCCATCTTCCTATAATTCGCCAAAATGACTGACACAAAGGGAAAGAGGAGAGGCACCCACTATATGTTCTCTAGGCCTTTTAGAAAACATGGAGTTGTTTCTTTGGCCACGTACATGCAAATCTACAAGAAAGGTGATATTGTAGACATCAAGGGAATGGACACTGTTCAAAAAAGAATGCCCCACAAATGTCACCATGGCAAAACTGGAATAATCTACAATGTTAGCTAGCATGCGATTGGCATTATTGTAAACAAACAGGTTAAGGGCAAGATTCTTGCCAAGAGAATTAATATATGTATTGAGCATATTAAGCATTCTAAGAGCTGAGACAGATTTCTTAAACATATGAAGGAAAATGATCAAAAAAAGAAGGAAGCCAAAGAGTAAGGCACTGGGTTCAACTTAATCACCAGCCTGCACAGCCCCAGAGAAGCTAGAACCCATTCCCTATGAATTCAAAGCACAATAGGTGTAAAAAAAAACCTCCGTACTGTTAAAAAAAATTAGTTTCCCTTTTTGCAAAATAAGGACATTCTTTGTTCCATGTCTGTGACTTAAATTAGGTCCCCATAAACAACAGCAGCTGCCATCTATAAAACTTAGCTGGCAAACAACTTCTGTGTATATGAGATTTTGAATAATAGTTTAAAAAATATATAAGCAAAGAAAATCAGAATGTCAGTGCATTCTACTCTCTGGCGTTGTCATTTAATTCATGGCAGAATGCAATCACGATTTCCCTAATCAAGAAACCAACAGTAAACCCCTGATTACACATATCTCCAAAGTGGATGGAGACAGATAATTCACTTTGCAAAAATAAGGCTGAAAATGCCATCAAATTGGCACAGAAGCAAAAGTCAGAGTACATGTTTTATGTTTGAGTGGAAAGACAGAACAGATGAACAAGGCAGACTGAGTGACACTTGCTGGGCACATCCTCTCCTAAACAATTACAAACATTCTCCCACATATCTGTAGAAATCCTTTCTGTCACTTTTTAAGCATTTTTTCCCTAGAGTACTCACTCAGAAGCTGAATTAAAACTATCTGTTTGATAAACAATCTGTACCCACAGAAAAAAGAACTAATGAACCTTTGGAATATGAAAAGGAGGCAGAAGAAAATAAAAAAACTGAGCAGGTTTTTACCTTCATTAAAGAGACTTAAGCACCATTCCTGAGTCAGTGATCTAAACTGAGGGGGTAGGGGGACATGACAGCATAGCATTAATGGTATAGGAAAGGAGATTGGCCTTTTGTGCCAATTTATTTTATTTTCTTAAAAAGCCAAAAATGTTAGTGTGCAGTTCACAGAAAGAAAAAAAAAAGGATGGCCAGTAACGATAGAAAAAATGTCCCAGGGAGTTCTCTGGTGGTGTAGTGGCTTAAGGCTCCGGTGCTATCAGTGCTGCGGCCTGGGTTCGACTCCCATCTAGAGAGCTACTCACATACAGAAAAAAAAAGAAAAAATGTCCTATTTCATTCACAATTTTAAAAATGCAAAAGAAAAATATGTGTCATTTTTCATATCGCAAATTGCCAAATATTTAAAAGCTAGATAAAATCAGTGTAGGTGAAGGTGGGGAGAGGGATAAATTCTCATTCACTCGGTAGAAATAAAATAAATTTGGCAGTATTTCTCAATTTTAAATGCTTCTATCCTTTGTTTCAACAATTCGATTTCTAGAAATTTACCCTGTAGTTTGCAAACATAAATGTGCAAGTATATTTCTAGGTACATATTTATAATAAATAAAAACTAAATGTCAACAGGGAACTGGTTAAATTATGGTAAATCTCGAGGGTTCCCTGATGGTGTAGTGGCTCGGCTTCAGTGCTCTCACCACCGCAGCCTGGGTTCGATGCCTGCTCAGGGAACCAACCGCCCCACCCCCCAAAAAATATAAATAAATTATGGTAAATCTCATTTGGGAATATTTACAGATGAAATAGTATGTATGTGATTTACTTCAAAATAATCATGGGTTGACTAGGAGGATGTAGCAGCAATTCTCAAACTGTGGGTTGCGACTCCTTTGGGGATCGAACAACCCTTTCATGGGGGTCACCTAAGACCATCAGAAAACATATATCAGATATTTACATTAGGATTCATAACAGTAGCAAAATTACAGTTATGAAGTAGTTACGAAAATAATTTTATGGGGGTCACCACAACATGAGGAACTGTATTAAAGAGTTGCGGCATTAGGAAGGTTGAGAACCACTGAAGGGAAGTACCAATGAAACACAATTGACCATGTATTTAATAATTAATAAAGCTAGTAATGGGTACATGTGGTTTCATTAGGCTTTTGTCTTTACTATTGTATATATTTGAAGTTTTCCATAATAAAAACTATAAATGTATGAAATAACCTCACTGAAGAGGTTAGTAGATAAAGGTACTAACCTAAGTAACTTTGGAAATGACTGGAATCTGTAAGACAAGATCTTAAAATACTCTGATAAGAGAATTCTACACTGAATTTCCTACATACTCATGAGTTGTATCATAAATATTTTAACTCATTAAATACTTACCAAGCATCTACTGTAAGCCAGACATGATGCTAATATTAGAGATGCAAAGGCAACAAAAATCAGTGGACCTTCAAAGTGTTCACTTTCTAATGAGGGAGAAAGTAACACTATTCCAGAACACAGTCTCTTGCAAAGTCAGGAAAGGCTTTCCAGAGGCATTAATATCTAAATTGGGTTTTAACACTGTTGTGTAATAAGAATTTGACTAATCTTTGAATCTGGTTCCTAGGAGGGAAGCCTCTAAACCTTTGGAATTTCCCAAGTGTCTTCCTTATTCATAGTGGGTGCTTCCAGGCCACACTAAGTTTATGCTAACCAAGTGACTCACAGTGGATCCACAGATAGCTTCAAGGGAGAGGGGCTGACCATGCTGGAAAAACCAACATTGTGATTAGAACGCCAAGGCTCTGAGCCACATGATGTCAACTTACCCTGATCAATCAATCATGTCTACATAATGAAACCCAAAAAAAAACTCTAAACACTGAGTGGGTAGACTTCCCTGGTTAGTAACAAACATTCATGTGCTGGGAGGGTGACACATCTCTAGGACACAGAGGCTTTACTTTTGGGACCCTCCCAGACCTTGCCCTATGCATCTCTCCCTTTTGCTGGTTCAGATTTATAACATTTTGCTATGATAAAACTGTAATCTTAAGTATAGCACTTTCCTGAATTCTAGCAAGTTATCAAACCTGAGGGAATCAGGGAACTCCTAAATTTGTAGCTAGCTGGTCAGAAATTGCAGGTGGCCTCAGGACTCTAGAACTTGTGGTTGGTATCTGAAGTGCAAGCAACACTTAAATTGTGAAATTTGAGCTAACTCTGTCTAGTTAATGTCCGAATTGCATTGCAAATACCCTACAGGAATTAGTTTAAAATAAAAATTTACAAAAGTTATTCATCACAAAATACAGCACATATCAATCCTGGCGGGGGGGTGGGAATTATGTTACAGATAAATTATTTCTTGACATGGAAATGTAATCACCATACTTTTTATCATAGCTTTCTCTGAGGTCCACACTTGCACATTTAACTTCGAAATGAACATTTCTATTTCTGATTGTTTATTAGATACCTCAAACCTAACATGTTCACAAGAAAAAATCTTGATTCTCACCATACATGCCTCCTTCAGCTCCTCCACACTCTTTCCTATCCTAGTAAATAGCGCTACCATTCACTCACTTTTTCAGGCCAAAAACTGAAGTCATGCTTGACTGCCTTCTTTCCCTAACACCTCACCAATCCATCAGCAAATCTTAATGGTGCTACTCTCAAAACATATCCCTTCTCACCACCTCCACTGTTACCATCCTAAACAAAAGCCACTTAGACCTATTGCTAGAATACTGCAATAACATTTTCTCTCGTCTTCTTGCTTCCATTACAATCACTTCTCCACAAAACAATTAAATTAATCTTTAAAGGAGTTCCCTGGTGGTGTAGTGGCTTAAGGCTTTGGCGCTGTCAGCGCTGCAGCCTGGGTTCGATTCCCAGCCAGGGAACTACCCACATACTACCAAAAATAATAATAATAATAATAAATAATAATAATAAATTAATCTTTAAAAAAATAATAAATCAAATAAATGTCATTACTCCATATAAAACCTCTAGTGTCTGCCTATTATATTCTGAATAAAATCTAGAGTCCTAATCTTAAATCTCTCATTATCTAGCCCCTATTTCTCTCAACAATTTCATCTTTACTGCTCTCTGCCCATCACTTTTCAAAAATACCAAGCTAGTTTCCATCTCAAGGCTTTTTCACTTGCTAATCCCTCTCCAATGAATATCGATTCCCCAGCTCTTTGCAAAGCCTGCTCTTTCACTTCATTCAGTTCTCTACTTAAATGCTACCCTCCTCAAAGGGAATTCCCTGAACACCTCATTTAAAATTACCACCTGCCACCCTGTCGATCTCGGTACCCTGCTTTTTTTTTCTTTCTTTCTTGTATTTATCACTATCAGACATTACTTAGTATCTACCTTCCTTATTTGAATGTAAGCTCCCTAAGGCAGGGACTTTGTCTATCTTGTTTACTACTGTATCTCCAGAGTCCAGTACACTATGTGAATACATAAAGCATGTGCCATAAATACTTATTGAATGAATGGATGATTAGGATGTTAGGTGAAAAGAGCACATTAATAATAGTATTTTCAAAATTATTTGATCTTTATAAAATTAAACAAAATGAAAAGTAAAAGCCAATACATACATACACACACACAGTGGATTCCATATAGGCAAATTTGCCTACTAAATTTTTTTGTAACCCCAAAATCAGTATTTGCAGCACCTTTGTGATCATTCACGGACATGTGAATGAACAGAATGGTGAAACTTTTGAGTTGCCTGATGCACATATTCGCAACTGAAGTCAAAGTAGGCAGTGCTCCGCCTTCTTGTTTCAGCTCTCTACTATAAACAAATGATCTTTTGGTGATTTATTTAGTGTCACATTATTCACATTTTTGTACTTTTGGTTGGTGATTTAAATGACCCCCAAATGTTGTACTGCAACTGTCTAGTGATGTGTCTTCTTGAGAAAATACTACATGTATTAAATGATAAAAGGTTTGTATAGGCTTAAGTTACAGAGCTATCTGCCATGAATTCAGTGTTAATGAATCAATAATATATGTTAAATAAAGTGTCTTCAAATAAAAACACACAATAAAATGAAGTTACATGTTGCTCACTTAACAAAAATGTAAGGAAAGACTCAAAGGAACCTAATCCTGTACTTTCCCTAGGAGCAATGATTTAGTTTTCATTAATTCAGGGTTCGCAGCAACATTAGAAAGCATATAGTCAAGTTTCTAAGCTAATGCAAGAACCCTTTTTACAACTGTTTTTCCAAATTGTCACCCAGCCTCTGACAGTGTATGTTCAAGGACAGAGAGCATGTTATCCCATAAGAATGTACATTTTAATTTCCATTCACTGTTCTTAGATCAATTTCTGGTTCTAAATAGAACAGATCTATAGTTTCCTCTTTACGTAAGCCTTTCAAATAAGTAAGACAAAACTCATGTGTTCCCTTAATCACCTCTTTACAGGCTAAATATTCTAGTACATCTGTAACTCATTGTGGTACACAACTTTATTCATACGCTTATAATCCCCAATTTTGAGTATGGGCTAAACCTGGTGACTTGCTTCAAATGAACAGAATACAGCAAAAGTTATGGGATGTCATTTCCAGATTAGGTTACAGGCTGTGGTTTCCACCTTCTTTACTGTCATGAAGCCAGTTACCAAGTTGTAAACTACTCTATGGAGAGTCCCACAAGGCAAGGATATGAAGGAGGCCTCTAACCAATAAGCAACTAGGCCCTCCATCAAACAACCCATGAGGAACTAAATCCTGCCAATGACCACATGAGAGAACTGGGAAGCAGATTCTCACTCAAGGTGAGTCTTCGGATGAAACCAAAGCTCTAGCTAACAAATTATTGCAGCCTGTGAGAGACACACCTTGATTCCTAACTCATAGATAACCATGAGATTAAAAAATATTTGTTGCTTAAGTAACTAAATTTTGGAATAATTTGTTACATATAATAGAACTAATACACCTAGCAATTCACTTCTCATCACAGCCTAAAAAAATTCTCACACAATAAATACAGAAATTTATTATATTCACACATATTAAGAAAAACTGAAAACAATTTAAAGGCTCATCAAAGGAGAATAAATACAATGTGATACTCTTGAGATGTAATTTTATTCATCACTGAAAAATGAATGAACTAGATCTATTTATTTCTTTGTTTGTTTGTTTGTTTGTTATGTGGGTAGTTCCCTGGCTGGGAATCGAACCCAGGCCACAGTGTTGACAGCACTGAAGCCTTAGCCACTACACCACCAGGGATCTCCCCAGATCTATTTATTTCAATATTAGATCTCAATATAATACGAAAATAAAGTTACAGAATTACCCCTTTAAATACTGCATCTACATAAAAATTGTAAAACACGTAAAACACTATTATTGTATGATACTTGTATGGATATATTTTAAATGAATAAAATTGTAAGAAATGGATTGTATCCGAGGTCTGACAATTTTGTGACCTCATCCTAGAAAAAGTGCTACATACCTCATTGCTGAGTATCACTACGTTCACCTTCAAAGTACTCCCCTTGGGAAGCTATGCACCACCAACACCATCGCCCAACACCAGCACCTAGTCGACGCTTCAAAGCAATTTTGGAACTGTTTTTCCGGAATGGCCATCAGAGCTGTCATCATATTAATTACCCTTGATGTCCTGAATGTCATCAAAGTGTATTTCTTTCTTGGTTTGTTTGTTTTTTTGTGGTTTTTTTGGTTTTTTTTTTTTGTATGTGGGTAGTTCCCTGGCTGGGAATTGAATCCAGGATGCAGCGCTGACAGCACCAGTGCCGAAGCCTTAAGCCACTACACCACCAGGGAACTCCCAAAGTGTATTTGTTTCACTATTTCCTTTATCTTCAGGTAAAGAAATCATTGGGGGCCATATCAGGTGAGTAGGAAGGGTGTTCCAATACATTTATTTGTTTACTGGCTAAAAACTCCCTCACAGACAGAACCATGTGAGTTAGTGCATTGCTATGATACAAGAGCCATGAGCTGCTGGTGAAAAGTTCAGGTCCTTTTCATTACTTTCTCACATAAGCCTTTTCAGCACTTCCAAATAATAAACTTGGTCAACCATTTGTCCAGTTGGTAGAAACTCATAATGAACAATCCTTGTATCAAAAAAGGTCAGCACCATTGTTTTGACTCTTGATTTGGACTGATGGAACTTTTTTGGTAGTAGAGAAGACTGATTTTTCCATTGTGCATTTTGACATTTTGTTTCCAGGTAGTACTGATACATCCGTGTTTCATCACCAGCGATAACATGGCCCAAAATATCGTCTCACCTCCCCAAAAAGTCTTAGCAAACTTCGACTCTCCTTTGCTTTTGTTCATTGGTGAGCTCCTTCAGGACCATTTTTGCATACACATTTCTCATGACAAAATTTTCAGCTAAGACTTTCCTAACCATTCCTCTATTGAGATTTACTTGGTCTGCTATGCTTCTCATAGTCAGCCAATGATTCTGATTCTGATGCACATTTCAACGAAATTTTGCAATGTTTTCGTCATTTCTGCTCATTACTAGCTGTCCTGACCTCTCTTCATCAGACGCTTTTTCTCCCCTCAGAAAAATGTTTAATCCATTTGTACACTGCTGTTTTCTTCAGGGCATTATCCCCATAAACTTGTACTAACATGTCCTTGATTTCACTTCCACTCTTGCCAAGTTTAACAAAAAATTTAAAAGTTTGTTCGTTGTTCTATTTCAAGCTCCAACATTCTCACAGCAGCACACAAAAACACAACAATAATGAACGCCACTCAGCAAGACATTGCCACATGTCGACACAAACATACCTGTGAGACACAGATATACTATTATGAAACCTTGCCAAGTTGTTTGTACAGTGCTGCCAATGTAAGCACACGGTGGCAAGTTCTCAAACTCAATTGTCAAGCTTTGTATGTTTAAATATGTAGATTAAACACACAAATTCATCTCTAATGACTCCTAAATTAAATCTCCACTAAAAAGTAAGAGTAAAGAAATACAAAAGATAAAAATCCACAAGGGCAAAGAAAATGGGTAGAATTTACACAAAATTTTGACGGCTGGAAAGCACGTAAATGTCTTGCCAGAGAAAGAAATGGAGGGTGAGTTACCCAGGAAAGGCTCAGGAATTGGAACTCTCTGCAGGAAGGAATGTGGGGTAGTCCTTAAAAATGGAAGACCACTTTTTAAAAGTGTTTAAGAAGCAGTTTCATGCTTTACATTCTTTTAATCCAACGCAGCTAGGCAAAACCATTCCCCTTCAGCTGAAGACTGTAGGGTTACTTTCTGAAGAGTGTGAGCCAGAGTGTGATTCCAGGACACCAGGCACAGCTAAAATGGGTAAGATACCTTCTTAAAAACAGGATAAGTTTTAATAAAAAAGTTAAATTTTAAAAAGCATGGGGAGATTAAGTGAAAGTCTATATACTAAGTGGAGAGATCCTCAGTCCCTTTTCGTCCTCTCAGCACCAAAACACTAGTAGTCAGACTCTACATTCCCCAAGCAGGAGACTAGAAGATTTCCATCTGGGAAAATGGACCAGCCCAAAAGAACACCTATAGACTGACAACTGACAGTACCTCACACAAGGGTGTGGTGGGGGTGGAGAGGGGGTTGAAGGCAATAGACAATTTAGGGAATACAAGAAAACTTAAAAATCTAAAAATGTGGGAGTTCCCTGATGGTGTAGTGGCTTAAGGCTTCGGTGCTGGCACTGTCAGCGCTGCGGCCTGGGTTCGATTCCCAGTAAGGGAGCTACCCACATACCAAAAAGCAAAATAAATAAATAAATAAACACTAGATCTGGAGAAATAAAATTAAAAAAAAAAAAAAAAATTATCTCTTCTTTTAAAAAAAAAATCTAAAAATGTATTTCTCAGATAGGTAAAATTTTGCTTCTAGAAAACAAGAAATACAAAATTTAATAAATGTTAGAAAAACAAATTTAAGGAAATCTCCCAAAAGTAAAATAAAAAGATAAAGATACAAGTATACCAGAGAAAAGATAACAGATTTAAAAGTCAGAGATCAATGCAGGCTTTCCAGAAAAAAAGAGCCAAGTGTCTAAAAAAAAGTACAGGAACTATCCCAGATTTTAAGATTATGAGTTTTCAATTTTAAAGGAACCACAAAGTCCCCAGAATAATAAATTTAAAAATCCACACTGTGGTACAAATAATACTAAATGCAGAAGTAGGGATAGATAGAAAATTCTGTAAGTTTCTAGAGAGTGAGGAAAAAAGAGGTAACTATACAAAGGAATGGAAATCAGAATGGCATCAGGTTGCACAACAATGCAAATGCAATGCCACAGAACTATACATTTAAATATGGTAAAAATGATAAACTTTATGTTGTGCATATTTAACAAAAAAAGAAAAGAATGATGGAGTTACAGTGGTAAGATCACAACTCCTTGATAAGAATCAGTCCATAGAAAATACTACATTTTCTGTAGAAATCTTAAGTAAATGTATGCATTGCAAAGGCCACCCAGCCTGTTTTACTAGAAATTTCATATTTTTATTTATTAATAAACTACCATTTGCTCTTATAAAAATAAAATAAAAAGAATCACATCAGACTTTTCATTGGCAAAATAGGAAGAAAATAGCAATAACCTACCTATATAATTCTAAGAGAAAATTATTCCCAACATAAAATCCTATTCCCAAATACAGTATTATTTAATTCTGAGAGTAAAATAAAAACATTTTTAAAAACAGTTTAAAAAATTTAACTCCTTGCTCTCTTTCTCTCTCTCCCCTCTCTCCCTCCTCTCCCCTTCACCCCCTCTCCCCATCTCCCTCTCTTCCTCTTTCTTCCTCTCTTTCTCTGTCATCTCCTCAAAGAAAAACATTTAACTCCTATAAATGTTAATTTAACTCTCAGAAAGCTTCTAAAGGAGTGCTTCATCAAAAATGAGGGAAAAGGGAGTTCCCTGGTGGTGTAGTGGCTTCAGCACTGGCACTGTCAACGCTGCAGCCTGGGTTCAATTCCTAGCCAGGGAACTACCCACATACTACAAACAAACAAACAAACAAACAAATAAATAAATAAATAAATAAATAAAATAAAATGCTTAAGTCTCTCCTCTTTAAAAAAAAAAAAAAATGAGGGAAAAAAAACAAGAAAGATTACATGTAATTCAGGAAAAAATTCCCAGATGACAAATGAAAGGAAATTCCAGAATGACAGCTATAGAGTAGACTTAGGTAACAACCAACTCATATTAAAGCAGAATATAGAATACATGAGGTAGGTCTCTAAGAGGGGGAAAAGAATGATAAGTTATCTACTGGATTTGAATGAATGGAGCAGTTTTATGGTCAGCTAAGAGTCTGGGAATGATTCAGTGATCAAAACTTTCAAAACTGAGCAAATGAAAAAAGTAAGGCCATTATTATACCTAAGGAAAATAAAGTTGCATAAGAAAAGAATTGAGGGGTTCCCTGGTGGTATAGTGGCTAGGCATGGCCTGGGTTGACTCCCAGCCAGGGAACCACCAAAAAAAAAAAAAAAAAAAAGAATTGAGATCATTTATATTACGTAGCTAAGTTTCAATGTCTGTATCAGATAAACAATAAATAATGATTTAATTTTCCCAAATTATATAAGTATATTGAAAATATAAAGGAGGAGATGTATATTCATTTAAGATCCAAAACCATATTATATGGCACTTTATATATATTTAATATTTTTAAAAGTGATATAATTATACTATTAGAAATATTTCAAGGAGATGAATATGGTTGCCTCAGGGGGTAGGATAACTGCTGTTTTTCCTTCTAAGCATATAAACACTATTTTAATTTTTAAAACTATGCAAATGTATTACTTTGATAAAAATAAGAGTTCCTTGCAAGGAGGGAGAGGGAAAGGGGTTTGGCTTTATCTGTAATGTTTTATTTCTAAGAAAGAGAGAAAGAAAAAAGATGTTAACAATGGCTAATTTTAGGTGGTGGGAACAGAGGTATTACATTAATTTTGCAGTTTTAAAATTTCTCAATAGTCCCTTCCCCAAATCTCAACAGTTTCCTATATAAATGGTTTTCAGACAATTTATAATTCTGTCTGCCTTTATTGGAATGCTCTCAACTTTGTCAATATTCCATTTAAATAAGCCAGTATGCAAAATGTGTTTCCAACCCAATACAAAAATATATTGGAACCAATAACTTTTGTGACCCAAACTACAGCTGAAGGCATTTTTAGCAACATTACAAAGCCAGTTCCTGCTACATTTATGATTAACCCAAATTCCCAGATTATTTTTCACATGAACCGCTCGCTGCCCAACCAGCTCTTCCTCATCCTGTTCTTAAGCATTTGAGGTTTTGAATTTAAACACAGGGCTTATACCTGTAAATTTAATCTCAGTTTAGGCCCATAATTTCATCCTATGGATATAATTTTTAAGGCTTTATTCATCATCTGCCATATTAACTACTTTTGCAGCTTTCAATACTTACATATCTGATCAACTTTTTTTTTAATTTTTACTTTATCCAAGGTTCAAAGATAATCCACTAGAGACTTTCCTGGTGAAATCAAGAGTCTAAATGGGTACAGTTACTCAATCTCCTACACATACACTTAATCAACCAAGCCATATTTTACTGCATATCAGCCACAAATGTATAAAAGAATGTGAAACTGCAGGATTATATCTATAACTAGAACAATCCCCTGATCTACTAACCTCATAATTCTAAACAGAAACAGAAGTAATTTGTTGGGATAAATCAACCTATACTAACTCTTTTTATTACTCCAAATCTGTTCAACCATTTATAATTGAATTTTCCCAGGAATTAACATCAATCTTATAAATCTATAGTTTTCCAATTGCTTTCCTCATTTTGTATATCAGAACATCTTGTCTCTTTCATCTTTCTCTAGTTTTTATGATCTCAAAGATTAAAGACAGTGGCTCTTAAGATCATTAGCCAGTTAATGCAGCACTCTGAATTTCAACTGAGCCTTAAGACTTAAATTCATTTAAAAGTGTTCATTCTTACCCTGGGGGCCTATAGTTTCTAATTTATAATTTGCTATATACTTTCTAGTTTGAAAACTATTGTCCTTGCTGCTAATAATAATCTATATAGCACTTATTTCTATATAAAGTTCTTTCAAGAACTTTGTAATTTCCCAAAAATCCTACCAACATGTTAGATAAAAACTAATATACCATTATCCTACTGTATACATAAGGAAACTGAAGCACAAAGAAATTAAAATTATTTGCCCAATATCAAAGAGCAACAATGAACCAAAATTTCCTATTGCAGGCTAGGGCTCTTTGCAAAAAAACATGTAAATCTCTGATACAAAACTGAAGACATAAAATTTCTTGTTTAAAATTTGACTTTTTTTATTAATGATTAACAGAGGTTAAAGAGGGGGTGAGGTACAAAGGAAATGGATGTAGCTATTAAAGAGCAATATGACAGATCCTGTGGTGATGAAAATATTCTGTACCTTCACTATATCAATGTCAATATCCTGGCTGTGATATGACACTACAGTTTTGCAAGATGTTATCATTAAGGGCAACTGAGGAAGGAGTACATCAGATCTCTGTAACTGTAAATCTACAATTATCTCAAAGTAAAAGTTTAATTAAAAAGTAATAAATTGATATTTCTCTTTTAAACCAATTTCATTTGAAAGAGGCTTACTTAAAGGGTATATTTTAGATAAATTAAAACAAAACAAAATGGAATGCATAAGTCTCTAAAAGTCAGCACAATGGACTTAAGTGGGATAAGTCCCATCAACCAAAGCCCAAAAAAAGCCATAAAGATCCTTAGAAATTGAAAAAGAGTACCCAGGTTTCTTATTTCCCAAAGCAGCAACATCAAACAAGACAGTACAGGAAACAAATTATTAAGTCACCTGAAAAAGAATCACTAGAATAAAGTTAGAACCACCAAAGCTTTCCTCAACCCACCATACAGATTACTGTAAACCTCAAACTTAAAAACTGAATGTGCATGTGTGTCACCTTCAACCTGATATTGACAACCACACATTTTGAAAATCCCAAAATACACTTTTCTTCTTTTGCTACTCACAAAGTGCCTGAAGCTCCAACCATTTCCTACTCCTCCTAGCTGCAGGACTTGTAATTAGGAAAACATTCACTCAGTCTCTAGAGCAGGTCTGATTAGAAGGATGAGCTCATCCCTTTAGATGAGCACCTGATCCTCAGGAAGATGTGCACCTGCTCCTCCTGCTAGCAGGTTTTTGTATGTTTAAAGTGACACCCACAACCTGTGCAACCAACCACTTGGCCAGAGCCAGAACAAGTCCTTCCCTATACACGCCTAATGCATATAATCATTTCCTTCTCTAGCCACTTCACAGAGCCAAGTTCAGGCAAGCAGTGGTGGCAGCAGGAGCAGCTGATGCTGCTATTATAACCTCACTAGAGAACAATTTCATTTTCGTCCACGATGGAGGTCAGGTCCTTCACCACTACCCTGTGAACACTGCACAGTTTGTTTCAACAGGTCCTTGTCCAGTCAGACTTTACAATCATCCCTTTCTACAGAATTTACAATTCATTTTCCTGAACCAGGAATTAATGTTTCTACATCTCATTCTATCTACAATTCTCAGTTAACTCAGGCAGCTAAATGCGCTATACACATATGTAATTAGAGCTAAATGCTTCAAACGCAAGTTTGCCCCTCAGTTTTAGTATGTCTAAGAAAATACTCTGCCTAGCGGTCTATTTATTGGTAAAGCATATAACAATCCTAACCCAAAAAATATGTAACTTTATTTCAAAATGATACTATATTGGTACTAAATTATCTTAATTAAAAGTACCTGGGTATCAAACAGTCTTCAATGAATATTTTTGTGTGCACCTATTATGTACCACTACCTCTAACAGGGTGCTGAACTGGGTTTTGAACTAAAAATAAAATAAAATAATAAAACCTAACAAAGAACCCTTCCCACCTTAGTCTTTCACAGGATCTCTGCAGTATTTTTACTTCTGCCATGATGATCTCCTAATACACCGAACAGGCTGATTACCTCTGAGAGATGGCAAGGGACCTGCAATCAAGAAAGGGAAACCCAGGGGCCTTCAACTAACTTAATAATGTTTAATTTCCTAGAGTGTGGATACAAGGAAGCTTACTCCATTATTCTTTTTAGATGTCTTAAATAATAAATAATATAATTTTAAAAACAAAAAAGAACTTCTGTCAGTGAAAAGGCAACTCAAAGAATGGGGCAAAATATGTATAAATCAGGGAGTTCCCTGATGGTGTAGCGGCTTAAGGCTTCAGCGCTGGTGCTGTCAGCGCTGCTGCCTGAGTTCGATTCCCAGCCAGGGAGCTACCCACATACCAAAAAGAAAAAAAAAATAAATAAATAAATTCTTTAAAAAATATATATATTTAAAAAAAAAAGTATAAATCATTTATCTGATAAAGAGTTAATATCCAGGATATATAAAGAACTCCAACAACTTAACACCAAGTAATTTAAAAGTTCTGGGTCAGCTTTAGCTCAAGTGGTTACTTTGTCATGGTAGAATAAACAATTTAAAAGTGCACAAAAAGGACTTAGATAGACTTTTCTCCAAAGAATACATACAAATGGCTAATAAGCACATGAAAAGATGCTCACCAGCCAGAGAAATGCAAATCAAAACAACAAATGAGATACTATCTCACACACACTAGAATGGCTACTATCATATAAGTAAATAACAATTGATAAGGATAAGGAGAAATTGGAACCCTTGTGCACTGCTGATGGGAATGTAAAATGGAACAGCTACTATAGAAAATGGTATGGTGATTCTTCAAAAATTAAAAATACGATCCAGCAATTACACTTTCAGGTATATATACGAAAGAATTGAAAGCAGGAACTCAAAGAGATCATTGTACACCTATGTTCGTAGCAGCATTATTAAAAATAGCCAAAAGACGGAAGCAACCCAAGTTAATAGATAAGCAAAATGTGATATATATACAAGGTCTGTTCAGAAAATATCCAGCCACTGTCAACATAATGAGAAGAGTTTGCAGCTGGATACTTTCTGGACAGCCCTCATATATACAATGGAACATTATTAAGCTTAAAAAGAAAATTCTGACATATGCTACAACATGGAAAAACCTTGAGAACATTATGCGAAGTGAAATAAGTCATGCACAAAAGGACAAACACTCTATGAATCCATTTATATCAGGAACCTAAAACAGTAAAATTCAGAGACAGATACTAGAATGGTAGTTGTCAGATACGGGGAAATGGGGGAGGAATGGGGAGCTGCTTAAGGGGTATAGAGTTCCACCTTTGCAAGATGAAAATGTTCCGGAAATTAGCTGCACTACAATATGAGTGCCTTTAATACTACTAAACTATACATTAAAAATGGTTAAGGTGATCAATTTTATATTGTGTGTTTTACCACAATTAAAAAAATATATAGGGGAGTTCCCTGGGGGTGTAGTGGCTAGGCCTCCACACTCTCACCATTGTGGTGTGGGTTCGATCCTTGCTCAGGGAACCAATCAAAAAAAAAAAAATACACACACACACACACACACACACGCGCACACGCACACACAGAGACAGAGAGACAAAGAGAGAGAGAACTAATCAAAACAGAGCTTAGCCTGATCAATATAAAGGTACTGAATGAGAAAAACTACATTCAAATTCAAACAGTATGCTGTTTTTAATCCTCCTTCAAAATCTGGTTCAAACTTTACTGGTGAAATTTGTTAAAGAAAACTGATTTACCATAGGTATAATAATAGGCAAATTCATTACTCTGATCAATTTCATACAACTGAAGAAACTAATAAATTGGCAGCAGCTAATGTACTCCAAGAGAAGTATAAAGTAAATACCATCAATCACTAAGTTTTGCTGAAGAATAAAGGTAGCTTACCCTAAAGAACAGTCCCCAAATATTAAGGATGATAGCTTAGAAATAAAGGTTATTATTTGTCATTCTCTTTACAAAATTTGAAATGTGCATTAAATTGTATTTGTCTCATTCCTAAGACTTATTCAGAAAGAGTGGATATGAGAAAACTGTAATTAAAACATTATGAAATAATCTTTCAGAGGAAGAAATGTGCTTCATTGGGTTGTTGTAAGAATTACATGGATTATTTCATGCAAAGCATTGAATACAGTGGTTGGCACATGGTATGCAAAACAAGTTATTCAAATTTTCTCCATTTTTCTCATGTCCTTATTTTCCCCCTTAAACCAACATAAGCAAAAATTATTTTGACTGTTTTTAACACAAACATAATGTCTGGAATGACTTTATACATTTCTTTTTTTTTTTTTTTTAATTTTTTTTTTGCTTTTTGGTATGTGGGTAGCTCCCTGGCTGGGAATCGAACCCAGGCCGCAGCACTGACAGCGCCAGCGCCAAAGCCTTAAGCCACTACACCATCAGGGAACTCCCTTTTTTTAAAATTTTTTTTTTTGACTTTATACATTTCTTAAGGCAATTTTACAGTCATGTCATACTTTAAAACAGTTCAATGAAAGAAAAATAAAACCAAAATTTGAATGCCTACTACACGATAGCTACTGTGTTAAGAATTAACATCTATTATTTCACTTAATTTGTTCAGGTAGGATATTATTATCCTAATTTCACACACAAGAAAACTGAAGTTCAAAAATACTTAGTAACTTGCCCAACTTACCATAATAGTATTCAATTGAAGGGCTGACATTTTAATTCTGTCTGTCTTCAAAGCTCATACTCTTATCACTAAAACTATCTTAAGCCTGCGAGAGATAATTTCTCATTCTCTTGTTCAATTATTCATTCACTGACTCCTTCATTCAAATTATTCTATGGTGCCAGGCACACTTGCACTAAGCAAGTGACATAAAGAGGAATAAAATAGCTTCTACTTTCATAGCCTAGAGAGTGTAAAGAGCGAGGAGGAGGAGGAATAGATGAATACAAATCAACCACAATACAAGTGAGTAAGAGCTCAATAATAGAATAAGCAGAATGTTGCTGAAACATGGAGGGTAAATATTAGCTTTGGGATTCTGAAAAAGCATTGCAGAAGAATTACTATTTCAGCTGAAAAATTTTAAATATGAGATTAGAATATGATAAAGAGCATCTCCACAAAAACCTACAGCTAACATTATACTTAATGGTGAAATACTAAATGTTTTCCCACAAGGTTAGGAACAAAGCAAGGATGGATGTCTGACCTCACTACTCTTACTCAACACAGTATTGGAAATTCTAGGCACTGCAGTACACAAGAAAGAAAAGTAAAACGCATAGAGTTTAGAAAGAGAAATAGGCTGCTTCCCGTTCTTGGGTCAGCCAGCTCCACCATCTCAGAGTGTACTTTTTAACTTTTAACTTTTCTATAATAAACCTTCACTTTTCTATGTATTTTTTTAAAAATAATATATAGCTGACTAATACAGTTTTTCTCCAGTATTATACTAATGCAGATATGCATTAATATAATGCGCCATTTTGTCTGTTGTAAAGTAACTTCCCACTCCTTTAGGTAAACCAAGAAGAGAAAGTGGGAGTTCGCTGATGGTGTAATGGCTTAAGGCTTCAGTGCTGGCGCTGTCAGCGCTGTGGCCTGGGTTTGATTCCCAGTCAGGGAACTACCCACATACCAAAAAGAAAAAAAAAAAAAAAAAAAAAAAAAAAAGAAGAGAAAGTGCATTATGTGGTCAATGGTCAACCTAGTTAAAGCAGAGATGCACTATGACTATGAGAAAAACTGGTCACTAATCATATCCTCCACGAAGTAATGACTATTAATAGTCTATTTCTAATGTATCATCTTTAAATTATTTTAAACTTGTGAGCTATTACATTTATCAAACTATATAAGATACAATATGAAAAATAAAACTTTACTATTTTATTGTAATTGATAATCTGCTAGTCACATTATTTTACATGTCACAAGATCAGTAAATTAATATATAAACTGAGACTTGAGTCTTTTAATTTAATAATTATTATTAGAAAGTCTAACTAAACCAATTCTTTGGCAATCCATCTAGTTTGAGCTATTATTATATGCTGATAAAGCAATCTTATGCACATCTCTGATTACTTTCTATGGATTTATTTCTAAATACGCAATTTCCATATTGAAGGGAAAAAATTTAGAAGTCTTAATTAAACTCAAAGTCTAGAAACAAATATAATAGTGATATAAGCAGTAATATTTTATATGACTTATATAAATAACAAAAATCTAATTTTTTTCAATAGATATCATGCTGGGTATAGACATAAAGTAGTTATGGAATAGCACCGACTGGAAATCACTAATACTGATTTAAGTGATAGTAAAAAAGACTTGTAAATCTCTACGGTGATCTTGAACATGCTAATAAAAATACTTTTTTTTTTTTTTAGAAGGAGAAATAAAACTCTATTTGCAAATGATAGGATTGTCTACATAGGAAATTCCAAGGAATCTACAAAACAACTCCTAGACGTAGTAACAACAAGGTCACAGGATATAAAATCAAGACACAAAAATCAATCTCATTTCTATATATTTACTAACAATAAACATGCAGAAAACAAAATTTAAAACATTACCACTTACAATCTTCCAGAGAAAATTAAATACTTATGTATACAATTATCAAAACATACACAGGAAAACAAAACAAGTACATGGTCTGTATAGTGAAAATTACAAAATGCTGATGAAAGAAATCGAAGAAGACCTAAAGAAACCAAGAGACTGGTTCAAGGATTGGAAGACTGAGCATGATAAAAATGTAAACTCTCCTCAAATTGTCTGTAGTTTTAATGCAATTCCTATCAAAAGCCAAGCAAGGCTTTTTGTAGACATCAACAAGGTTATTCTAAAATTTACATGGAAAAGTACAGGCTCTAAAACTGCTAAAACAATCTAGACAAAGAAGTGGGAGGAATTATTCTACTCAATATTAAAGCTTACTACATAGCCAAAGTAATCAAAACAGTGTGATATCAGCAGAGAGATAGACATATCAATTAATGGAACAAAATATAGAACACAAAATTAGACTCACATAAATATTCTTAACTGATTTTTGACAAAAGCACAAAAGCAGAGTTCCCTGGTGGTGTAGTGGCTAAGGCTTTGGCGCTGTCAATGCTGCGGCCTGGGTTCGATTCCCAGCCAGGGAACTACCCACACAAAAGCACAAAAGCAATTTAATGGAGAAAGGAAAAACTTTTCAACAAATAGTGCTGGAAACTTTGGACATCCAAAGGCAAAGAAACTCAACTAAACTTCATACTTTTTACAAAAATTAAATCAAAATGATCAAACTTAAAAGTAAAATATAAAACTATAAATCTTTTAGAAAAAATACAAGAAAATCTTTGTGATCTAGAGTTAGGTAAAGAATTCTTAGATTTGACACCAAAAGCATGATTCATAAACTAAAAATTGCTAAGTTCGGGAGTTCCCTGATGGTGTAGTGGCTTAAGGCTTCAGCGCTGGCGCTGTCAGCGCTGCGGCCTGGGTTCGATTCCCAGCCAGGGAGCTACCCACATACCAAAAAGCAAAATTGCTAAGTTCGACCTCAACAAAATTAAAAACTTTTATTCTCTGTAAGTCCATGGGAAAGGGTGAAAAGACAAGCTACAGATTGGGAAAAAATATTTGCAAACCATATATTCAACAAAGGACTAGTATCTAGAATACACGTGCACACACACACACACACACACACACACACATATACATATATATGGAATATACATACATATATATGGAATATATAAAAATCTCTCAAAACACAACAAAAAAATAAAAAATTCCAATTAGAAAATGAGCACAAGATATGAAGATACTTTTAACCAAAAAGGATATATAAATGGCAAATAAGTTAAAACAAAAAGTAGTGACAACACCAAATGAGGATGAGGGTACAAATAAAATGGATCACTGATACACTGCTGATGAGAATGTAAAACTTCTTTACTGCCACTGTGGAAAACAGTTTGACAGTTTCTTAAAAAACTAAACATGCAGGAGTTCCCTGATGGTGTAGTGGCTTAAGGCTTCGGCAC